>OY744519.1:68689789-68707289 GCA_963556195.1 Sepiola atlantica
GGATATACCCCCCTTCTACAAAAAGTGACATTTAATGGTATAAAAATAAAAATTAACCGGTTGATAAAGACCTCTTCTTCTCTGACCGAGGACATAACAAGTATTACACCTTAAATTTGTTTTTTTTTTCGAAAAAAAATGCAAAAAAAAATGTACATGTTAGGCACAAGGCCATCAGAAGTGTGGGAAATAGGTGGTCGTTGGTCATCCTTTATCTATCCTCCTCTTAACTAGACGTATTTTGACACACTCGTTCAACTATTGTTTCGTTCATTCTTTCATCCTTTCTCTATTACGTTTACTTCATCAATCACCACAATACCACATTTACTCTATGGACTATTTTACTTAAAATATCCCTAATGGTTTAAAAAATATTTTTTTTTACAAACAAAATTTACAATGTTGTGAAATATGATAGGGAGTGGGACAAAAGAAAAAAACACCTCAAAAGAAAGAAAAACATATAAACCAAATAAAATGAGAAGCAGGTTAGTAAGACTCGCCCAACCATTTATAATAATAGACCATCCGTTTTTTCCGGTTTGTTCAGAACCGAAAACAAGCAGGCTAATTTCGAAGTGGGAGTGGGACTTTTCAAAAAGAAAAACAATTTTCTTAGTGACAAGCAATATGTACAGCTGACGTGCTGACTTTAATATCGCACAGGATCAGTGAATCTATCGACGAGAGCTTCATCTCTAAAGCAATAGCTCTTGATGTATAAAAGTCATTCGACAAGGTCTGGCACAAAGGTTGCTTCACAAGCTTTTTAGCTATTGGATATCTGGAAATACTTTCGCTCCAATAAGTCTATAAAAGTAATTGTTGACGGGCAAGAAGTCCGAAGCACATAGCATCAATGCCGGTGTGCCTACAGGATCCATTCCTGGTCCAACCCTCTTCCTGATCTTCATAAACGATCTTCCAAATGATATTCTGAGATCATTCATTGACATCTATGCAAACGACACAACTATTTATGCAACACGTTAAATAGCATCGGAGATCACGATCTTGCTGACTCTTTCTCTTCCGATCTGGAGCACATGGTGAAATGGGGAAAACGTGTCTTGTTTCTACATTACTCACTTTGTTGCCTTGAATACCTATTTGACAATTCCTTATAAGTTCAATAGTTTTTACTAAGCGCATACATGTTATTAACGAGACCAACGCAGGTTTGTCAGACGGATTCTGTTCATCTGTATGTACTTGTTGTAAAGTACTTTCATAAGTAAATAAAATCTCAGATTAATCAACGGAGTAATTTGTTGTATTTTTTCTATTACTTCAGATACAAAGAGAAGATGAAAATTGCTTACATTCATGCGACTGCCACATCACCACTACCGAAGACATCACTATCCAATTAGCTAACTACCATGTGGAAACAAAAGAGACGAAAAGTTGTTTTTATCGACGAATAAGACGTGGGTATCGAATAAATCAGCCAAGGTATGCTATACTACGATCCCTGTTGAAAGCAATTAATTGGAGATAAATGCTATTGCTGGGGAAACATTAGGGTTCATGATTTTCATAGCACTTAAGTCAATCATATAGGGATTTCAACTCGGCTTTCCATTTCTGCAGTCTGTTACGATAACCATTATTATATTCACAGATTTCTACTTTATTTCTCGGCACTCCCGAAGACAAATCCTTATTTGCTAGCTTCCGTACAAGTGTAAAGTTTTATACAAAGTCGGTATTTAATGCGAGGATATACCCCCCTTCTACAAAAAGTGACATTTAATGGTATAAAAATAAAAATTAACCTGTTGATAAAGACCTCTTCTTCTCTGACCGAGGACATAAAAATATTACACCTTAAATTTGTTTTTTTTTTCGAAAAAAAATGCAAAAGAAAATGTACACGTTAGGCACAATGCCATCAGTTTCGTTCATTCTTTCATCTTTTCTCTATTACTTTTACTTCAGCAATCACAACAATACCACATTTACTCTATGGACTATTCTCATTAAAATATCCCTAATGGTTTAAAAAAGAATTTTTTTTACAAACAAAATTTACAATGTGAAATATGATAGGGAGTGGGACAAAAGAAAAGAACACATAAACCAAATAAAATGAGAAGCAGGTTAGTAAGACTCGCCCAACCGTTTATAATAATAGACCATCCGTTTTTTCCGGTTTGTTCAGAACCGAAAACAAGCAGGCTAATTTCGAAGTGGGAGTGGGACTTTTCAAAAGATATTCAGGGAGGCGGCAACAAAAAACTCCCCAAAAGAAAGAAGAAAACAATATTGTAACGCGATAGCACTCCTAAAAAATGTATTTTGTTAATTAAAGAAAATTATTTTAAGGTGATTGCGTTTTTTTTAATACGGGTTTTGCATTATCTGGATTATTCGGACTACTGTTCTTATCTTGCATGTTATTCTCACAAAGTTTCGGGCGATGTAACCCCCGATCTTCTTCGGGTGCGCCTTTTCAAACTGGGAAATCATTATCTCCGATCATAGTACCCAAGAAACTTAAGCCTGAAATACCTCCTATTTTACAAAGCTGCTGAATCGTTGCTTATGGGAGAATTGCTTTCCAACACTTTGTAGAACCCTGTTGATCTGCACGGTATTTGAAAATACTGATGACCGGCACTCTGCATCCTAGTACAGACCGATCAGTCTTCTGTGCGTCATGAGTAAGTTGCTTGAATCTGTAATAAATAAAGCAGTTGTCAACCACTTCAACGAAAACAATCTTCTTAGTGACAAGCAATATGTACAGCTGACGTGCTGACTTTAATATCGCACAGGATCAGTGAATCTATCGACGAGAGCTTCATCTCTAAAGCAATAGCTCTTGATATATAAAAGTCATTCGACAAGGTCTGGCACAAAGGTTGCTTCACAAGCTTTTTAGCTATTGGATATCTGGAAATACTTTCGCTCCAATAAGTCTATAAAAGTAATTGTTGACGGGCAAGAAGTCCGAAGCACATAGCATCAATGCCGGTGTGCCTACAGGATCCATTCCTGGTCCAACCCTCTTCCTGATCTTCATAAACGATCTTCCAAATGATATTCTGAGATCATTCATTGACATCTATGCAAACGACACAACTATTTATGCAACACGTTAAATAGCATCGGAGATCACGATCTTGCTGACTCTTTCTCTTCCGATCTGGAGCACATGGTGCAATGGGGAAAACGTGTCTTGTTACTTTTAACGACTTTTAAACCAAGGTTGTTTTTTTTCACGATCAAGGGTCGGATCTTCATTTTTGCCCAGTCGAAATGAATGGTTTCCATCGCTGAGGAAGCCCCTACTTTGATAAGCTTCTAGGACTTAACTTCACTCCAGACCTGAAATGGAAGACTTACATCAAATCTGTTGCTAAGGTTGATAGAAAATGGTTGAATAGGTCTACCGTTCCAGAAACTATCTCGCCCCTGACGCAATCCTCTACGTGTATAAGAGCCAGATAGTCGTAAGTACTGTTCTCATGTCTGGGGATGTGCTGCACGAAGCACCCTTTTCTGTCTTGACAGAGTACAACATCGACTCCGAAATCTAGTGGGGGATGATATCTTCTCGTCCCTACAGCCTCTTTCACACAGAAAACACGTTGCTAGTTCCTCCCTACTGTATCGTTATGTTCATGGTAGGTGCACAACTGAGCTACAATCCATGGGATTCTCTTGCAAGACACTCACAGCAAGAACTCGTCTAGTTACAACCAGAAAAAATAAATTGCCTTTCTCTCTCTTATTACCAAAAACCAAACGAAACTTCCATGAACAGTTTCTTTCCTACCACATCCCGTTTGTGGAACAATATATTACGAGTCTGCTTCTTAATCGTCTACAGCATGATCTTCTTCAAGTCTAATATAAACAAATACTTATTGAACCGTCTTCTTGGAGAATCAATTCTTCTGGAGTAATCTTCTGCTATTTCCAACCATTGTTTCCGGTTCTCTCGTGGCGTTCATCGTCTAACTGACGATATTTTTAACCCTTATCTTCGAGTGTCCCCAGAGTCTTGATAAGAGGTGACTCATTAGTTACAAACAATAAAAATAAAAATAAAAACTCGGGAATCTGTACGGAAATTTCGAACGGCACCTTTTATTTAATCCCCGGAGGTAGTTTTCTTTTTTTGTTGTTAACTTAGTTCACCCCAAACAAGGCGAATTGCCAGTGTAGACATAAGAGCTAAGAATTAGGGTCAAAGTTCAGGGTGTCATCCTAAATTTGGAGCTGTGCAGCGATATGCTTGTACATATTAGTTTTAAATTTCTGCATGTCGGTACAGTCGGGGAATCAGGGAGCAGGGACGGAGTTCAACAAACCGGCAGCACGAGGAAAGAAGCTACTGGAGTAGAAGTCTCTCCGGCATCTGGGGACCTCCACAGTGAATGGATGGCATTTAGCTGATTGTCAGGTTGCTCGAGTGTATTTACGTCGAGGAGCCCCAGAGCAGTAAGTTCATCAGAGCACATTCCATTGAAGTACTTGTAAAACAAGCACAAAAATGCAACATTGCGGCGATGGTACAGGGGCTGGAGTTTAGTGGATTGCGAGTGACCTATTAGATTAGCGACTATTTTTTTGGACCTTGTCTAGGAGGGAGAGACCAGATGTAACAACAATACTCCATGCATAGGCGGTGGTGGCTTTGTACAGATATAGGATACTGTCATGTGTGAGAAGTTTTAACTCTGTAGAGGGAGCTCACTTTCTTTGCAGTAGTCTTGGCAATGTATTCCATGTATTTATTCCAATTCATGTTACCTGTGAATGTTAAGCCGAGAAGTTTGAACGTTTGACTCTCAGGCAGGGTGTTATTTGCTATGGCAATTTATGGTTGAAGAGGTTTCTTGTAGTTATTAAAAGAAAGGGGCTTTGTCTTCACAGCATTAAATGTTACAATCCATTTATGACCCCAATTACACTACAGACTGGAGGTAACTTTCTAAGGATTCAGTCATTGTCTCAGATATTTGCGCGTCCGTTTTACCCACATGGCGAGAGTAGAGCGTAGTGTCGTCAGCAAATATAACCATTTGAGAAAATGTCATCAAGGAGGTGGTTTATGAAAATCAGGAACAATAAAGGTCAGAGGATCGATCCCTAGAGCACACATTCATTTATATCATGTTTTGATGAACAGCCATTGAGGACAACCTGGATCTTGCTTTTCGATAGGAAAGATCTAATTATATTAAATATTCGTCCAGTCATGACCGGGTAGAAGTCTTAAATAATTCGTTATTGTATTCTTTGTATCGCCTATACTAAGGATTGAACCATTATATCTCCAGAAGATTGTAAATTATACCTGATTATTTCTGAACACTTTGATCCGTTGCGCCACTGGTCCATGGACAGATTCTCGAGTTCGACATAAAGATTCTCAAGTTCGGCAAGAAGGAAGTGAAGAAGGTTGGAGCTTACATCGGCCGAATCATTGTGATAATAATCATCCAAAATGAGAACAAGAGTCCGAATAATTGAAATAATACATAAATCAAACCATCATCTAAAAAGTTCCGAAACCATCAATTTTGTTATTTTAATTTTAAATTTCGTGACACCACTAAGTTTCTCCACGGCACACCGAGTGCCACGTTACCTTGGTTGAATAATCAGTGTAGCAGTTGAATATCTGGTCAGCCATGGTTATCTCTTGTTGTCTTGTCATGAGTCGTGAACATTTCTCTGTCTGCAGCGCCCCCATGCGGTGAATTTCATGTTGATGTACGTATGAAGCCAAGAGACAATGATTAAATACATTTGCGTACATCTACCCTCTATCGTTCTACCTGCTCCATGTGTAATAACTCATTTATTTAAAACAGCCCTTTGTCCCTTGCAAGGTCCGGTGCTTTTGTTTGCACACGTCATATTGTGGATCCCCGCTGAGCTTTCATTCCTCTAGCGTCGATCATTCATAATTCTTTCAGTCATAACTAGGGCGGGTTTGGCGGGAAAACAGGTTGAAAATGACAGGAAGAATCTCTACATGCACTTACTTTTTAAAGATCCGACTTCTTTCTTTATTTGCGAAAGACCCAGGTAGCCTATAATCGTGCACGTGTTTCCGGCTCTCCTGAATAACCCTGTCTAATCCACTTATAATATAATGCCCTCTTTATCTGTGGTTGCGTGTGTGCCTGTAAGTCAGACCTTTTGTAAACCTAAGAAATACAATGCAGAATTTATTTCATATCGGATAACTTAACTTCTTTTAGAAATTAAAAATCTTCTATCTATATATTAATGCGATAGCGTGTGTGTTCGTGTGTCACGCTTACATCAAACGCCCTGCGCATGCGTGTCACACCTAGATTTGGAAAAGCATTCAAGTCACCTAATTTTCGTAATGTTTTCAAGTACTTTCCTTTGGCGCAACAATTAGCGACGTAGGATTTTGACGTTGGTTTTTGATGTCGGCCCGACTGGTTTATAGTTCGATCCCAACAACCTCTAAGATTTGTTTTTCTACATCGAAGGGGGGGGTTAGGGAGGAGTCGACCGGGAATACATATATCAATACAATAGCGTGTCTGTTATTTTGTGTGTGATGCTTAAATCAAAAGCAACGATCTTCCGAATCTTTGTATGCTATTCATGAATTGGAGCCAAATTTAATTCAATCTAAACATTTACAAAGTAAGGTTAAGTCGTCGAATTCGGAATTAGTCGATCGATCAAATCGAGAAAAAAATCTGACGGACAGACGGACACGAAACCGCTTTTATAGGTTAGGAACAAGATAATTAGTGTTGAAAACATCATTTCGTGTAATTTACACGGGTCCCACTAGTATTACATTAATAGTCAATAAAAATTCCCAACAAATAAATCGGACGTCATGTCAGGAAATCGAAACCTAAACTATGAAATCTTTAGTCTTACGTTCTACCAGTTGAGATATTTGCACTTTCCTACTATTAGATATTAAAACATTCTCTGAACAAAATAATTATAGCTTTGGCGATACGTCATATATTTACGTTATGTTCCACAACATGAATTCAACATAAGCGATAAGAAAACATAAATAAATGGGTAAACATGATCAATAGTGTTGAATATTATTTTAATAGTCTAAAACAAGTTATTTAGCTTCAACTATGTACTGTATGTAGTTTTTGTTCAACTATTATATAATTCTGGATAGGTAAATAGGAACACTCTCTCGCATACAGTAGAAGAGAAGGTGGTGACGCGTTGCCTAGCATTTATTTGCTAGTCTATTAATATAAAAGGCAGTTGTCTGTTTAACTAAAAGTTATAAAACACACAAGACACATACACAAAGCTGGTATATTTTTTCAGCATTGCAGAATACGGACACATTTAATTTGTAATATTTATTCTTTTGGAGTTCACAAGGAACAAAATTAGTCGGTATAGAGGTGAGGCCCCATTTAGAGCGATTTTTCCATCACCCTTTGATGTGAGACTCGAAGTAAAATACATTTTCTTGACCTTCGAGCTTGGATCATGGTGTAGTATCTGCTCTGTTCTCTGTCGGAGGGGGGGGAATCCTTCTTGCCTTAGGTGGAGGAGAGGGGTAGAGAGGGAGGGGAAAAAGAGGGAATGGAAAGACTTGGAAAAGAGGAAAAGGGATAGAGACAGATGAAAAAAGAGGGGTAGAGACAGATAGATAGAAAGGAGGATAGAGAAACGTAGATAGATAGATAGATAGATAGATAGAGAGAGAGAGAAATAGAGAGAGAGAGGATAGAGAGAGAGAGAGGATAGAGAGACGTAGATAACTAGATAGATAGATAGAAAGATAGATAGATAAGTTTTAAAAGAAAGGTGTTACATTCACTTTTAATTCTATTTTGTCCATGCTCCCAGGCAACGCCGGTTTGTTATGTTAGTAATAAGTAAACCGGAAATGACAATAGCATATAAACATATTCTCAATGTCTTATATCTTGTTCATTCGTCCTTTTCGCAATATTTCTCTCCGCTTTGTATTTAGTGACATTTTCTCGACACTCAAGTGTTCCTAAACCGAGATGCAAACGAAGTATGGGATCCTCAGAAGCTGTAAAGTGAAACCTTTATAAAGCGTAAAGATACTGTGGTAGGAACCAGATTTATAGGTGGCATCCTAGGTGGGGAGTTGTGTACCAAAATGTTTGTTCACATTACATTTAAAATCCTGCATGTTGGTATGGTTGGAGACACGAAGAGGAAAAGAATTTCACATGCAAGCGGGCTGATGAAAAAAACTATCAGAGTAGAAAACTTTTCGGGAACTAGGAACCTCTACAGTGAAGGGGTGGGAGTTTTTTGTTCGTCAGGATGCTCGGGAGTATTTACGTTGAGCGGATACAGGCGTAGTGTTCATTGGAGCACATTCCGTGGAAGTGTTTGTAAAGCAAACACAGGGATGCAACGCTGCGGCGATGCGACAGAAGCTTGAGCTTGGCAGACGGTGCGCGACCTATTAGGTTAGAAATTCCTTTTTGAACCGTGTCTATTTAAATATATGTTATCTGATTAACGATTGATCTCATTAGTTGATATCCTTGTAACTTGTAAGACTTGCAATAAATATATCCTTCTAATGATTTAAAAGTTACAGAGTTCGATTGTTTTTGCATTGAAATTGGATTTTTTCACAATTTATTTATTTATAAGTTTTTGTGGTAACTAAACAAAAAATGTTTGCTAGCTTTTGTCACACTATGAGAGTTACTTGTATTTATTGCAACTTTCAAGATTTTTATTTAGAATTTATGCTACAGCTAAACGAAATTTTCTCACCTAGGATGTTATTCTCATAACGTTTTGGCCGATGTTATTTCCGACCTCCTCAGATGCATCTTGTCGAGCTCGGAAATCTTTCTGTCGAACTCGGAAATCTGTACGAAATTTCGAACGGAACCAATTGTTTAATCCTCGGGTGTAGCTTGTTCTCGTTCCGTCAGCCATCGACCGAAACGTTGTGAGAATAACATTCTAGATGAGAACAGTAGTCCGAATAATCAAAATTATACAAATTAACAATCCTCATCTAAAAAATTCCGAAATATAACGAAATTGTTTCATTGCTTGTTTTTACGAGCCTACTAAGAATTATTTTATTTCGAAAATTTACATTTGTATATATAGGGTTCACAGACAATAAGATAGCTTTCAGATTGGTCACAGGTAACGTAAGGTTGGAAACATGATAATTATAATAAATCTTTCCAAACATCGATTGCTATTGCTGAAAAGAGCCTTACACACACAGAGAGAGAGAGAGAGAGAGAGAGAGAGAGAGAGAGAGAGAGAGAGAGAGAGAGAGCGAGTGTGTGTGTAGAAGTGGATACTTTTAACTTATAATTTAAAAACGGCAGTTCCTCCTGAAGAAAAGGGCGAAAATGAACATTTAAACACAAATGAAAAAGGTTTGAATCAAAACAATCGTTGATATATAAAAATTAAAAAAGTAATATCTGACGGACGGTAGGAAGAGCGAGCAAGCAGTCAGTCACCACTCCCTTTTTTTTCTTGCTTGTGCCTCGTCGGTATATCTTTTTTTCTACCTGCCAATATTAGTTTGACAATCAGCAAATATTTTTAGAAACGCTGTAGTAATTCATCCTGTTTTTAATAAATCACTTTGATTAATCATTGTTAATATCAGCAAAACTATTACATATATATATATATATATATATATATATATATATATATATATATAACAAATATAGTACAATATAATTACAAATTAATAAAACAAAACATTAATTTATTATGAATTGTTTAAAAATAGTTATACGAATTTGGCATCTAAATAGTTGTCTTGTGGTGTTTCGTCAGTACTATATATAGAATATGTCAATATATTATGTATCAAATATTTAAATAAAAGTAAGCCGTTTTAATGGTAATATGGGAGTGATAAATAAATAAAAAAAGCGTTATCATTTATTCATTTAGATTACTAGATAATGTTTATTTGTTTGCTCTTAAAAGAAATTCCTGGTTATTTTCCTTTACTTTTTATTTCTTTCTTTTTGCTTCACTATTTTGATTTATTTATTCTTAATATTCCTATTCTACTCATTTTATTTGTTATTTTTCGGTCACAGCGTTCTTGCCAATCCCAATTGACAACCGTGAGACAGGAACATTTTGCTCGCATCGACACACTCGACAAATCCATCTTCGTCACGTTTGCACCTGGAACAATTCGTCGTCTTGACGAACTCTTCATACACGAAGAACAAAAAATAAAAACAACAAAAAGTGTATTCATAAATCTTCATCATCAACAGTCAGAAGACAAAATTACCTTTTTTTCTTTTAATTTCGTGTTAACAATGAACTAATTTTATTCAATTCCTTGTTTGTTTCTTCTCCTGTTGTCTACAAACGTACGCACCTTACAGAGCGCTGCTAAATCAAGCAATTTAAGACCTAATTACTTATCCAGTAATAAAAAATGACACAATAATTCGAATAAAACAGAAACTGTTGAATTTGATAAACTTCCAAAGTTTTCATAGCCAGCCATATAGTACACAGCGTTTTGTATCTGTTCTGATACTACACTCAATCTTTTATGTCCTCGGTCAGTGAAAGAGGACTCCTTCTTGATTGAGATGATTTTTATTTTTGTCCCAATCCAGAGTGCCCCATTTTGTCTAATTCTACCCTCGTGGGGAGGCAAGTAAATAAGAACATAAAAGTAAATAGACACTTTACAGGAAATATTTCTTACGTGTTGGTTTTGTTTTCATTATTTTATCTTAAAATCTCCTATTCCTGTTTCATTCTTTCGTTTTAAATCTTTTATTTCTTTTTTTCGTTCATTCATCTTAAAATTTCTCTGTCCATTTTTTAACTAATTATTTTTCATTCTTTCATTTAAATCTGTCATTTTTTATAATTCCCTCCTGTTTTAGTTTCTCGATCCTTTTACGTTTTCCAATCCGTTTTTAATTCTTTTATTTTTAATCTATCATATATTAGTCTATCATTCTCTCATTTATTTTTTAATTCTTTTGTTTCTTTATGTCTCATTCCGATTTTCAAATTCTCGATGTTTTATCTATTATTCTTATTTTATCCTTTCGATTTCCAATTATTATTTTAATTTCCAATTCTCTAGATTGTTAATCACTCGTTCTATTTTCATTCTTTTGTTTTTAATCTCACAATTATTTTTCATTGATTTCTTAATCTCTCATTCTCTTTTCATTCGTTCGTTTTTATCTAATTCCCTTTTTATTCTTTTGATTTGTCTTTTTCATTTGTCTTTGTCAATTCTTGTCTCATTCTTTTCTCATTTTATCGTTTTTCAATCCATCGTTACTTTTCATTCCTTCGTTTTTAACTTATCATTTCCTTTTGTCTTTATTTTCGTTTAATATATCATTTATTTATTTAACTTATTTTCTTTTGAATCATTTGTTATCTTTTCCTTTACTTTTTGAATTCCTTATTTCTTTTTTATTCTTTCGTATTTAATCTATTTGATTCTTTCGTCTTTCAATCTTTCGCAACTTTTTCGTTTCCATTCTTTCGAATTTAAATCTCATTTTTTACCCTTCTTTACACATTTCATCTCTCATTCTATTTAATTATTTTGTTTTTAATATCTCAATTTGTTTTCATTCATTTTTAACTCTTATTCAATTTTCATTTGTTCGTTTTTCAGCATTTCATTCTTTTTTATGATTTCGTTTTTATAATTACTCATTTGTCTTTCATTCTTTTTATTTTTACTTTGTCATTACTTTTTTTATCTTCGTTTTCAATTTCTCATCCATTTTTCTATTGTTTTCCTTGTCGCCCACTTTCATGCGTACGTTTTTTAACGTTTTGTCTAGCAGTTTTTCAAACTTTTCAAAACATTTAATTCGATTATGATTATAAGAAATCCGTGTGTAGGGTATAAAAACTAATACTGACACCCTCTCTCTTCCTCTCTCTCTCTCTCTTTTCTCCCCCTCTGTTTCCTTGGAAAATCGTTCAACGCAATGAATGAATTAGATTTGTTTAAACAATAATATAGCAAACTTTGAAGAGCATGATGATCAAGATCTTTCTGTATCTCCCTCTTCCGAGTTGGAGCACGCTGTTGTGGGGAGAATGTGTCTTATTACTTTTAACGCCATTACACCAAGCTTCTCTTGTTTCACCATCAACGCTCGGATCATCACTTCGCTCCAGTCGAAATGAATGGTCCTCTCCTTGAGGAAGCGCCTTCTTAGGTAAGCTTATAGGATTGAATTTTAACCCGGACCTGAAATGGAAGACTTACATCAAACCTGTTGCTAAGTTTAGTGGAAAAATGGTCGGATCATTCTACTACTGCAGAAAATACCTCGCCCCTGATGCAATCCTTTACTTGTACAAGAGCCAGATACGTCGTAAGATGGATTACTGTTGTCATATCTGGCGTAAGTACTGTTGGCAGCACTCTTTCTTGTCTTGACAGAGTACAAAATCGATTTCTTAATTTAGTAGGGATGATCTCCTCTTGCACCTACAGTCTCTTTCACACAGTAGAGATATTGCTAGTCTCTCTCTTCTGTAATGTTATATTCATGGTAAATGTTCGGGTGAACTCCAATCCTTTGCCCGACATGTAGAACATTGGCAGCAATAACTCGTCTAGCTACAATTACAGCAAGGCACATTCCTTTCTCTCTGTCTCTCTCTGTACCAAAAAAACAAAACAAACGGAACTTTAACGAACAAAGTATCTTTCCTAGAACGTCACATCTGTGGAACAAGATACCGCGAGTCTGCTTCCTAACCGACTACAGTATGATTTTTCTCTCCATTTGACCCATTGTTTCCAAGCGATCGTCGCCCAACTGAAGATCTATTTAACCCTTGTCTTCGAGTGGCCCCCAGGTCTTACTAAGTAGTGATGAATCAGTAAAAAAAACAACAACCTCAAAACACGTTTTTATGGATAACATACTTCTATACTTCTAGCATTATGGAACATTTCTCCGATTTCTACCGCAGAATACCATATATCATCAAATCAAATTTATTTGGCAAAAAATAGCAAAATGCAACAAGCGATGTAAAGAGACAGGTGGAAGCTATTTACAACCACATACAGTCTGAATATTTGTCCAAGGCCTATTTAAACATGGATATTGGTAGTCATCGTCCGACCTACTCTGGCAGGTTTTTCCACAGAGCAGAAAAACGGACAGAGAATGCTGCCTTTCTTAGATTGAGCTGAAAACGACGGTGATACATCTTTTACGGTGGACGCGGAGACCATGACTTGACACTCGGACGAAAAACTCTTCAAAAGTTAGATCTTAATTCCCGTGGGGAAGTTACGCCAGAGTCAAGTCTCCTTGCATTATGTATTAACTCTCTTTTTAAGACCTGTCTCTCAATATTTTATTTAGCTGACTGATTCATCAAAACCTTTCCACAATTCCGTCTAGACATACAAGACAAGCAATCGATTTGGTTTATACTTTTAGTATATGTTTGCAGAATTAATTAAAATATTCCGTCTCATAACCGCGTTTTGAAAATTTGACTTCATTTTTCATTCAATTTTTGGCCATAGTGTGTCGTTAAACGAGTCTTCTTTTGCTTTGCTAAGCAAAGCTCGGTCTTATATTGTTTCGCATATCGACTTGAATCAGTCATTTGATACCGACATAAGTTGTAGGATAGTTTTGTATAGATGGGATAATTATTTTTAAAAGATTTTTCGTTTCGTATATTTTTTGTAGAGAAATAGTTTGAAGTTAAATTTTACTTGAAGAGTCTGATTTCTTAAATAAAGTTTAAGATGTTGCTCGAACAGGCCCTTACAGTTATTTGAATTCTAATATTTTGTTTCGACTTTGTTGGGATCGCAACAGCCAAATATTATATGTTTAACTGTATATGGTTTTTGGCATGGGATACACATTGGGTATTCTTCATTTTTAATATTGTACTTTAGCTCTCAGAATCTTGGGATTATTTCACGAGTGTTGAGTGTAAAGCTATCTAATAAAAGTCATCTAAACAAACTGAGTTTGATTATTTGTTTGTTGTCTAATGATGAAATGTGCGGAACGTGATAGGAACATTTAAATACGAGAGAGCTATTCGTTTTTTGGAAACCCATTGATCTTCTTGTGTTTATGAATTATGTATGTGTGAATAAAAGACTATGTATGCATGTGTGTGTAACATGAGTAAAAGTATCAATACGTGTGCTGGAAATACATACAATTAGATTGTTCACGCCTCTGTGAGATTCGTCAGACAATAAATATTTAATTGGCCTGACCATGGCCATGGATGCGTGAAAGTTGTAACTGTAATCGAATTTACGTTTCTTTATAGATTATTTTAATTTCATTTATATTTAACTACAAGAGATATCCGGTGTTGCCCGGAGAGATGGATAACGAAGTAGAAAAGTTCTCTTCTCTCTCTATATATATATTTGTATCTCTCTCCCCTCTTTCTCAATCTCTCTCTCCCTCTTTCTACGCCATATATTTTTCTCTCTTTTCTCTCCCTCTTTCCCCTCTCTCTTTCTCTATCTTTTTCTGCACATACGTCCTGAGTCACGTTACGTTTTAACTCCGCCCCCAGCTACCCCATCTCTCTTTCTCTCTCTCTCTCTCTCTCTCTCTCTCTCTCTCTATATATATATATATATATATATATATATCTACCCCCCATCTCTCTTTCTATCTCTCTCCTTCTCTATGTGTCTCTCTCCCTTTTTCTCTCTTCCATCTCTGTCTCTTGTTCTCTCGCCCTCTCTCCCACTCTCTCCCCGTATTCCCTCGTCTCTCCCCTTTTTCTCTCTCCCTCCCCACACATCCTCAGTCACGTTACTTTTTCAACCCCGGCTACCCAATCTCTTTCTTACCACACTGGTGTAAATCTCATCGTGGTCTTCATGATAGGTGCTCGACTCAGCTCAAATCTCTGGTTACTCCTTGTAAAACATTCACAGCAAGAACACGTCCAGCTACAAACACTGCCAGGGACTTTTCTTCTTCCTCTATGCATTTAAACCAATGCAATCACCATGAACAGAGTTTCTTTCCAAGAACTTCCCATCTCAGGAACACAATACCCTTCAGCTTCTTTCCAACTGATTACAAAGTGTCCGTGTTCAAGTCAAATATCAACAAATACCTGCCGAGTCGTCATCTTGGAAAGTCAGATTGTGTCCACCCCACTCATCGTTCGTAATCCTCTCATGCTATTGTTCATCATCCAGCCGACAATCATATTAACCTTTATCTGTGAGTGGCCTTGGTAAGTTGTGACTCATCAGTATAAAAATGGTACTTATGCAGATTAGGACCCAAGCTAAAATCAACTTGGCGTCGGTTAGGGTTTGGGTTCGGATTAGCGTAAGAGTTAGGGTCAGGGTAAGGGTTATGACTAGCTTGGGCCCTAATCTGCATAAGTAGCTAAAAATAATAGAAAGAAATTAAAAGAAAGAATAAAATATCGGCAGCTAGCTGACTATTTGACATGGTTTCAGTGTTGTTTTTGAAACATCTATAAATAAGAGTAAGAGAACTATGATTTTCTGGCCACATACATTCATCTGTTCGTCCATTATTCCAAGAAAATTGGTATTAGTATTTATTTTACCATAACAAGCTCAAGATCACACGGAATCCGAGTTTTAGCCGGACATACGAATTTCGCTTAAATACTAGACAAGCATAGTTAACTAGTGTACGTAGGTAAACATATTTTAAAAAATTTAAAAATAATTTAATATTCCAAGTAAAATTGAAAGTAGAGCAGTGTCAGAAAGATTAAAAATAAATATTCACCTAGAAGCTTCAGTGCAATGCTCTGATCCTGTCGTTGAGTGCTATCGAATGTTTAGGTGTCAACACTCACCGCTTTCAGTGTAAACATCACCTGATTTCTTCGTTATTACGTGACAATCCCTCGTGGCCTAATGGGACTAGATAAACGCGTACGGATTCAATATGTATCTGTGAACGGTGTTCGTGCCCTATGACCGTCTGATATTGTTATTTCCCTGCGCTGATGAGAGCCATCGGCTTTAAACGGCGTCGTACGTAGGTAACATATTTGAAAATATTAAAAATAATTTAATATTATCATTTATATATATCTATAAAACTATTTTCCTTTTGATTGAAATGAAATTTAAACCAAAGGTAAATGAATAAAAATGATGTTTATTCCCAAAAATTCATAAAATTTTGATTATATCAAGATGACCCCCGGGGGCACAACCCCTCCACTGAAAATATATAATCAAGGAAAACACCTTTCTGTCTATGCATGTCTGTCCTTAAAAAACGAAGACATACTAGGAAGTGTACTTTCAATATAATTGTATTCACATGCACAATTTGCATGTGAACATAATGGAAGTATTTTTGCTTCTCTGGCTGTCCCTTAAAGAAGCTAATGACAATTTTCAAACACGTTACACAATGAAATTAATCTATCTATAGCGTTAGTTTAAGAGTATTAGCATATCTCTGAATAGCTCGATGAGTACGATATCTGGCTGACAGCATCAAGGTTGCTAAAAGTAATTTCACCCTACCATGATGTTGCATATGATGCTATCCCACACTCTAACCTGGGAAACACCGGGTAGCTTTGCTAGTGTACTCATAACATTTTATGCAGATACATGAAATATATATATATATATATATATATATATATATATATATATATGTGTGTGTGTGTGTGTGTGCGTGCGTGCGTATTAAGTCAGCATACTTTCATTAAAGCGGGTATTATTAAGTAACACGGATTTTGTGTGTGTGTATATATTTGGGTAGCTTTATTTCTTGAAGACATATTTCATTAGATATTACAGATTACTTGTGCCTGCATATTTTTTTCCTTTATCCTTTCTAGATACGTGATTAATTTTCGAGTTTCATGCTGGAACTGGCAGATGAATTTGCCGTACACGTTGTGTACCATAATACTTTCGGTTCCTCCTAGAGCTATCCCTAATGGGTGGGTATTGGGTAAACAGCATATTTTTTATGTTTAGTGATAGTTTTGGCGGGACCGTGTGCTTGGTTGCTGTTATCGAAATTAATTTTATTAATTGCTGGCTTTTTAGTTTTTAGGTGTAGAGCTTTTAATATCTGTAATCTTGTTTGGTCATTTTTGTATTCCAATATAGTTGTATTGTATACGATAATTTTTCGAAGTTCAGAGCGGGGCCAAAAATGATTTAGTACCTATCTGACACCAGCGCAATAGCCCAGCGTCTAAAAGCTAATAATTATTGTCCCTAGTGTAACTGAACATGACTTGTTAATAGTTCTTCATTATTATTGTTTGATAACTGGATGTTTTACTAGTGTACTTTTCTACAAACATGGTACAGCGACATAGAAAGATATAGAATGCAATTTTAGCAGTTAACTATGGATTAAGGCGACATCGACTATCAACTTTCAACTCTTACGCTGCAAACAATGGGACCATGGAATGGTAAACATCCCAGTATCAGAAGAACCAATCACAAGTAGTTAAGGAGGAG
>OY744519.1:68712289-68734789 GCA_963556195.1 Sepiola atlantica
GTACATACATACATGCATAGATACATATGTGTGACCACTAAGAAAAATTGATCTTCCTTCAAAAGAAAAAAAATGCATATTTTGTACAAAATAGGCCTCGAATCCCAATAAAATTTAATAGAAGAGTAATATTTGAATTATTCGAACTACCGTACTCATTTTGGATGTTATTCTCACAGCGTTTCAGTCGATGTATCCTCTGACCTTCTTCAAGTGCGCCTTGACGAACCCAGGAATCTTTATATCAAACTCGGAAATTTTGAACTGAACACCTTATTTAATCCATGTGGGTAGATTGCTCTTGTTCCGTCAGCCATGACTGGATAAAAGTCTTAAATAATTCGTAATTGTATTCTTAATATCGCCCGTATTGAGGATTAGCACTGATCATAATTAGCACTGTTATCTGCTGCGCCACGGGTCTTCGCAGACCACAAGGCCGGGGGTTACATGAACCGAAACGTTGTGAGAATAACATCCAAGATGAAAACAGTAGTCCCTATGATCCAAATAATACAAATTATCAACCTTCATCTAAAAAATTCCGAAAATAAATAGACGCAAATTTATATTTTTCAGACATATTTGACTAAAGTCATCATTATATATAGTCACCACATACAATTTTATTTCTTGTCAAGACTCATCAATGTGGCTAGACGCAGCAAGTGTATCCACACCGAGATTAGAAACCTGAACGGTCGGTACTACGCCTATTGCGCTAACAAACTCGCCAAATCAGTAGAATAGATTATAGCACTATACATGCTCTTTCTTTTCTTTAGATATATATTTTATCGGGCTATAGATAACCAGAGAAATGTATTCTCTACAGATGATTAAGTGGGAACCGTTTTTTCCTCCTCCAGAGCGCTTAGCGTATAAATAAGAGGTATATATATATATATATATATATATATATATATATATATATATATATATATATCTATCTATCTATCTATCTATCTATCTATCTATCTATCTATATATAGAATAGCTCAACAAATTTCCGTACAAAAAAAACATGAAAAACATCCGTTCAAAACTTGACGGCAAGCCGCTGGTAGCCTATTCTCACACTATACCAGTAATAAACATAGCTTTTCTGCAGTTCGAACAACACACATACACATTATCTTCGCGTCAAATAAAAACTATTTAAAACAACTCGTGGGTGAAATATACTCACATGCAAGAACTGTGTACACTCACAGAATAATCAGGTGCCTGACATATGCTCTGTTTATTTCAATCGAAATATTCTGAACTCAACTCTATCGTTGTACACACATTTAAATCTTTTATACATGTTGAGGTCCGTAAGTAAATGTACATAATTTAGTGTGTTCGAATTGCGTTATCAGTTTACCATATTTACGTTGATTCAGCAGAATTGATATACACATTAAAAATGTTGAAAGAGATGGACAACTCATATCAGTTGCATTTTTCATCAACTTTTCTAGGGGTCTAATTAGTTTTATTAATTCTTGAGATAAGGACTAAAAGAAAATAACCAGACGTAATAATGTTATTGATTTACTAATTATATCTACCCGACGTTGCCCGGGGTGCACTGAGATCATTTTAGCTTATTTGTTTTTAAATTTTGTTTGAACAGAAAAAAATAGTTGTAAGGAAACAACTCTTCACTTAAAATATAGGTTATTGCCCTTGCTCTTTTTGATATTTTACGGCGATTGAACCGTACTAAGTAAGTTTTGAAATACACTCTAGCGAAGTACGTTATTATATCGACAATAATACGGTACAGCGATGACAAGGGGAAATTTACTGGTTAGAAACAAAGTTTCATAAGTCAACGATAAGGGCCAAATTTTTAAAAATCCGGCCGACATATTTTTATAGATATAGATGTATGTCTAAGCTTTCGACTTACTTAAGACATCATCAGTGTATAGAGTGTATATTATAGGTAGACTTGTTTAATGTGAAGTTCTAAATATTTTTATTTTTGCAAATATGGCGACAATATATACGTATATATATATATATATATATATATATATATATATATATATATATATATATATGTGTGTGTGTGTGTGTGTGTGTGTGTGTGTGTATGTGTATACATTTTGAATCAATTATACGCCCAAGCACGTTACCTTCTTATTAAAAATGACTCATACGTTCATGAATATTGACTACAAGAGAGCGCTACTGTGAATAACTTCTGGTTAATACGGCATCTGATAGTTATTAAGCAGTCACATTGTTTTTTTATATTTTCCCTTTTCTTCTTCTTCAATTTTGTTATTTCTACTTAAATTAAACCTACCACTCTTCCTCTAATTTTATTCATTCTTTTAAAAACATTTTTTTATGATTTGGTTTTCAATATTTATTTAATCGTCGTTGTTGTTATTATTGTTGTTCTTATGGTATTGTTGTTCTTATGGTATTGTTGTTCTGATGCTATTGTTGTGATAGGTGTTTTTTGGTCTTCTTCTTCACCTATTCTCATGACTTAATAAAATTCTGACCAGTTTCAACTATCGTCTCCGATTCTGAAGCTGTTTGTCTCACCATCCAAACTCATTAACCTTTATCATCAAGTGACCTTTGGCCCTTGATATGCGGTGATTCATTAAGACAAAAAAAAAATTGGTAAAGTGGTAAGTCATGTGTTTGTCTCCAAGAAAATAAGATACGTAGAGAATGGTTGGGAAATATATAAGGATACAAGTTGTCCCTAGTTTCCATGGTTACATATGTAATACGGGGTCAAAATCGAAATATGCAAACAATTATGGCGAAAAATATTTATATCACAGGATAAAAATATTTTTTTACAGCACACAAAGAAGAAGCTAAAGCATCGTTATGCTCGGACTTCCAACCCATTAACAATTGTCAGGCGTGATGTCAGACACAAAAAACGTAGCCGATACAGGTCGCAGAGTTTTCAGTCAATCACCCAATATTTCATTCTCACCATCTGTTGTTACATTGAAGGGCCTATAATATATAGGACAACACGGTGATATATTTACAAGAGTGTGTATTTACAAAAGTACAGAATAGTATGTTAATGAAAGACTGTTCGTCCTTCTTCGTAGGCTCCTCTATACATAATGTCTAGAAGAGTCCATATAGTTACGAAATAGGGTAGATCACCATAACACGATAACACACCCTTTTAAGCTTTGCTCCGTATGGAATCAATACGTTTAAGGTTTATTACAACAAAGTCGGTAATCTTACGTTTTCTTTTTGATCTTCGCTGTTCAGAATTTGTTTGCAGGTCATCATAGATACTAGCAAATATTCTTTCATGGACTTTTCAGTAGGTGTACCCCTCACTTTCTTAAGCGTTCTTTTCAACACGTCCACGAAACGATCTGCCTGACCATTGCTTCTTACATCGCACAGCTTGATCGTGATATGCTCTGTTACAAAAGTTTTACAGAATAGTTTAAATTCACTAGACGTGAATTACGTTCCGTTGTTTGATATAATAAAGTCAACGACTCAAAACTACGCGAACAATTCATGTAAAATACTAATAGTTCCTTCCGTGGGTGTTTTTGTACATTTTAATATTTCCAGCAATTTGAGAACAGTCCAGCACTATTAGGTAATAGAAACCATCCAGTGGATCCTAGACCACGGTCGGTTTCTTTTCGACAAGAGTCAGAACTTTATAAGAAGTATGTTCACTACCAAACTTTGCATAGTTTCACCACATTTTCAATGTATTTCTCAATACTTTTCCTATAAACATAGCTTCTCATCAGACTTTTAATTTTCGAAATTCCTGGGTGAGGAACATGAAATACTTGTATTATTTTTTCTGTAATACTGCACTTGATCGCCGTAATAACTACTTCATCACAAATTGAATACACTTCCGAGATTTATCGGTGTATTTTTTTTGCTTTGCTTTTATATGTGTCTTTAAAACAAACGTCATCTAGTGCTTTTTCTTTCATTTCTTCGTGTGTTACTGGAATCTCCTTAATGGCGTTACACAATGTATTTCTTCAATTCTACCTCAGTTATTAGGGAGGCAATCACTGTGTCTTCAACGGGTTCAGCATATTGTGGGATAAGTTTAGACAATTCATCAGCATGACTAATGTTTGACGCTGGAAGAAATTCCATTTTAAAAATGTAATTGAGGAAAAAGGTCCCCATCTCTGCAGTCTGCGTTGTTAATACCTTTGTTTACTCATAAATCGTTAGCAAGGCTTATGGTAGGTTTACAACACAATATGTCTCATGAAATAAATCGAGGAAATTTGGTGATTGCAAAAATAATACGAATGCTTCCTTCTGGATTTGTAAGTAACTTTTTTCTTGCAGATAGTAACGTACGAGACGCGTGTGCAATAGGTTTTAGCGATCGGTCTTCCATTTTGTGTAATATGCAAGCTCTAATGCCGTGCGTGCTAGCATCATGAGCCACAATGATTTCGAGATCTGGATTGTAGTGCGTCAAAATTAATCCTGACCCAATATTTTTTTAAAGTGTAATAGCTTATTTAGAGGAGCTCGAAATTCGCACATGTTTGGAATAAACACATTATAATTTGCTGAACCAAGAACTAGCTCGCTCTGCGTCTGGTCTTCTATCATTTCTTTCTAGAATTTTACTAAGATAATTTATTTTCTTCATAAAAAAATCGCACTTTCCCTTCTTCAATTTAAACCAATAGTCCTGGATTCTCTTAAATACTCTGTGTACATGTTATTTGTGTTGCTCGGTGCTTTTACTGATCATTAGAATGACATTTAAGTAAGTTGTCGCAAATTCGAATCCACTAAGCAATGTGTCAATTACTTGTTGAAAAATGGCTGGTGCAACCTTAACTCCAAATGGCAATCGCTCGAATTTGTACAAACCCCTATAAGTATTTATGCACAGTAGCTTTGGACACTCCTCCTCTACAGGTATTTGTAGATAAGCATCACTTAAAGCAACCTTTGAAAGAAATTACTTCCGGTGAGTTTAGCTAAAATCTCTTCTAAACTAATCTTCTAATGTATGGTTCCATGCTGTGAAGAAGTCTGCAGAAACACGGATCTCTTTACTTTTTACGTAGACTGTAGACGAAGGCCACAAGCTGCACTTTACTTTCGATAATACTCCTATTTCATCGAGTCTATTTAATTGCTCGTCAATCTGATTTAATGACGGGATTGGAACATGTATTTACTTTTAAAAACTGGTTAAATATTTTGTTTTAATTAAAAATTGACCGTAATTTTTTTTACATCTTCCCAGTCAACTAGAGGACACCCCGAAAAGGTTTCCTTTGAATCTTTCTTCAGTCTCTCTGCTATATCATTTAATGATTCAATAATGTCAGAAAGAATCCATAAGCATATTACATAATTGAAATTATTCCACCAAGTCCGTATCTAAAATATTATTTGAGTTGTTCATTACAAACATTCTTAATTCTTTTTAACATAGTTCACCCCAAACAAGGCATGCAACCACTGTAGCCGTAAGGGGCTACGGAGAATTTGAGTGAAAGCTTAGGGGATAATCCTAAATTGGGAGCTGTGCGGCGAGATGCCTGTTCTCATTAGTTTTAAATTTTTGCATGTCGGTACAGTCGGGGAAACAGGGAGCAGGGACGGAGTTCAACAAACTGGCAACACAAGGAAAGAAGCTATTGGAGTAGAAGGCTCTCCGGCATCTGGGGACCTTCACAGTGAATGGATGGGATTTAGCTGATTGTCGGGTTTGTCGAGCCTATTTACGTCAAGGGGGTCACCAGAACAGCAAGTTCATCGGAGCACAATCCATTGAAGTACTTGTAAAACAAGCACAAGAATGCAACATTGCGGCGATGGAGTTTAGTGGATTGTGAATGACCTATTAAATTAGCGACGTTCACCAGCCCAGATGTAACAACATGCATGGGTGGATTGTGGCTTTGTAAAGATATAGGATACTGTCAGGTGTGAGAAATTTACTAGCACGGTAGAAGAAGCCGACTTTCTTAGCAGCAGGTTAGGCAATGTCTTCTATGTATTTGTTCATATTAACTGTAGAATGTTAGGCCGAGAAGTTTGAACGTTTGGCTCTCAGGTAGGGTGTTATTTGCTATGGCAATTGGCGGTTGAAAAGGTGTTTTGTAATTTCAAATCCTTTTCTTTGTAATAATGTAACGTTAGGGATTAGCTCGTCTTCAGATTTTATTTGTTCACCAGGTAGGCTTTTAGCTATTTTCACGTTCTCATCAAAGTTGGTTTACCAATGTTATTTTGTACGTTTGAAGATTTTTACTTTTACCTGTCGAAATTTCCTGATATTTTCAGCTTCGTCACTTTAGGCAATTTTAATAAAGCTTTTTAAATTTTATTTTTAACTCCGCAGTGTGTACTTTTGTGTCTCATGCAACCACGACTAAACCAATTTTTACATATTCTAAGGATAATCTTTGTACTAAAGTATGTATTCGCAAACAAAACACGATTTAGGAGCCAAATTATTTTTCTTAGGTTGATCAAATTTTAATGGTGAATTAATTTTCTGTTCGTTGGGTATTTTTTTATGATGTGACATTCCACTGTGCTTAATATCTCTCGAATCTTGATGACCACTAATAAAACTTCTACAATACGTTGAAGCGTTGAATCACGTTTATTTTCTAGTTTATTAAGAACACTTCGTCTGATATCTGCATACGTATTGGATGCTAAACCTTGTGCGAAATTAAAGATTTAGAATTGTTAGCGCTCAACTCCGACAGTTTGAAATCATCGCAATGTTTTTTTTAACTACGCTAGTCTTTTTACCGTGTGAGATTAATGCATTTCTACCTTTTTGCGAAAAACAACGTCTTAGGGCTAAGCAATTTTGTTAATAATTGTACCGCTTGAAAAAATATAAGGTTTCTGTTTTTTGTGGCAATATATAATTGACTAATGTGGTATATTCTTATTAGCAAACGAACCTTTTTAAATAGCTCCAATTTAGCACAGTCTGTATTATAAAGATCTTATCGTCGATAATACGAAGCAAACGTAATTTTATTTTCAGTGCCGAAAGTAAATTATCAGTAGCGTTCCAAATAGAGTTTTGTGAAAATGCACTTTCATCCTTAGCATTTTGACCCCTATACGATAATTCGAATATGTTTATCTATTCTTGTTGGGTATGAAGAAACATTCCTAATTTTTTTTATTTGCTCCAATTGCCATTCTTGGAATTTCTCTTTAAGTTGAAGTTGTTGTTCTTGTTAGTGTTTAATGTTGTCGAACATGGTACTTTTAAATTCCTCCATTTTTGTCACTTAAATCAGGCTTCTGACTTGTTCGTGTTTTCTTTTACATGGTCCTAACTTTTCTAACTGCACGATAATCTTTTCACTTCTTAGCGATAGAATAAAGTAAGCTTGTTCAAACTTATTTACATGTTCCTGATTAAACCTCCTGTTAAAGAATGATTTGAAATCTTTTAGATGATCGATTTTTAAAAATCCTATTTTCTGATGTTGGAGACTTTCTTTTCGAAGATATAAGACGAGAATAGTAATTCGAATAATCCTAATAATTAATATTATCAACATTCATTTAATAAGATTCCGAAGCCAACAATTATATTAAAAAAACATTTTCGCTAAACCATTGCGCATTATCTACGATATAAACTTTGGTATTCTCAGTTAGTTAGAGGAATGGAAAAACCTCTCACCCTTGAATCGAATTTAAGTATGGTTCTAAGAGGAAATACTTCCAGCATTATCTCCTCTTTAATGAAAGGAAATTGGTTGACGCCGGTCGCCTGAGTCGCCTCTATCAGTCAATGCCAACAAGTCCGATAACGACAAACTTTGAACCCATTAAGAGTGGCCCCCTTTTGAGGGAGCAAGATTCCCCACTATAAACAAACCTTATGTCAAATTTTATTGCAGTGGGAGGCAGGCGGATCAACTTATTTCAGCGAGGTACGATGTTGTCTGCTCCTTACAGATCTGGATCTCATATTATTATTTTTACTTTTGGGTCACCATTTATAAAGGTAAAGAGCCACTCAAGGATAAGGGTTCTTGAGATGGAAAGATGGTCATCCGAAAGAAAAGGAACAATCAATGGTTTTGACTACGTTCAATTACTTATGAGACAGTTTAAGTGACATTAGATTTGAAGACGACGATGTTACAATCTACAGGGAAGCAGCCCTGTGGTGGTGTGTTCTATAGATGGGAATCCCTTGCAAAGAAGCCCAGTCCATTAAAATTCTGCCTGGCGTAAGGCACATGGAAGAAGAAAGGGGATTTTGTTTCCGTTGTGATAATAAAACGAGATTTTTTTTTGCTATGAATGTCTTACAAGGAGGAACCAGAGATCGGGGCTCAGTCGAGCACTTCCCATGGGAGTAACGGTAGAGTAGAGTAGAGACAAGCAACGTCTCTTCTGTGAAAAAGGAGCAGTAAGGAAGAGAAGAGATCACTCTCCACTAGCTTTCGGAATCGATCTTGAACTCTGCCATTAGATGTATCTTAGCAACACAGAGTTTTGAGTCAATAACCTATTCATATTTGCATCTTCATCTCTTTCTGTCAATGAAGGACACTACAAATATATAACAAGGTGATTTTAAAAATGCCATTCACCCATGGAAACATTAATAAAATTCACAATCCATTCTGCAATCAAATAATATTTTGTACAAATAAACTTCAATCTATGACTGACTTGTCCACCAAGTGTTAGTCCAACAGTCGTTATCGCCGGTCAATGATATGCTCCGATTATGCACTCCTGCGTGTCAATGATACCTGGGTACGACTAATTTTGGCTGGAGACTGTTCTGATAGATACTATCTTTGAGATAACCTTACAACTAATCATCTGGGGGTTAAGATCCTGTGAGTGTTAAGTCTATTTAGGGCCATACCTTCTACTGATGAGAAGATCACCAATGAACGGCGATAAAACAAAGACTGTTGGAAATTCATGACTGAAACTTGGTGGACCAGTCAGGCATAAACTGAAGTTTATTGGTACAAAATGTGGTTGGATTGCAGCAAATATTGTAAATTTTATTAACGATTCTACGGGTAGCATTTTCTAACTGTCTAACATTTTTTGCAAGAAGAGACATGTTTGAATAGAAACCACCTGATTTCCGGGCGAGGATTTTCTGTCTCTTTGGCTGGCGAAACTTCAAGCATGAAAGACGCCCCTGAATTGCTGTCCCCAATGTGTGTGTGTGTGCGCGCGCACAATGTAACTTGTATAGCGGGACGAGCTATCCATTTATCTATCTGCCCCTTCCTCTCTCTCTCTCTCTCTCTCTCTCTCTCTCTCTCTCTCTCTCTCTCTCTCTCTCATGCGTACGAAGGTAATTGTCCCTCTGATGTTTTCGGTGACTATTTTTCTCCTTTTGAAATAAACCTTTTATAAATCAACTTCGGCGCCTAAATAGTTTTGCATCCGCAGACAAGCAAAGACCTTGGTTTGACGACGACGACGACGACGACATGGGTATATAATGATTCATACACGCATCACTAAGTGAAAATATAACAACCGGATCTGGAACTGATACTATTTTCGTTGATTCCTCTGTCAGCATCTGTTGTCTGATGGAGAGGTTCGTTCGCCCGTTTGAATACAATACGTGTTGCACAGTTCTCAGCGCCCGAACCACCCACGCCCCTTTCTGAAAGGCTTGTTTTATATTCCCGTTGAGCCAAGTTGATTAATTCACTTTTATTATTGCTGTTATCGTCGTGTCCGATCTTGTTCTTGTTCTCGGCTAATTTTTTGTAGTCGTTTATTAAATAATTGCGGTTTCATTTTCGTCTTGACTGACACACGATACAGTCTCTTTCCCTTTGCATCCATGTTTATGCCTCTTTGTGGTTTTCAGCGCAGCCATTAAAAGGCTGGTCTGTTGGCATGGCGGGAAACAGCTCATTTGTATGCCATGTGCATACCAAATGGAAGAAAGGGTTGGCAGAAAGAATGTTTTCAAGTCTTCACATAACATATCATTTTCACATACTGGTAAACAGCCTGAATTTCTTGCTATGTACACTAGATGAAGCGCCCGGATACGTCGGGCTAGACATTATAAATATTCTAGCTGTACCAACGCAGCGCGTTCTTTCTTTTTAAAATGTATAAATACTTTTGATTGTTTAAACTCTTAAATTTATAAATAACTATGGGAACACCCGTGCCAGGACACGTAAAATTAATTCACCGGACAGAACAGTTTTGAACCACTTTTATGTCCCCTTTTACGAATATTAAAATAAAAATATAAATGCTACGAAACCTTATATCTAGAATCCTTATTATTATTTTGATCAAAATCTTTATTATAATTTTCATTCTAGAATATTTTTTTAATTTAAGGCTTAATCTTTAGGGTCTTAAGACGAAATTGAAATTCAGAGAATCTTCTTTAATTGATGTCAAATAACTATGGATCAAATATAATGCAAATCTGAAATATTTGTTAAATTTTCAAATGGGAGGTTGATCTAAAAGCAAAACGAACCGCAGATGTTGAATCAGGACCTTAGATGCGATGTCAGAGGTTATTGCACCTTTTTAAAAACCTATTATACAAAATTAAATGTAAGTAAAAGTAACATTAGAAACAAATGTTCCGACATTTTTTTTGCGTTTCATGTCCAGTTTAATATTTTAATTATTATTAACGGGTCGAACAAATCAACTTTTTTTATTCAAAATAACTTTTCAGTACGAAAAACAAATTAACATAAAAAAATAAGTCTAATTATCGTACGGATCCCCCCTTTTTTAATTAAAAATGGAATTTTCTTTATGTTTATTTATTTTAGACAATTGAACTATTTTAGATTCATGGTGATAAGTGGAACAGATTTTCAAATCGCCAAACTCAAAACCAGTTTAAGTCGTTTAAAAAAATAATTTTCGTTTGATCGGTGGCAGTGTGGGTAAAGCGTTCGCCTTCAGTTTCAATATTTCATGCCATCTTTCCGGGTTCGAATTTCACAATAGACAACTTTTTTGTGGTACTGTTCCAGTTTCATCCTAGTTCAGATCGGTCATCATCATAAACCTAAATAATTCACGTATTTATTTATAATGTTAAGATTAACATTTTCTACCATTAGACGACCGAACATAATAATTATAATGATCTGAACTTGTTCACTTCCAGTAAAAAGAATAAATAAATGAACATATACAACTTGGTCAAAATTGTTTCTTTCGTCAAATCATCGTACGTATTTCACACCTACTTTTATTTTCGCCTTCAATTTTATGCCGACTTTGATGGTTCGAATCTCACACTGGGCAATGGCTTCTTTTGCTATAGCGTTCCAATTAGTCTCTAGCCGATATCGCACATTATCATAAACCTGGATAATGCACTGGTTTATTTATGATCGTTTTTTATTGTAATGACTAAAATAATATATATATTTAAAAATTATTGTAATGACTAAAGTATTTTTAAAAAATGTTTATACTGCGATTTAAAGTAAAAAAAATGTTTTTTAATTTAAACTCACGTACAAAAGCGAATTTTTTTAGAGACCCTGCGTTAGCGGATACTTCAGATATTATATATATGTGTAGTGTAATATATGCTTATGACAAGTAAGCTTAACAAAACAATATGTTTTATTCCACGGATGAATTCGTCAGGCTAAAAGCATCATCAAGCTAAATGCATTCTATACATGACTAGAGCTACTACCTAGATCTGCGCATACATTTAACACTGTTGAAAGTAATACCCAAAAAACTTTATATACAATTATTTCATTATCTCATAATATATATATATATATATATATATATATATATATATATATATATATATATCCATTGTTGAGACGACTGATTTGACATAAATAGGGCTTATTTCTCTACTCGTCGTGTAACGGTTGGAATTGGCCTCATTGGTTGGAGCCCTCGAAATTGCGTTAAAAGGTGACTTGTATTGCAGGGGTTCGGATTGTGCGACCGGTTTGAACACTTATCTCCACATTGAAGATTTCGTAAGGATGAAACCTGTATGTATGTGGATAATGATATAATATATATATATATATATATATATATATAAGAGAGCGAGAGAGAGAGAGAGAGCGTGAGCGAGAGAGAGAGAGAGAGAGATGTTTCAGCAAAATCCGACACGTTACAAAAATTAAACGCAATACCAGGAGCGTGGTTAAGCCCTGGATGAGCGAAATTGCCGCCTGACACTCCTACGTCTTCCAACAGGACTTCACGTCTGCAGACAAGGCCAAGACGACACAAACGTTGCTGCTTAACAATGTTCCTTTTCCTTACCACTGGTCGCCGAACTTGTGGCATCCCTCTTCACCCGACTGCTAGTCTTTTGACTATTTATTCTGGGGCATGAGAGGGGTACGAATTAACAAGCAAGCCCACATCATGGTCGACTCTCTGAAGGCTGCCATCGTGGAGGCGTTCACCGCTATAGACAAGCACATTGTCGCCAAAGCGTGTGAATCATTTCGACCCCGCATTAAGATGGCCGTCTCCACTGGCGGCGGTTACATTGAAAAGTAATATAGTATGTAACTCTGACTGTTGATAAATAAATTTTCGGGTCTCTGCATATATAACTTTTCGTTTTCTTTTTGTCAAGTGTCGGATTTTACTGTAACACTTTGTATATATATATAGAGAGAGAACAGTATGAAATATATATTTATGGCAATTAAGCTACACAGAGGTGTCCGAGTTTCTTCCCCGCAGGATAGTCTAGTAATTCCTTTCGGGGATGAAACGCAGATGCCTCTGTGTATCTTAATTGCAATAAATATATTTTCATACTTTACTACTAAGCGCTACTCATGTATTCACACTGTTAAAGTAAATCCTGAAAATCTATACACAATATATTCTATTAAATGTTTATGCATGAAATTGTAATACATTATATATATATATATATATATATATATATATATATATATATAGAGAGAGAGAGAGAGAGAGAGAGAGAGATGTGTGAAACAGTAATGTATATATGTGTGTAAGTGTCTGTGTCTTCATCAACAAGTGCACTTGAAAACATGCAAACAAAATTCATAAAAGTTTGGAAATAAAAACTGCTTAAAGTATATATATATATATATATATATATATATATATATATATATATATATGTGTGTGTATGTGTGTGTGTGTGCACGTGTGCATGTGTATTTGTCTGTGTGTAAAGAGATGTGGAAAAGTGGAAGGTCGATGTAGCGCCAAAAGGGCGCACTTAACAATCGGGCTTAGAATAAGTAAATAACTTGTGAGTGCCGCCTCTCCACCACTACTCCATTCATTTCATTTCGCACCTCCCTTCCCACACGTACACACACGTGTGCATTATGTTCTAATATCTATCTCCTGCTTCTCAGCGGTGTAAATCTGTTCAGAGACGTAAACAACATCTTATCGACGCCGACAACAGATCAAAGGGATTGTGCAAAAAAAAAGGGTTCGTCAATATCACCATCACCATCACCAACAGCAGTAGCATCAAAAACAGCAGCAGCAGCGTCAACTACTTACAGCGACTAATTACAGCCTCCACTATTTTAGCCGAGAAAGCAATACCGCCCCTTTCTACCGGATTCGGAAATGATGTCATCAGAGACGCTGAATATAATGGCGTGGAATATCCCGACAACAGGTGCAAAAAAAGCAGAAAAAGAAGAAAAAAAAGCATCTATCTGTTTGTTTATTTTGTGATGCTAAAAATAAAATGTTAATACTTCTAAGTCTGTCAAAGTATTTAGTAATAAAGTGTCAGCACTGAAAAAAAGAAACAAAAAAGAAAACGATTGGGTATTTTTCAGATGAGGATAGATAATTTAAATAATTGTGGACACGTGCCGCAACGAATAAAGGTGGTTAGTCACAATGAATTCTAAGTAACAGTCTTCTAGTGGTTAAAGGTTCAATACTCACTACAGGCGATACGAACTAATAATAGAAGTAAAATAACTTAACACGGCCATAGCTGACGCAACGAGAGCAGTATAACCCCGTGGATGAATGGCTTAGTTCAAAATTCTATATAGATTTCCAAGTTTGACAATACGCACTTTAAGAACGTCAGAGATTACCTCTGCGAGAATATTGTGAGAATAACCTCCAAGCTGAGAATAGTTGTCTGAATAATACTAATTATATACAAATAAAATCATTTTCTGTTTCGTCTATGTGTTTGTGAAACGAATTAACGATTCATATTGCAAAAGTCATCGGGCTTACATCAGAGTCGAGTATGGTTCTATTCGATCCCATGTGGCCATCCTTACGAGGTAGGGGGTTAATTTATTACAGGTCGATACCGAGGAATATCGACGGGGCCAATAACGGCAGATTTTACAACCATCCAGAGTAGTTCCAGTTTGGGGAGTAGAGCAGAGCTGGATTCCTTACATTGAACCGTCCTCATGTCATCTCCAGTCTTGACGGAGAAAAAGGAGAAACAAAACTAACGATTTAAGAGGGAAAATAAAAATAAAGTTAATTACAAAGAGTTAGTAAGCGAACTAGATAAATAGACAGACAAAGAGATCGATAACATATGACAATCGAAGTAAACTGACACATTTATTCGTCCGTTTATAAAACATGCTCAATAATAAGTAGAGCTGTTCTTTAGTATACTATATATATATATATATATATATATATATATATATATATATATAAAATATTTGTTATTGTTTGTATCTATGGACGTATACGTTTCGTCTTTTTTCAATCAAGACTCATCAGCATAGAAGTACGACTATTCATCACCGGTCACACGATTCGAAACCCTGGACAACAAGTATTTTCCAACTCCCGTCCAACGTCGCTAACCGCTAGGCCAGTTCTGAACAGCTTATAAACAATGATAATTTTAACACGTTAACGGCGGCGAAGCGAAGAGGCATTCAAACTTCTATAAGTGAAGGAACGATGCATATAAAGCAAGTGACGCTACGCTGTGTTACTACTACCATTTTACGGTGCTCTACTTTTTAACGAGGAGCTTCAAATATAAAATATTTGTTATTGTTTATATATATGGACGTATACGTTTCGTCTTTTTTCAATCAAGACTCATCAGCATAGAAGTACGACTATTCATCACCGGTCACACGATTCGAAACCCTGGACAACAAGTATTTTCCAACTATATATATATATATATATATATATATATATATATATATATATATATATATATATATATATGTTAATACCTTTTATTTGTCTAAAGCTCTGTCGAGGCTTGTTATATCAAGCGAAATATTAGATAAAAAAGTCAAGATGAAGAAGAAAAAAAATGTTTTAATTTTTTATTTTGATTTTAATCAAAAATATCTGCATCTAACACATGGTTTCTTATGAAGGCATTTTGCCTCTATCTTTATGTTAATATATATATATATATATATATATATATATATATATATATATATATATATATATATAGTATACTAAAGAGCAGCTCTACTTGTTATTGAGTACGTTTTATAAACACTGGAGTTTTAACAGATTAACATTTACAGAAACTAACATAATACATGTACTATATATAATTAATTGAATGGCATAATAGAATAAGAAATTAATAAGATATTAATAAAGTTCAAAAACAGAGGACCATTACCGCAATGACATTACTGCAGGTAATAAAAATGAAGCTTTGAAAATATATATATATATATATGTATTTTATATATATATATATATATTTATGTATTTTATATATATATTTATGTATTTTATATATATATATATATATATATATATATATATATATATATATATATATACATACACATATATATACACATAAACCTACATATGGAACATCAAATATATCGGCCAAAATCACACTTTTAAGTTAAACGGATACAGTTCATCCAAGTCATAAAGTTTAAAACTATTTAATCTGATTAATTTCCTATTTTAGAGTCAGAATCAGAGTTGGAGTAGTAAGAATGCTACGAGTCGAAGTCGGATTTTTTAATCTTCGAAGAATCAACGAACAATCTGAATTTCGGAAGACTTAAATATGAGAAGTCGGAGTGTGAGTTAAAGTCGAAGTCGGGGGTTTTGGAATTTGAGTCGGAGTTGGTATTTTTGGAATCTTAGGAGTCGGAGTCAGAGTTGTGTCTTGTACCTCCCGACTTTAAAATACGGAGTCGGATATTTTGAAATTCTAGGAGTCGTAGTCAGAATATTTGAAATTATAGGAGTCGAAGTCGGACCTTATGTATTCCAACTCCGCAACCGTAATAATCACTCTACAACAAGATTCTAACATAATATGATTGAAATTAACTGGATATTGTAGAGACTTGTGATATGAAGCTCTAACGTGGAAAGCGAACTGACAGAGGGTATTCTTCAACGAACGGCATATATTCAGTGGTCGTAATAGAGAACTTCCTTTTCCAGGATTACTCCACCTACCCTTGATCATCACTTTATGATTCTGAGCGTTTAGCAAGGGGGCCATAAAGTATCATTTTTTAGGTCTTTGGTATGACTCGACCTAAGATTGGACCTGGTCTTCCAGCCCGTTAGCGAACACTTTTACTATTATGCCAAATCGCTTGTTTACAATCAAAAAGGATGCAAGAGACCAGCTTATACGATTCTATAGTCTTTGTTGACATCCATTAGTCTGTTCGTGCTAATTTCAGCTAAGTACCCTACATAAACAAATTTACATAAGGAAATCAATAAATCAAAAGCAAATCCTTCTTTTCTTTCATTTTACTTCAGTGCAAAGTCTCAGAAATCAAGGGGTCCGTTCCTGGGACTAACATTTGATCTCCATATGAGATACATAGATATCCAAGTGTTCAACTAAAGTTCTCCTTTTAATCGTTGAGTTAGTAAAGAAGTGAAGAACATTCATTTTCCTCTCCACAATTCACCGGTTAACTATGTTATAGTATATCCTTTTTGTGGTCTCTTAGTCTTATCGGATTCCAGGACAAAAATTCATCGGGTCTGGTGGAGTATCCAGCTAAGTGCTGTTACTTGAAGTAACACCACTAAGAGAAGGTGCACTATTCCATAATATATAGCTGTGTCGAGGGGATCTTATTTAGACTTCGAATACTATGTTATTTTGAATATGTGGTCAGAATTTACTTGTAGGGTGAAGTATCCTCATGACAGGTTGTCCTGAAAACAACCTTGTACAGCGAGACCGAAGACACCCGGGATGATATCTAGTAGGTAATTCAAACTCTATAATAAATACTTATGTGTATTTATTCATATGAAAATGTATGTTCAATTAATCTTACACGTTAAATCTTCTACAATAGGTATAGTGTTTTGCCATTAAATAACATAATGTTGATATGCCGTACAAAACATGTGTAAAGTAAAGAAAAATATTGGTGTGTGAAGTAGAGAAATATGGAATAAAAGCAAGAAAAATTGTTTCATGACATCTGTTTGAAAGACTTTTTGGAAAATTCTCACAAAAAAAATGGCAGAATAAAAAAAAACAACTTTTGCTAACATCAAATAAATACATTTAATTGTAAATCTCCACAGATTTGTTGTGTTATTATTGTAATCAATATGGCTATTATAATTTACCGTTTGGTATTATAAGCAGCGTTTACATATTTGATTTATCGTATTGCCACCTGGACTTAGCGTCATCGACAAGGTTAGTAGAGGGCATGTTTTTTTTTATTCATATCAAATATTGCCATCCTTCCGAAATCTGTGTATAAACACAATTATTTTACTACAACTAAAAAAAGAGTTTTTTTTTTCCTTGTCACTACGTTGCGGTGAGGATTCTCTTATATAGTTATGAAATAAGACTAACTTCTAAATGTTATTTATAAATTTAATACAGAAAACTACAATTAATATTTATAGCTCAGTAAGCGATATGTGGGGTTCAAAGGTGGGAGCATGAGTTATATATATATATATATATATATATATATATATATATATAATCCGAGTATGGTATAGATCCACAAGGTATAAATCCAGGGGAGTTGAACCGGGTTTACGAGAGTTTTCAATCAAAATATAGAGAAGAAATATAAAAGATAATTTATTTCATTTTGACTACAATATTGATTTTGTTTCACGAGAGCAGTTTGAGGGAGTCCCGATCTTCAGGCCTCGAAATAAAATTATGCCTGTAAAAATAACATTAACTTTATGTGATTATGATCTTATCTTTACATATATATATATATATATATATATATATATATATATATATATATATATATATTATATATATATATATTATATATATATATATTTTAAAAACAAGGGGTAAGGTAAAACAAAATACCTTTTAAAGCATGTTAAGATGCGAAAATGTTTTATTAAAAAAGAAAAATCGAAATCGATTTTTCTTTTCTTTTATAAACTTTCATTTTTTTTTTTAGTTTATATTACAGATATATTTCGCCGAGTACAATCGGCTTCTTCAGTGTAGTTAGTAGATCCGATGTTAATGGTCTGCCGGTCTCAGATGGTGTAGCCGGCCCATGAGGTGTTTTTCCCCTTTCGGTATGAAATCACGCCAGCACGTGGATATGTATATATATTAGAAGTTCATACCTTTTTTAAAGCATTGTACTCGGCGAAATATATCTGTAATATAAACTAAAAAAAAAAAATGAATGTTTATATTAAAAAAAAAAAAATCGGTTTCGATTTTTCTTTTTTAATAAAACATTATCGCATCTTAACATGCTTTAAAAGGTATTTTGTTTTTCCATTACCCCTTGTTTTAAAAATTTATTTGGATGGCTGAAAGAGAACTTCGGAGACCGAGTGATCAGTCTCAAGACTAATTTTGAGTGGCCACCCCATAGCCCGGACCTAAGCCCCCCAGATTTTTTCCTTTGTGGCTATCTTAAGGACAGAGTGTACACAGGGAAACCCAGAACCATCACGGAACTCAAGGAAGCCATCAGGGAGCCATTCCCAATTCAGTCTGTAAGAACGTCATGGACAACTTCGTTTTGCGCCTCAAGAAATGCACGGGGTTAAATGGAGGCCATCTAGAACACATGCTGTAGTACGGAGAAAAAAAGGCCAAAGATCCTAGTGTTTTGATGTGATGTTTTGAATTTAATAAACTAGTTATGACCAAAAATTCATTTCATTCGGACGAAACGCTAAGAAACGGAGCCTAATTAGAGTTGGGGCCCGTTTTTTTTTTGGTCACCCTGTATACGTTAGGATATATTATATATTATTACGTATATTATGTTTTATTAATACGTCTTATATTATATACGTTAGCATATATTATATATATATATATATATATATCATGTATAATAATATGCCTTACGTCAACATATATATATATATATATATATATATATATATATATATATATATATATACATATATATATATATACATATATATATATCATGTATAATAATATGCCTTACGTCAACATATATATATATATATATATATATATATATATATATATATATATATATATACATATATATATATATACATATATATATATATATATATATATATATATATATATATACATATATATATATACATATATATATATATATATATATATATACATATATATATATATACATATATATATATATATATATATATATATATATATATATACATATATATATATATATATATATATATATATATATATATATATATGTATGTCAACATATTCTTATATCTTTATTTTTGGGTTGCGTGTTAGCTCTAATGGATACTGTATCTGACTGTAGAATCTACTATTTCAAGTTCAAATCTCATCGTTCTTATAGTGTTCAATTACCAATTAGTACCATTTTAGAAATTTCACCCCACGTATGTTTAAAATAGCAATTTATGTTCAATTCATTGTATACAATAAATTGAATACAATAGTTATTGCGTTTCGGTATTAAACAATCATCTAAAAGGTTGATATGCCATAAGGCGGAGAAATGAAACCAAATATTTTCTAGTTATTGCCCCCCCCCCTCCTTTTTAAAAAAAAGCTAAGAAAAGAAAAACCAAATGCTTATTTACTTTAAAATCTCAGGCCACGCCCTATCGGTGTGGTGTATGCGGTTCGTTACCCATGCTCAATTTCCACCTGTTATTATGATTTCAAGAGAATTTGACAGGAAATTGCGTTAGCCCTTGACCCCAATCGAGTAAAATTAGCCAGCCTCCACCCCCACCCACACGCATATTTGTAAACTTTCGGAAGCTTTCAACTTGATAATTTTCTCCACTTCAATGATCAGTTATATAAAAACCTATTAATTCAACCATTCAAGATTACAAAGTAACTCTTATAGTTTTTACACGTGGGGCCACTACACGCACCAGCACCTAGAAATTGTACTGCAGTTACAGACAGTTCACGGGGCCGTCTAAGTATCAAGAGTCGAGGACGATCTCTTCTCTATAGTCATTCTCTCACAGAAGAAATGTAGCTAGTCTTTCTCTACTTCATCGTTATTTTCATGGTAAGTACTCGACTGAGCTCTAATGTCCCCCCCCCCCTGCAAAACCCTGCAAAACCTACACTACAAGTACCCGTCTTATTACCACCCATGCAAAAAAGTTCCTTTCTCCCTCTGTGGTCGTAAGCCAAACGCAACTTCCATGAACAGAGTTTATTCCCAATAACTTTTAATCTGTGGACTACTTCCCTGCTGACTATAATATAGTCATCTCCAAGTCTAATGTCAACAAATACTTGTCGAGTCGTCCTCTTAAGTAATCAAATCCTGTCCCTTTCCATCTATTGTTTCCAGCCATCGCATAATATTCTTCTACACCCAATTGACAATCTTATTCACCCTTATCCTCGAGTGCCCTTTTTGGTCTTAATAAATAGTGGCTCATTAGTACAAAAGTATTAACGATTAAGATAATCACCCAAGATTGAAATCTATAAACCCATTCCGATGGTGTCCCAATCATAGACGCAACTGATCCGAGGGCGACGAACGATATCTACACGTATTCACGTGGCATGTCTGTCAATCTTCTGTATGGTCTTTGGTGTTTCCCTGTTACGGCATATCAACCATTTCTGGATTATTTAATGTCGACACGATTCATTGTATAAACGTAATTGAACACAAGGTGCTATTTTACCGATATCCGGGGAAAATGGTGAGTTCATAACTTTCCCAAATCTTACGATTATTTAAATAATTGAAATACTGATTTTTATTGGATAACTGATATCATGAAACGGTAAGCCTGACCAGTGAGTGATCACTAAAGAGTACCAGTTACGTATGTTTCGGGGTGGCCTCTAACGTCAATTACTTTAATACCCATGTAAATGATATGAATCCATATATACTTCCTTAAATAGGGATAACATATATAGCATGTATGAAAATGAATTGTCACCAACAGACGTGTATATATATATATATATATATATATATATATATATATATATATATATATATATATATATATATATATATATATTTTGATTCTGACAATGGAAAGAATCTACGAAAAGATATCCAGATATAAGTTGTTGGTTATGTTTAGCAACACTTGCCTTCAAGAACAGATGCTGCATATATATATATATATATATATATATATATATATATATATATATATATATATATATATATAGAGAGAGAGAGAGAGAGAGAGAGAGAGAGAGAGATAACTGAGTTCACGCCTCGTGATCGTTTAAGTTTGTCATTTCTCTACACTAGGAGAGTGGAAATCTCGAAACGACATCGTGTGTAAGTATACTATTAAAACTATAATTTAATATTATAAGAAGTCCCTTTAAGTTAAATTAAAGTCGAGCCCTGTTAGAGAGATTCAAAAATAAACATTCACCCAATGTTTCAGTGCGATACTCCGACTCTGTCGTTGAGTTCTATTTGACTGTCTTGATGTTTACGCTCGCAACTCTAAATATAACTTAATTTCTCCGTTATCACGCGACAACCGTCTATAACAAAGGGGATTAGGCGACAGCTCACAGATTCAAGGTGTCTGCAGTTCGGCGTGAAAGACCAGACATGTTGACAGCAAAATAAACCTGCAACTGCATCAAAACAACGCCCCCCGCACGTTCATCCCAATTGATCCAACATTTCTTGGCCAAATATTGAATTCAAGTCGTTAGCCAACCTCCCTACTCTCCAGACATGATACATTGCACCTTCTGGTTGTGTCAAAAATTGAAGATGCCACAGAAAGGTTCCCGTTTTTTAGACTAAAAAAGATATAATGCGGAACGCGACGGCGGAGATAAACACCATTCCAAAGAAGACTTCCAGAGGTGTTTCCGGCAGTGGATGGATCGGTAGGCTAAGTGTATGGAAACACAAGGGGCCTACTTTAAAAGGATTTAGGGTCTTAACCCCCTCAGGTATTTTAAATATTTTTCTAGCCTAAGGTCGGATACTTTTCAGACAGGCCTCGTGTAATATATATATATATATATATATATATATATATATATATATATGCGCGTGTGTG
>OY744519.1:68739789-68749789 GCA_963556195.1 Sepiola atlantica
CAAATTTTATTAGAATTCAAAGTTCATGCAAAGCATCCTTAAGTCCTTAGCTCATGAGTTTTCAAAGATAATTCTTCTCTTCAGAGGACCATTACCGCAGTTACACTACTACAGGTAATAAAATTACGCTTTGAAAATATATAAAATTATATACACAAATACATAAAAATACATAACATCAAACATATCAATCCAAAAACATACTTTTATTGAATCCATACAGTCCATCCAGGTCATACAAGTTGAGAAGCATAGTCAGGAAGGACATTACTCCAAGATACAAACAGCAGTCCAAATACGTGAAATTGAAGGGGCCGGCAAAGTTATCCAGTCGCGAAATGTGTCCATATTCAATGTTAATGATAAATAAATCAATCAAAATAATACAAAAAGTCCAATCAAAGTTCCGAAATCCCGAAATCTTTGAAAACTCATGAGCTAAGGACTTAAGGGTGCTTTGCATGAACTTTGAATTCTAATAAAATTTGATTGACACCTTATTTTATTACTTCATTTTATATTATAATATATATATATATATATATATATATATATATATATATATATATATATATATACACGGGACGAACCCGTGCACCGTTGGGTCACATCCGTTACCATTATTCTTTCTTTTATTTTATTCAAACATACATACACTTTGAAGAAATTCTTCTTGCTTGATTAAAACTAATAAGTCCTTTACTCCTATATGATTATTATTATTATTAGTAGTAGTAGTAACAGTAGTAGTATATAGAAGTTTTATTATACTTTTATATTCTTATATAGAAGTAAAATAAACTTATTATTTGGCCATTTAGCTACCTGTTTTTGGTGTGTATAAACACACGTATGTAAATTAGATACCGCTGATGAAGGGGTATCACTTTTTTTCTAAATGCTCACATAGACATTATTAGAATGGTTAATTAACGTTAAGTGTTAAGGGCGTGTACAGTACATAGATAACTAAGAGAGAGATTTGTGATTATCACAGTTGATAATAATTTAGGGCTAATTAGAACAATATAAAGATAATTTCCTTTCTAGACATACCTCAACCCCGGCACAAAATTACATTTTAGCATGTACTTTGTGTTATTAAAGTATATAAGGAAAAGTCTTAGGAAGACACACTTTTAGGAACTCGCATTTAGTACAGTAATATTATATGTACGCCATTTTATCTATCTATCCATCTTTCAATTCCCCCCTCTCTCTCTGTCTTTCTCTTTCTCTCATAAATATATATATATATATATATATATATATATATATATATATATATATATATATATACACACACACATAATAAATACGTTTTTATTTGCTTTAAAAACTTGAACTTTTTACGCTAGGTGTCCGATTCATAAGTAATAGACATGTTTTTATCCCTCTTAATAGGAATGTATTTGTCTCTTGGTGATAGAAATCCGTCTGGTCGACGAAGTTTAAATGGCGGCACGTGAGATCACTTGGCTGCGCGTGTTGAGATAATGAAAAATATAGTCCCACTTATAAAACATTTCTTGATATTTTGAATAACATTTAGACATTTTTGAAAGCCGAATATTCAATTAAAAATATTTATTTACCTTAAAAACAAAAGATTTGATGTAAATAAATAATTTATTTTAAAGAAATCACATTGGCTGTTTAACTTTCAAAAATGTCTAAATCTTATTCATATATATATATATATATATATATATATATATATATATATATATATATATATATATATATAAGAAGAATTGAATATATGTATAGACGCATGAGTACGGGGTTATTGTGAGTATATGAATAAGTAACTGACTCTGAGGGGATACAAACCTTGCCTATTCTACTATTTCCCCCCCCTCTCTCAACCAAACAAATCGATATGCATGAATGTAATTATTTTCAATAGGTTAAGTTCAGTTTTAAAAATGGCCAGACGAAGCTGGATTTTGACAAAAAAACGCGTATGCACATATGTAGGCAATAATGTTTGCATAAATAAAAAATTATACTATATATATATATATATATATATATATACATATATATATATATATATATATATATATTTCCACCGGGTGTATTCTGTTATTCTGTACAATGTAAAAAGAAAACGCTGGATAATGATGATGAAACGATATCCTAGAAGCACTGAGTCTTTTTCTATGAAAATCGCTCCAGACAAGGCACAAAGGCAATAAGCCACTTGATGTGAGTAGCTAAACAAGTTACTACTTCAAGGCTAAAAACTAGCCAACAATAAGTGTTAGATGGATAGATTCTGACCCAGAAAACAGCAATTCTTCCCTCTTTGTCAGAAACATCGCTCATGGAATGTGAGGACTAAAAGACAAAATAAAGCAAGCGAGAGTTACGAGGCTGCCGAAAGTAAACCTAACGTCCACTTTCTACTCTCTCTATATGCACAAGAGATCTGAAGTATGGAAAAACGTTACCTACGTATATAAATACAAGTTAAATAATACAAAATGTAATTTTCACCACGAATAAATATTTGAAGCTATTCAAATCTTACATCATAAAATCTGTCATCAAAATAACTGGGTACGGCATGTAATAATTCGAAAAGTGTTGATATGCCATAAAACAAAACAGCGAAACCAAATCATCTATCTCTGCTTCTTTAAATCTGCCTATCTATATCAATCTGGTATAAATTTATCTATTTGTCTGTTTATCTATTGCTCTTAAATGGTTTAATGTTAACCAATGAAAACACCTGAGATGAAATGTAATGTTTTGTTTTTTCCTTTATAACAAACTCAAGTCTACAATTTCAGAATTTTTTAGATGATGGTTTGATAATTTGTATTATTTGCATCATTCGGACTACTGTTCTCATCGTGATTGTTATTCTCACGACATTTCGGATGATGTAATTAGTGGAGCAACACATAAATGTGCTAAGTTTAGTCAGTTCTTCTGCAGGTTGAAGGTTCAATCCCCAGTACGGGCAATACTAAGAATACACCTACAAATTATTTAAGACTTCTACCCTGTCATAGCTTACGGAACGTAGAGCAAGGTACCCGTTTGCATTAAATAAAGGGTTGCGTTTGAAATTCTGAACAGATTCCCGAGTTTGACATTCAGATTCTCAAGTTTGAGAAAATATACTTCGCTGGTTACATCGGTCGAAACGTTATCAGAACAATAGTCCGAATAATTCAAATAATCTAAATTTTACAACATGACAGAAAAATGTCTTAAACATTTTCTATCTTACTAAAATCTCCCAGATCAAACTAATAGAGAAACATTCTTGAGATTCTTAAATGTTCATTCTAACCTTTCCTTTGACTTTAAATTGTTTATATTATACACACACAGACACACACACACAGAGACACACACACACACACACACACACAAATATATATATATATATATATATATATATATATATATATATATATATAGTTAGACAGAAAATCGTAAACGATACGTGTCGAATTAAAGGCGACGGAATTTCTTTTTCGTTATTTTCTTAATCGTGTTCTCGACTCGGCGAGCTTTTTTCCGAGTCTCTGAAGTTAAACCATGGATTATGCATCCGTGAGTTCTTCATTCGGCCATCTGAAGCGCTAAATTATTTATTTTATATAGATAGAGCAAGAGGAAGAGTGTGTGTATGTTTTGTCTCTAAATTACCTTTTATGTGTTATCTTCATATATGTGCCCTCGCCCTTCCCCGTCATAAGGAAACACCTTATACTCCACGTTCCACTTCCCGCTCATTTTTATTTGATTTTTCTCCAATAATAATAGACGAAGTATAAAAAAAGGAGTAAAGGAGTTGAGAGGTATAATCATAATTTATTTGTATTTATGCATAACTATCTGGCCTCGCCCGATCGCTATGGCTTCGCAATTTAATTCTTATTCACTACTTGAAATCAATGAAACGAAACTAATCGATAAGAAAAAGAATACCAGGCTACTGCTATTGCTACATTAAACTTAAGCTCTGTCTTTCTCTCGTTCGCATTCACTCACATACACACAAATACACACTACTAAAGAAATGTTGCATTTTTCGAGCACTGAAGAATTATTGTAATACCTAAATAAAATCTTTATTCATATTTTAATAGGTAAATAAAATATTAATTCGTTTAAAAACTGATATTGCTAGTTCAAACTAGAGCACCCCCTTTCACCTCTCTCTCACTCACCCTCTCTCTATCTCTCTCGTACATAACATTCAATGAGATAAACAGAAGATAGATTGGTTACACATAAATGTACGACATATTCCGTAAAAACATGACAAACAAATGTTTAATTTTAAGGACAAATCAATCAAGTATTAAAAAAAATATATATTTATTAAGTAATATTGAGTATTTGAAGCAGAAACAGCAGCAGCAGCGGACGCCGATAGCTTAAAAACTGAATTATGAATTGCTGACCGGTATCAAGCTTTGAAAGAAGGAGCAGCAGCTGCTACTCTGCCTACTACCTTTTTTCTACCTTCTTATTTGTTTCCCACCTCCACTTCTACATACATAAATGTTAATGAGATAAACAGAAGAAAGGATGGCGTACATTTTTGTTAAAATTTAAACTAAAAGGAATTTTTAATTACATAAGTTCCGGCTAAACATGAATGTACGTCACCTTCCGTAAAACATAACAGAGAAATGACCTAAACCTACTCAGGCTGTGCCGATCAGAACAGATGCTACCTTTGCTCATAGCCAAAAGGGCAAGGGGCTATGTTCCTATTTACTTGCTTCTCCATGAGGGCAGAGTTAGACACAAGGTTCTTAATGTGCGGAAAATGCAGCTCTACAAAAAGGGGCACTTTGAAGTGGAACACACATTAAAATTACCCCAGTCTCGAAGGATTTCTCATTCACCGACCGAATACATACATAATGAAATGTAGTGTCAGAACATATACTACACTTTGGTCTTAGCAAAAAAGCCAAGGGGCTATATATTTACTCACCTCCGCTCCAGCTAAAAAAAAGCCAGCGCACTAGGGGCAGCCCCGTCCGCATTCCCCAGTAGGGGTGATTCATGCGATTAGCATTAAACAAACCATTTCTAAAAGTGAGAAGGTAACACCTAGAAGGTTAATCTTCTAGGACTATACAGAACCATACCTCAGTGCAACAGCAACACAGCCACTATCGGACTGATTGTCGAAGACATATCTTTGACTGGTACGAATTTTCTCATAACGTCTCACTTGTCTGGCGTAGGTTAATACTTCAGCAGCCCGTTTTTATTTTTTTTTTAATGAAAATTAAATATGTTTTTCTTTGGGGGAGTGGGTGAAATTCTATGTGAAATCTCTGATGGCCACAGAATAGAAACTAAATTGAAGATGCAAGAATACAACGAAGGAAAGTGCACGTTCCCCATTAAACTTCTTTCACATCTGATCTCTTTTGATCGCCGAGCGCACGTTGTTTCTGTCTGACTGCAATTAGAGAACGGCTTAAGTCGGTGATGAAGGTGACAATCTCGGCGGCGACTTTGAAGGAGAAACAGAAACATATATATATAGTGTGTGTGTGTAAATTTATATTGAAAAGAAATCAATAAAGTGCTCGATCGCAGAAGAATGAGAGCTAATACCAATAATTCATTTGAAAACTATATGTTACATATTTCAGAATCATAACGCGGTTTCATCCAGATCGATTGACTTTTTACATTTTAAAAAGTCTATACACATGAGACTCGTCAGCGTACTGAATGAAATCAAAACACAATAAGAAATGGCGTTATATATATATTGTAGAAGTTTCCTTGAGATTGTATTACAAACTATGTTGTTACTGTGTCTGCGTGTGTGTCTGTGTGTGTGAGGAGTGCATGTACATTTTAGTAAGTGCGTTAGTTTCGGTCTGTGTACGCAGGTGCGTGCGCGCATACATGTGCTTCTGGTTTTGTTTATACATACATACACACATGTATATATATATACATATACACACACATACATATATATATATATATATAGAGAGAGAGAGAGACTGAGGAGTAGACATAAATGGAAGGAAAGAATAGTTATGTATATATACACAGAATTTAATTAGCTTTTAGTAATTGTTTATAGAAACGATTGTTTGACAGCTACCGTCAGCATTTGGTTAAAGATAGATAATATATATATATATATATATATATATATATATATATATATATATATATATATATAGATAGATAGATAGATAGATAAATAGATATATAGATAGATAGCAGGGTGGATAGATGTATAGATAGATAGATGGATAGATAGATAAATATATGGATGGATGGACAGATAGATACACAGACATACACACACGCGCACCCACATCTATTTTTATATACATGTATGTGCACACACATGTATGTACACAAACACACACGTGTGCCATGCATCTGTTCTATGTATGTGGATGCGTACATGTACACGTGTGCGCGTGCATACATATTCCCGTACGTTTTTATGTGCATGCAGATGCGTGCGATCTGTATGTTGTGTGAGTTGAGTTATGATCTGTTCAATGCTGGGTTGAATGTAAATATTAAGTTTTTTTTTCTTGTATGAGGATATATGAATAATCTTGAGTTGTAAATATGGGCATGACCTTGAATTTTTCTTCTGTTGCATGAGTGTATATGTTGGGAAACAAATATTTTTTTTGTTTTCTAAGATTTTTATGTTGCTTTTATGCAAAGCAACTCTATTGTTAAGTGTTTTGTTGGCGCCTATATAGGATTCCTTGCATGTTATGCATTTTAGTATATAGATAACACTTTTGGAGGTGCAGTTTAAGTCTTTTTAATTTTGAATATTTGTGTTGGATTTCTGAATGTGTATGAGTTCACCTCGATTATTTTGTCACAAACTCCACATCTTTCATTGTTTCATTTTGTGACCCCTTATATTATGTGTTGGTTGAGCTTGGGTGACGTTAAAATGTGCTTGAGGTTATTTCGTTGCCGTTTGCTTTTTATTATTTCCGTTGTTTTTAGTATATTGCTTAGTTTATTGTTTTGGTTCAGTCGGATTAGGTTTCTTGTTATCTCTGTAGATAGTTTGGGATTTGTTTTGTTGTGTGTAGAGACGTATGCTAATATCTGTTCTTTGTTTCGTTTTTTGGGTTTCGTAGTTGTTCTAATGGTATTTTCTGCGAGTTCTATATATCTGTGTATTAGTTTCCAGGAGTATCCTCTTCTCGTTAATGTTTTTCGTAGTTCCTCCAGTCGGACAATCCGGAGGTGTTTGTTCACTGACTATAGTAAAAATTCAGTGTGCTATGGAATAGGGTATAGATGTCAGGCAGCTTTTTTTTTTTTTTAAATGGAGATATTGTTGGGTGTCCGTTGGCTTGTGGTAGATGTCTGTGATGATATGATTGTTTTTAATGTTAACTAGTATATCTAGGAAAAGTAGTTTTGCGTACTATGTTCTAGGATGAATTTAATTTTGGGGTGTAGGTTTTGTAGTATGTTGTGTAATTCATTGTTGTCCCCTCATGTAGGTTCCCAATGGATACAACAATCATCTAGGTGTCCTTTTCAAGATTTTATGAAAAATATTTTTGATATTTTGTCTATATATTTGTTCTATCTTTAAAAATAAACCCATTTTTTCTAATGGAAAGAATATCGGAAGAGAGCCAAGATGCTCGAAACGCGTTATAAAAATTATAAAATTATGAAATAAAAGAATAATAAACAATTTTTGAAAAAAAGTTCTTTCAAATTTACAAATGTTGGTGGCCTCATTTCTTTAAACATACATTTTCTCTCGTTGGAACTGCATACCCTCTAGACTTAAGTAGAGTATAAATTGACAAGTATTACCTCAACCTTACAAATAAGCGCGGTTTAGTCAAATTATATACTACAAATACTGCAGGTATCAAATCAGCTCAATGTAAGAACTTTCAAATCTAACGGAGCTATTGTAGAGTAAATTGAACAAAATAAATTTATACCATATTAGTTCTGGGAATTTAAGATAAGTTAAATCTTTTGGCGTACGTTCATTTCTGAGACAATAGACATTTTTGTTCCATTATGTCACTTCTTCAATGCCGATTCCATAACATCACAAATCGAGGTCAAACAAAACATAAAATTCATTCATCTTTAAAAACACAGTTACGATATATATATATATATTATATATATATATATATATATATATTAGAGGTGAATAATGAGAATAAAACATTGTAAAGATACAATATTTATTAAAAACATCAAAAATTCATAGCAAGGAGCCTCATATCCTCTCTGAACTTTTGATGTTTTTAATAAATATTGTATCTTTACAATGTTTTATTCTCATCTTTCAGCTCTAAAATTAATTGCTCTATTTAATATATTGAGCTTTACACTGTCACGATAGATTATTATTATCAAACAATAATTTAATTATCGTTATAATTCTACACCTATACATTATATACATACATATATATATATATATATAAAATATATATATATTTGTGTGTGTGCGTGTGTTACAAAAAAGAAATAAGGAACGAGGAAAACACAAAGATAAAGAATGTCAAGGAGGGAAATCAAGAGAGATATATAGATAAAGGTAGCAGACAGACGGGCAAATATAGAGGGAAAAAGTATCAACCATAATAACATGCGATATGATACTGTTTCAATATCTATATATGATATATGATATATATGATATATATATATATATGATATATATATATATATGATATATATGATATAAATATATATGATATATATATGATATATATATATATGATATATATATAATATATATATATGATATATATATATGATATATATAGATGAATTATATATATATATATGTGATATATGTATATATAGATGAATTATATATATATATATGATATATGTATATATAGATGAATTATATATATATATATGTGATATATATATATATAGATGAATTATATATATATGTGATATATATATATATATAGATGAATTATATATATATATAGATGCATTATATATATATGATATATATATATGTGATATATATATATACATATATATATATAGATGAATTATATGTATATATATAGATGAATTATATATATATATATATATAGATGAATTATATATATATAGATGAATTATATATATATATATATATATAGATGAATTATATATATATATATGTGATATATATATATATAGATGAATTATATATATATATATGATATATACATATATACAGAGAGAGATGAATTATATATATATATGTGATATATATATATATAGATGAATTATATATATATGTGATATATATATATAGAGAGAGAGATGAATTATATATATATCTGTGATATATATATATATAGATGAATTATATATATATATGTGATATATATATATATAGATGAATTATATATATATATATATAGATGAATTATATATATATATATATATATAGATGAATTATATATATATATATATAGATGAATTATATATATATATATATATATATATATAACTCAGTAGAACACCAAATTTATGACATATCTAATATTTTGTAATGACTATGCTATGAGAAATTCAATTAAAACAATATATATATATATATATATATATATATATATATATATATATATATATATATATATATATATATATATATAATGTGTGTGTTTATCGTTCAAGTTTCAAAGTATTGCATGGAAACTTAATAAAACTGAAATATAAGCCAAATTAGCAATACAAGATTAATTAATTAATTTTTTTTCTTACATTAATCCTATCGATTACGGAATAAAATTCTTTTTTTAGGGGTGACCAGTATTGAGTCATTTTTTTTTTTTCATCAAAAAACAAGAATAAAGAAACTTATTTCTTTGTTAATTTGATAAACGGCAATGATGGTACTACGTCATCGCCTTGCTGTTATGAATGGCGGGTAGAATTTAAAAAACCGGTGTCGAACGAGAAATGCGTTAAAAATAATAATTTTAAATACATAAGAATACAAATA
>OY744519.1:68754789-68792289 GCA_963556195.1 Sepiola atlantica
TAGGGTAAATCTTAAGTTTTAGGAATTTTTTTTTGTTAAAATACATTGTTTTTTGGTATGCATTCAGAGAATATCCTCCCATTATCAAATTATTGAAATATTTAAGGGAATTATTTTATTAGATATTCTTCGATATCATTATTCCTAAATAAATGAAAAAATATATATTATGAATTATACCCCACACAAGGCGGTTATATTTTAATCATCGTTTATTTATTTATGTGTTTGTTAATTTGTCTTGTTTTTTTAGCAAATTTATGCAAATAATAGTGATCAGATTTCAATTACCTTTTTACGAAAGCTGTGTTTTGGCTTAGCGAAATTCCTATTAAATTGTAGATGTGTTCAATCTTTGGATACAGGATTTCTTTGAAAATTCGGAAAACCCCTACCTTTCATCATTGTCAAATTGTACGAAAACATAACTGAGTCAATTTGTTGTGCATTCTTTTGAAATTTGAAACACGGGTACCAGATAGGGTTACATATCACCGGATCAAATTTCATCTGGATCGTATACAGATTCAAGATTAGGCATCACTTTTCATTTTAACATAGAACATCCTATTTAACAACTTCGGATGAATCTCTGTCAATCTGGCATTCTTCAATTAATGTGTGTAAAATTTCCTGTGTTTATGTAGAATTTCACCCGCATAGTAGGATACCACAATATACCTTGTTGAAGGTTTGTGTTCTCCGAGTGCTTTTATTCATGTCATCATCTAACTCAATATTATCTCCAGGCACTTACGAATTAACCCAAGCTGAACCACAACACTCTTCATTTTAACATAGAACATCCTATTTAACAACTTCGGATAAATCGCTTTCAATCTGGAATTCTTCAATTAATCTGTGTACAATTTCCTGTGTTTATGTAGAGTATCTTTTCACAAGTTTCACCAGCATAGTAGGGTACCACAATAAACATTGTTGAAGGTTTGTACTCCCCGAGTGCTTTCATTCAGGTATCTTGTCATCATCTAACTCAATATTATCTCCAGGCACTTACGGATGAGTCCAAGCTGAACCACAACACTCTCCACATGCAGCTAAACAATTACATCCATGCTTTTTACACGAACACTGTGCTGTATTGCATTCTATTTTGCAGTTGCACCGGATCAAGTTAAGAAGACGTTCTGGTGGTGATAGCATATCAGTCATTTCTGCTATCATGGCACCATTGATCACCTGGCATCACCAATCGATGGGATCTAAAAACGATTTCCTAACCATAGTTTTATTTATTAGTATACATGCATAGAATGGAATTCTTCAGCAGCTGATGTTGAAGGCTGTTGATGTTGGAGGCTGTTGATTTTGAAGGCTGTTGATTTTGAAAGCTGTTGATGTTGGAGGCAATCCATTTAGATCAACTGTGATTAAGTCTTTGGTCATCTTTTGGGGAAACCGGAGATAGCGCAGTTTGTTCAAGTTCCCTGCTGACATTCCGCCGTATACACAAACTAGAGCATCTTCACCAGATGCAATAACATTTCTTCTCATGCTTCACTCTGAAGAATAATGTAAGTATTTGTATTTTATAGCAACTGCTTTGCCTACATTAAATAAGCGTGCAGTTGTGTGACATCCAAGTAAGGCATGAAGAAATGGTAAATGTGAGCACATGCTGGGGGCAAGAGCAAGTGTATATTCCAGATTTTTGTGAAGCTCTTTTCTTTGGTTCATGCAGCATTAAGTTTTCGCACTTAAATAAATATGGTAAAAACAAGAATTTCTGTATTATCAGTAACAACAAATTTCTTTTGTGATTGGCAGCATTGACAGCAGTTTCAACAATAAGACAATTACTATCATTATTGGCATGGATACACTGTATTTTTATTAGATTTATTTGCCAAGAAAATGTGTTATTTCATTGCCGGAACTATAGTTAATTCAGAATGTATGGACACAGTATTTACTTGATTTGTCAAATAAGTCATGTCTATTGCTTAAAGTTGTTCACTATAACCATTAAATAGAATAACGCATCTTCCATATCTTCACAATATATATTTAATATTTAACATGACATATTTCTTTAAATATAAGACCATGCTGCCAAATGATCCGATGTGGTAATGCCTCTCTATCCAAAACAAAGAGTCCACCTGTGGAAGTTTGCATTTCTCGGATCGAATCTAGACGCAAAGAACATTTCCTAGAATTGCGTTGCTTGCAGTTCTGGGAGAACGAGTGGAACCAAACACGGATGTTGGATGACTACACAGTTCAGATTTAAAGAGTCCTGTGTACTAACATTTTCTTTTGTCGCAACTAATGTTCGGCGTTGAAACAGCGATTGTAAATGAATATGCACAGCTTCTTTCTTTATAATCAGAGCTGTTTCTATTCAAAGCAAAACTGACAGTTCTATTCTTCGCTTAAATAAAGTTAAATATCTTTTTGTCTTCCATGGATTGACGAATCCCATAGTCAACCTTTTTTGCTTGATCTACATTTATTGAATCCTGAGCAACACATGCCAAATTTATTAAAAAGATTTATTGATTTCTAAAAAGTTTTTCTGCGTCCTTACACTCTCCCTATTTTATAATGTGTCGGTTACTTGTTTGTACTGTTAATCAATGTTATAATTGACATTAGTAAACTACTGCATAATTGGATTTAGTTCAGAGCAGGTCGGTAAAGAGTCAATCGGCATCCGTTGCTTTTTCTGTCATCCCCTGCATCCTGTGATCCCGCCAGTTGATTTGATACTTCGCATCAACATCTAACCAATAATAAGAACAATGGAAAGTCGTACACAGTATCGATCATTACGATGAACAACATGTAAACAATTCTTAAAAACAGAATACAAATCAGGGTAGTATCTTAACAATAGAGCTATTTGTTTAAGATATAAAATATGTTCTTCGCATACAAATTGTGACCTGCAACAGCAATGATTGGTAGCATGTCATACAATGAAGCAAAATGGAGATTCAAGTTTCCTAATTTCTCAGCCCGCAGAAAACGCTTCAGAATGTCTACTATTTTCATATATTGCAACTATAGCAACAAGTACAGTTAGTCAAATTTTTCTTTTTTTCCTGTTCCAACTTTTCATGGATTGTCATGAGTGCTATCATAGATTTCCAATCTACCATCTTATCTGGATGAACAAAATAAAATATTTTTAGCTGATGTCATCAAACTTGCTTCTAAATTAGTACCTCTCTCTCTCTCTCTTACATAGTACAAATACATTTTCAAATACAGAAGTATTTGGTACAAGGGGTTCCAATGTGTCTACAAAAAGTAATATATTAAGTGCATCATCTGTTAAGAAATGAACTCTTCGTACTCTAGTAAGAATATTTCCACTGAGCATATTTGACACTGTCTTATGGCTATCTTATCTCCTTCGGAACTTTTAGTAATACATCTTCTTCCATAAGATGGACTATCCATCCAAGAAAACTCATCTCCGTGTGTAGTCCTCCAATTCTCAGCACTACAGATTTCGGACGGCTACTAGATGGCTCATTAACTATAATAGTTTGAACATTCAAATACAGTGGATGGTCAAATGTGATAACAGGAGCTGTGTTATTATAATTTACTTGTTCAATCAAGAAATCAATGAAGAATAGATACATGACATATTTGATGGATCTAAGTCAGGAAGATGCAGAAAGACTGCAGTTGCCCTCCCCAACTGAGTTTCTTTTGCATGGATCCTGACCACCCTAAGCGTAGCCATGGCAGAAACGGGGAAACTGTCCACAGGATATCAAATAAATATATGGATTAAAGGCTTAAAATATATAGACTATCTTGGAGATAATATTAATAATGAATTCCTACTTGTCAAGACCTACGTATCTCATCAGTAGTTATTTTATGCCAGCAAACCATACAAGTGATACATTTTTCTGGTGTTAATATGGCAACCATATCTATTCCATGAACGGTACCATATGAATAAAAGGGTTTGTGAGTAACTATGCCTGCTGCAAATTCCACAAAGTGACCTTCTGTAAAAGTGATAACATTTTTTGGGGTTACAGCAGCATTTCGTTCAAATGTTTGGACTGTATCATATAAGCTAAAAAACTCATGTTGGTGTAATGAATCTATCAAACACCTGGAACAAATATGGCGATGCATTTGTATAGATAACGCTAATTGTAAAGGAGCAATCACCATACTTGGTCGAACAGCTTGAATGATAGTATGGCCCAGGGATGCCCGATTCTTCTCTGTATTTTTTCCTGTTGCAATAATCTGCATAAATTCAGCAACACTATCAGGAAGAAATGCCAAGAGTTTCTCTAAAGTAAGTTCATCTGTGGATGGATAATTTTGGTTCGGAGTCATATCTTTAATTTTATTTCGTATAAGTTTTGCTGCAGTTTTCACAATGCGTTTGGTCTCTTCTTTAACATTGCTATCATTTTTTAAATAATTGTAGAATATGGTAGAAGCATTAGTTTTAAATGTAATACTATTGTCTTTCCACCTAATTCAGTAAAAATATTTTTTTCATTAAAATATGATTGACATTTTTACTTCATGTATTAAACATCATATCGTTCTTGATTTGTATTTTCCTTTTGAAGTAATTCATCCATTATTTTTAGTAAATCTGCCAATGCCAATAACCCATCATCATTATCCTCAAGATCTGACTAAAAGGCCATTCCATCTTTCTTGTTCTAGACAACGACCGTAGCTTAATTTTTTTTCTTCTTTTTTTATCCGATTTTTTTTGTGGAATTTTGCCTATCCTAAAATGGCACTACAATGTTGGTAATAGACTGCATACTTGGCATGTAAATCATTCAATTCTCCTAACACTGTATAACTCCACTCCATTCATCATTTAGTGATTTACATATTTTGTTTATAGTGTTATTAAATGTTAATGTTTTGCAACTTACTAAGGCCAAAAGCCACTCGAGAATAAGGATTAGTGAACTTTTCAATTGGATGATGTAACAGTACTATTATAAAGTTAAGAACTATGATTAATTCACAGAACGAGTAATCATATATTTGTTAAAACGATCAATACATAGTATGTAGGGAAAGACTCCCGCGGAAACGATGTGTATTTACTAAAGCTGACATTAATTATGAATAAAATGCGTCTCTTGCAGATATTGGTTCTTTTTGTAAGTATCGAAAAGAGTATAGAAATGAAAAATATATTACATGAAGTTTTTTGTGCTCATGTTTGACTTAATTAAACTTTGTTCGAGATATTTATGGTAGGGGTAAGAGTTATTTGCTTTTTTCGTAGTTCAGCAAAATCAGATTGCTGCTTCTTTTTATATAAAAAAAATCAGATTTCTGCTTCTTTTTATATAAAAAAATCAGATTTCTGCTTCTTTTTATATAGAAAAAATCAGATTTCTGCTTCTTTTTATATAAAAAAAAATCAGATTTCTGCTTCGTTTTTATATAAAAAAATCAGATTTTTGCTTCTTTTTATATAAAAAAAATCAGATTTCTGCTTCTTTTTATATAAAAAAATCAGATTTCTGCTTCTTTTTATATAGAAAAAATCAGATTTCTGCTTCTTTTTATATAAAAAAAAATCAGATTTCTGCTTCGTTTTTATATAAAAAAATCAGATTTCTGCTTCGTTTTTATATAAAAAAATCAGATTTTTGCTTCTTTTTATATAAAAAAAATCAGATTTCTGCTTCTTTTTATATAAAAAAAAATCAGATTTCTGCTTCGTTTTTATATAAATAAATCCGATTTCTGCTTCTTTTTTATATAAAAAATCAGATTTCTGCTTTTTTATATTAAAAAATCAGATTTCTCCTGAATTGCTACAGCTTTACATGCTTATGTTTTCGTCATTTGGCTCGATTTTATTTCTCACTTTATTTCTTCCTCTCTCTCTCGCTGTATCTTACACAAGATTATTACCCCGCCATTTTAGCTTTTGGTTGATGTACCAAAAAAGGCAGTCAGTTTGTAAATCAAATGTTAATGTTCGGAGTCGAAAATTGCAATCAAGTGTTGATAAATCGAATTATTCCATGTTTTAACTGTTAGGGTTATACCACCTTTTTCGATAGCTCTTATTAACACGTTGTTCTGCAAATAGACAAAGCAGATCGATAATTGTCGAATTTTCATATTTCGCATCGGTCGATTTTTCTAATCTTTTAATATATTCATATATACACCTCATAGAAAGGTATGGTGCAAAAAAAACTTTTTCACTGAATTGATTAGACTAATTGCCAAATAGCTTAATAGACGATAAAAGGATGGCATGCTTATCTCCCTTATTTGGGAACTATTCTGGTTAGGAGAGAGAGAGAGAGAGAGAGAGCTCAATGCCATGCAGAGCAAACATAAAGTTAAAAAAACCCAACTCAAACTAATATTTTAGGCCCTTTTAAGTCATATACTAGTAAAAATAAACAAGCTAATAGCACTTGACAAATGCCTAAAACTATACGTTTGAGTTTTTCCATTTTAACTTATATATATATATATATATATATAAATATATATAACCGCACTGAAGAACTGTGATACAGCGAAACAGTCTGTCTGCGGATGACTATATAAGCCCCCCCACCCTTCTCGAGTCGAGCACTGTCGTTAAGTGATGCCGCCTGCTACTTCTTAGCGTAATGCAGAACTCTTTGTAAATAAACAAATAGAGCACTGTTAAAGCTATACTACTGGCATGAATATATTTGATTTCGCTTGAGTGTTTTTTTCTGAAAATTCTTATTCCGGCTAAGAAATCTGTTAGAGTGAAATCATTTTCTTTAACTCACCGAAAGAGATTTAAAAGGAAATGACCGTGTGTCATTATATTAAGTTCTCTCCTTTTAGTTCCTTCAAAAATAAATGTATACATTATTTTAATTATGCGAGTTCAAGCGTGTCTCTGTATGCGTTTGAATGTGTGTGTGTTTCTGGCTTCCACATTAATATTTGTTCTTTACTATTTACTGATTAGCGTCAACTATTCATACCTTTTATAAATTCATATTTTACAAAATAAATTGATTACGAAATTAAAGTCACAAAAATCTCCGTTTCTTCATAAACAAGTGAGTCAGCTGTTATAACGTATTACAGCTATTTACTGTGACGAGAAGTGTCGAGTGTTTTCACGCTGTTCTAAACACTTTACCGCAGTTAAATCCGTAAGATCACAAAAAAAGATAAATAAAATCGTTCTAATATTTATACATTTGATACAAATACAAACTATTTTGTTCATAAAGTTATAAGGATGCCATTAATGTATTTCCGGCGATTAGAAGTACCGTGAAACTGCAGTAAATGTTAAAATGAATCAAATTTATTAATTAATTTATTACACACACACATTATATATATATATATATATATATATATATATATATATATAAATAAATTAGGAAAGTTCATTTTATCAAGCGAAATATTAGCTAAAAAAAAAAACAAGATGAAAAAAAAAAACGGAAGGTATTTCGAAATATTTTGATAAATATTTCGAAATATTTTTCTTTTTCTTTTTCTTTAATTACTCGCATCTAATACATGGTTTTTTGAAGGCATTTTTGCCTCTATATTTATATTAACTTTCAAAAGATGCTTTATAAAATGAACTTTCCTAATTTATAACTAACAGCGACCATGCGCAATCAAGTTCTATTCTATTTAAAACAGACATTTTCACCAATAGTCCACAACATCGGACGAGACACTTTACCAACACCAGGAAGTAAATTATGGAAAAAAAAGGTTATACCTTTATTTGTCTTGGCTCTGTCGAAGCTTGTTTTTATCAAGCGAAATATTAGCTAAAAATAAAATCAGGTATTTCGAAATATTTTGATAAATATTTCGAAATATTTTTTTTTTTTTATGATTTAATTACTCGCATCTAATACATAGTTTTTTGAAGGCATTTTTGCCTCTATATTTATATATATATATATATATATATATATATATATATATATATATATATATATATAGTATGTTTTAAAAAAGGCTGAGGGCAATGCAAAGTCCCGATGTAAGCTGGAAGGAACAAAAATAATAAATCGAAATCGTAATGGGACTTACTATTTATTTTTGCTTAATATCTTATATAACAGAAAGTGTGGTGTTAGGTGTTTGTGTGTTGTCCGGATGATTATTAAAAATCATTTATATATATATATATATATATATATATATATATATATATATATATATATATATATATATATATGTACGCAGTGTTAAAATGTAATGATGCCAAGTAATCAACACAGAAACGTTTGTTTCATTCCACATGGAAATCATCAGGCTAAATGCGTGGATATGCGATTTTCAGTTGTCTATATCTAGGTAGTGTTTACTCTAGCGAACTAACCAATCGGATTCGTTGGTATTACTATCCCCTCTCGGCCTATTATTTTCATTTGCTAATGAACAAAACCCTCTAAAAGAAAACCTTGACATCCTTTATAGAAGAGGGATTTTGGCACATCCCATTTTAAAGTGGGTCAAATTAACAGGTGACGTTACGCGAACACGTGAGAACTGAAATAATTGATCTAATTTATTTTGTTTCCCGTCGCCATTTTATGTTTATTTTTATGTTTATTTTTATGTTTATTTTTATGTTTATTTTTATGTTTATTTTTATGTTAGTTACGGTGATTGTATTTATCTCGTTTAGTTTCTCATTTGTTTATTTTTATAAAATTCATTTTTTAAAACTTTTTTTCTTATACTTATCATCAAGCAAAGTTCTCAAAAGTCATTTTTTTTGTCTATTTTCAATTACTTAAATTTCTAAAAATGCGCCAAGAACTTGCATTTTATTACCCACATGAGCGCCCACGCGCGTTAAGTTCAACATTTAAAATAGAATGGTGCCATCAAGTCTTGACATAATTCCGACAACATCAAGGAGATAAGATACCACCACAGAATACTAAGGTATTGCTTTTAAATGTATTCGGACTCTCTTTCTCTGAAAAAGGATGTTTTATCATTCGAAATTAATAAGAAAAATTGTTTACAAAAAGAAGCTAAAATCATTTAAAGGCATTTGTTTGTCTATCTTAAATTACTGACGTGAATTAACATCTCTTACACTAAAGATCGCGTAAGCGTGACACATCGATGTCTGTATGTAATAATAATTAACATTTACTCATAAAAAATATAATTATAGCCCCTTTTACAAGGATTGGTGCACTCTGGGAGAATTTAATAACAAGCAGTACTACTATGGCTTAAAGCGAGATTCCACCCCGTTTGTTGTTGTTGAATCACTGTCCTCTCTTCGCTCTACCTGCTCGCTGATTTGGCGTTTATAGATTTAAATCTCTCCTTATTTCCATGCTTGTTGACGCCAGCCAAGGAGTAAAGAAACTAAACTACGTATCAGCGGCGACTTGTAAACTGGGTTCTAGCCCTCCGATCGACGTGAGCATGAAACATCGATGTATGTAGGTAATACTAATTAATATTTACTTTATATATATATATATATATATATATATATATATATATATATATATATAACATTTCCCATACAGACTGTTTCGCTGTATCACAGCTCTTCACTGCGGCTAGACCAGCTACTGCCTCAAGCCGGGAGAGAAACTCAACCGTCGAGCTGACAGTCGGCGTCTCTACCCTTGCGCTATCATACGACACTGACTGAATGTAAGTGATATCTCAATGTAAACATTGTCAAGTGCCAGGAGCTCGAATTAGTTTTACCCAATGAGCTATATATATATATATATATATATATATATATATATATATATATATAGTAGCATAATTCCTATCCCAAAACGAGTATAAGCAATATATATTAAATTAGTTTTTAATTTATTATTTTATTTTTTGAAATGATAAGGTGTGGTTTCCGGGGCAATCCCCAAGTGGTAAAGCTTTGCTAAATAAAGGAGCCCACGTTACTAACTGGCTAGCCTAGAATACGTATCCAATATGATGAGTTTATTAATTTAGGGGTGTACCTCACACATACTTATTAATGACGCTTACGCGAGCGTACTAGTCCGGTTAAAATTTTACTATATAATATAACCCAACATTTGATGTAGAGCAATACTTTTCGTAATTTTGTTGTATTTCGCTTATTTTCGAGTTCTTTTTTTGTAAGGAGTGGGCAAGTTTCAGTAACCCCTTAATGATATATATATATATATATATATATATATATATATATATATATATATATATATATAAACAAATTTTTTGTCGTACAGAATTTTATCAAGGTTTTAAATACGATGAACGGACTCATAGCGAATCAAACAGAATATCACAAGAAAAAAAAGTGAGGAAATTTATAGTAATATATTTAATCGTCGGAAGATATTTGATTAAAAACTTTTAAAAAGAATAAAAAAGATCGATTAAAATGAACAAACTAAATCCCAAGGTACCTTTCAACCGACACATTTTCAAGGGAAACGTCGGGAAATATCGCTTAAAAACGAGGAAAAGTGTAACGTGGAGAGAAAAAAACAAACAAAAAAAAAACAGTGAGATTGAATATCCCCATTATAAACCGAAAAGGAATATATGTTGGTCATACTCTTCAGCGCTTGGAAGTCAGAGTGGCCCAGCATATTCCTGCATGTTTTCGCAGATCACGTGTTGTAAAGAGGAGTATATTGACGGACGCGTCCGGGTCTCTATAAAGAAAATCAGAGCGTTTACAAACCACGAGTCATCCATTAGACAGCACTTGTATGATAATAAAAAGTGCGGTGAGGCGTACTCCGATGGATGTTTTCGCATTGTACACAAGGCCCGTTCAAAACACCATCTCAAGGTTTTGGAGGCAGTGAGTGTAACAATGCGAAAGCCATCGCCCTGTAGGAAAAAAGAGTTGTCTCACAAATTGTACTTATTAAGAGACTTCTAAAAAGAAAAAAAATACTTTGCCTATTACGTCCATATATTCCCTTTCGGTTTATAATGGCGATATTCAATCTCCCTGTTTTTTTGTTTTTGTTTTATTTTTTTCCACGTTACTCTTTCCTCTCTTGTTTAAACGATATTCGCCCACGTTTCCCTGGAAAATGTGTCTGTTGAAAGGTACCTTGGGATTTAGTTTGTTAATTTTATTCGATCTTTTGTATTCTTTTTAAAAGTTTTTAATCGAATGTAAAAAAAAATAATAATTTAAACACAATAATGGAGAAATCAATCAAAAACAGTTTTACCGGTTTCGTTCGTACGACGTTCGTTAATCCGAGTGAAACCGGTAAAAATATCGTTTTTATTAATTTCTTCTTGTGTTTTAATTGTGTTTCTTTTTGCCTTTTTATAAATACTGTCCCCACAGTACTTGATTTTATAGTATATTGTGTATATATATATATATACATATGTATATATCTATGTATATATATATGTATATATATATATGTATACATATATATATATGTATACATATATGTATACATGTACATATGTATATATACATATGTATACACATATGTATACATATACATATGTATACATATACATATGTATACATATATGTATACATATACATATATGTATACATATACATATATGTATACATATACATATATGTATACATATACATATATGTATACATATACATATATGTATACATATACATATATGTATACATATACATATGTATACATATATATACATATATATATACATATACATATGTATACATATATATGTATACATATCTATGTATATATATACATATGTATATATCTATGTATATATATGTATACATATCTATGTATATATATACATATGTATATATCTATGTATATATATGTATACATATCTATGTATATATATACATATGTATATATCTATGTATATATATGTATACATATCTATGTATATATATACATATGTATATATCTATGTATATATATGTATACATATCTATGTATATATATACATATGTATATATCTATGTATATATATGTATACATATCTATGTATATATATACATATGTATATATCTATGTATATATATGTATACATATCTATGTATATATATACATATGTATATATCTATGTATATATATATGTATACATATCTATGTATATATATACATATGTATATATCTATGTATATATATGTATACATATCTATGTATATATACATATATATATATAGAAATATACATATACATATGTATATATATATGTATATATATATGTGTATATATGTATATATATGTATGTATATATATATGTATACATATGTATGTATACATATATATGTATACATACATATGTATACATATATATGTATACATACATATGTATACATATATATATGTATATATATAATATACATATATATATATATGTATACATATATGTATACATATATATATGTATACATATATGTATACATATATATGTACATATATGTATACATATATATGTACATATATATGTACATATATATGTATATATATATGTATATGTATATATGTATGCATAGTTATATGTATTATATATATATATCGAGAGAGAGGCAGACAGACAAACAGACAGACTAGGAAAGAGAGAGAGAGAGAGAAATCTTCGTGATCTTCATAAATGATCTTTTAAATAATATTCTGAGATCATTCGTTTATATATATGTAGATGACACAACTATCTATATCAGCACTTTAAAGAGCATTGATGACAAGATTTACTGTCTCTCTCTGCTCGGACTGGGAGCACGTCGTCGAATGGAGTAAAAATTGGTGTTTAGTTACTTTCAACGCCTCTAAGACCAAGCTTAACTCTTTTCAACACCAACGCTCGGATCTTCACTTTTCTCAAGACGAAATGAATGGCTTGGTCTTCGAAGTAGTTTCTCCTTTTATAAACTTAAACTGACTTTCAAAAATATTTGGATCATTTTACTGCTCCATAAAGTCCCTGACCCTTGATACAATCTTCTCCATGTATAAGCGCCAAATACATCCTAAGATGGAATACTGTTGTCATATCTGCGGGGAGGCCGCTCGTAACATTCTTTATTGTCTTGAAATAGTACAGAATCGACTTTGCAATCTGGTGGGTTTTTTATATCTTCCTATCCCTACAAGCTGTGCCACACAGAAAAGATGTCACAAACCTCTCTTTACTGTATCGTTGTGTTCGACTGAGATTCAATTCCTGCCTCCACACCGTTAAAGATTCACAACAAAAACTCGTCTGGCAAAAACCGCAGCAAGGAACCAAAAACTCAAACGGAGCTTCCATAAACAAAGCTTCTTTCCTAAAATATCCCATCTGTGGAACAAAATACCACGAGTCTCTTTCCCAACTAATTACAGCATGGTCGTCTTCAAGTCTAATGCAAACAAATACTTGTTGAGCCGTTCTAATAAAGATCTCTTAACTTATCCTCTTCTCATTCCACCCACTATTTCCAATCCTTTCGTGATGCGACCAACGTTCAATCAGCAGTCTTTTTTTAAACCCTTATCCTTAAGTGGCCCCCGGGGTTTGGTAAGCGGTGGTCTATCAGAATATATATATATATATATATATATATATATATATATATATATATATATATATATATATATATATATAATCAAAACACGAAGTCCGTTAAATGCTCAATATCTAGCGGAGCGGTGGTTAATGGAACATTCTGTGACTAGAAATTCTTTATTTAAACTTTTGGTTCCCAACCTCCGGGTCTCGACCCAATTTAGAGTTGCGAGATATTTTCCGAGAGCAGTCTAGGGGTATTGCAGAAATATGCGTGAATAATTCACAGCTGCTCACATTTTGATATTGTGCAACGTTACTGATTTACTACAGTCGGACAAGGCAACGATTCGGCTGGACATATAGTAACAAAAGAGGCGCGGTCATAAAACACCTCTGCCATTCCGCTCGTAGTATGAGTAGCTTTTATGTACGATACGTGTAATTGACTGTCGAACAGGCAACGGCGAACATGAGTGAGCAGTGAGTCACGTCTGTTATGAGTGATCTTGAATTGATAGTTTTTTGTATGGTCCAAGAGAGATGACATTTTGGAAGAATTTCACTTGTGCAATGCTTTGTCAACTACCACCACTAGGGAAGACGTATTTAATATATTTTCAGATTTTCCCTAGACTGGAAAAATCTGTTTTGTCATGTGCACTGATCTAACTCCTATGATGAGAAATAGTATGTGTTTTGTTACTGGCATTAAAACTAAGACCTCTTATATCATAGTAATTTATTGTTCGGTGCACAGAGAACACATTGCTTCTCGTGATCTGAAAGCATATTTTGACGAAGTTCTAAACGATGCTATGCAAATCGTGAACTTTGACAGAGTGCTAAATTCACACACTTTCCATAAAATATATTTTCGGTAATACCTGGTGTTGTATTCGCCCTAGGCTGAAACCCAGCTTTTACCGAAGAGAGAGTTTGTAGGGAATATCAAACTTACATGCGGTCCCCAGCTGCATGTATATACCAGTCAGGAGAGCTGACAAAAGGGTGAGAATTTAGGTCTAATAGGTGCTGTAGCGCCTATTGGTCTCAAATTTCTACCCATCTACCATTGACCAGGCTCAATGTTGCTTAACTTTAGTGATCTAACGAGAACCGGTGTGTAAATGTGATTATGCGCTATATAAAAAGACGGGATAGCATCACAAAATGTGCTGTTACATTCTGACGTCTGTTGGCTTTCTCAGGGAAAGATTCTAGCAAGAGTTGTTTAGCTAAAATCTAAAGATTTAAATTTTTCTATATAAAAATAGTATGTACTGACAGACTGCTTTAAGGATGCTGGTTGGAATGCAAAGCTTTCTTATTCAAGTGACATCTTCATCTGAAAGAACAAGTCATAAATGTCCGGTCGAAACAATACAATGGCTGATATTTGTGACATACCCATTCCACAAAAAAGCGTGTTCTCTAGAGAGAAAGATTGGCCAAGGGAAACACTGCAGCTTTTCCTAATGTAAGGACTATATTGGATAATTCATCAGATATATTACTTTCTGACATAAGAAATAATGCCGTATATCATCTGAGGAATCTTCAGAACGAAATGGATAGGTATATTCCAAAAATGTTGACTTGAAAAGGCACAGTTGGATAAAAAAGACTTTCACTCTGAATTAAACTTAGGTTATATTCCAGAATTTTAAAGAAGAACTTATAGACCTCAAGGAAAATCAAGTACAGAAGCAACGCTTCGAAACCCTCAAGCGTTAAAAATTTGACACTCGACTAAAGAAAGAACCAATTTTGACTCGGGAAGCTGAAAAAGCTCTTCTTTCTCTTCCAACAGCGAAAACATCTTGTTAAGATTGGCATTAAAGCTAGAAACCAGCTGGGTCCCCAACATGAATTGTAATTTGCTTTAAAAATGAATATAACTCCCAGATTCGAGAATCTCGTACACAAAATGAAACAGTTTCAATGTTGATATTATTTTGGTTCTTAAACTTTTTACAATTTTTTATGTAATTCATTGCATTAATGTTGTTGTTAATCAGATGAAATTTTCAACAAAGTAAAACAATTGTTATTAAAATATGAGTTATTCCCATGAACATTATTTTAGTTATGCTTAAGATTGAAGACTCCGTTTACGAATGATGTGTCCCATGGCATTTTTCGACATTGAAATTAAAAAGTTTTCTGATACCATTTTTCCCTTCTATGGCTTATTTCCGGATTTGCAGTATATTTATCAAAATGAGTATAAACAAAACTTTTGTTTATTGACGTAAGTTGATTTTGATTATTTACGTGATTATCTCAAATCTTCCATATTATCAGTCGTCTTGTCCATGATAAGTACTTTTTTTGCAAAAAAGAATAGAAGCAAAGTAAGTTATTAAATTGCCAGTAACATGGGACAAAGCTTGGCTTGTCAGAAGCAAAGTTCGATTATCAGCTATTTAGGTTCCCTTTAAAAATCAAACAAGATATCATCATGTGTTAGGATTCATTCTGCTGATCTAACATTACTCCGGGTTTCATGCCTCATATATATATATATATATATATATATATATATATATATATATATATATATATATATATATATATTATTATTATTATTATTATTATTTCATGTATTCACATAAAATGTTATAGGGAGATATAATATTTTATGTATCGATTTTCAGCATTTACTTCAATAGTTCTGAATACATTAGTAAAGCTAGGTAGTTATGAAAATATATGTATTGCAATTAAGCTACACAGAGGCTTCCGCGTTTCATCGCCGTATCGATTTTTTGGAAGAAATTTTTAAAAAGTGGTCATAAAAATTAAGCATCCTAATGTTTATATATATATATATATATATATATATATATATATATATATATATATATATATATATAAACAGATCAAAGTTATATTATAATGTGATTTAATGTTAGGCCTTCCGCATAGAAAAACTAACACGTATTTCTATAAGAATTCACAACAACTTGAAAAATTCAAGTAGAAACACAAACACTCCGTCATTAAAGTTTGTTGTCCAATGAAAATCGCACACCATCAAAGTGAAACTACGTGCAAAAGTATTCAAATGTCTAAGAAAACAACACCAAAAGACAGTGGGGAAATGGGGGTGACACATGTCAAAAAATGTTTTAAATCAGTAAAAAATTAAGATTCGAATGTTTAGAAAAACTCGTTTGCACATTGAAAGGCCCACTGGATAGACTTTTAAAGTTAATACAAAACTCAGCAATAATAAATGAGAAAATATCAAAAATAAATTCTTACATTTTTCATCCAAATATCCAATCCTTTCTTTGATTAACTAAATATTGAGCTTAATTTTCCTTTGAAGTTTGATCTTCATAAGAAGCGATCTGTAAAATAGTTGGGTTTTTATATTATCACACATACATATATAGAGAGAGATCAAATGTTAGCCCCTTGATTTCTGAGAACTTCGACTGAAGTAAAATGAAAAAGAAGAGAATATATATATATATATATATATATATATATATATACACACACATTATATACCTATTATACATACACACATATATATATATAAGATACTTAATACATGAGTATACCTTAGTAATCGTATAAAAATGGCAAGTAAGCTACACAGAAATATTTATGTTTTATTTATTAAAGTTAGAAAGCATACAATAACGCTTATACATTCGGTTCATTGATACAATAGTGACGCGGTCTAAGATTACCGGTTTAATTTGCCTTCAGAGTACAAATGAACAGTAATACTCGTCTTTTGCCGATAAACTTTAATTGTAGCCAGAAATTATATTCCAATGAATAATTTAAAGGCTTTAAAATAATTTCTGCATTTTGCACTGCCACGCAAAAAAAAACCTTTGACTATTAACATCAATGTGTTATCTATAATTATCTGGTAGGGTTGGTTTGTTAGAAACGCCATGCGGTGTTTTCTTCGTAGACTTAGACATTCGAAAGTGATTTTAAAGCCATTAAATTGACGGTTAAACAGTGCTTTCTTGTTAGAATCAAAGTGTACTAGAACGATAGCCGTCTCAGGGCGGGTAAAATGAATTCCCCGAACAGAACAGCTTTTCACCACTTTTATCACCTCTTACAAACATCAAAATCAAAATATGATACTATTAAACCGTCTTTCTAGATATCGCATTCCAATTTTGATCGAAATGCTTTACGTGTTTCTAGAAGTAAAAAGACAACTCAAGTCGTTTTGCATATTATATATACATATTTATGTATATCATAAATATATATGATGCATATAATATATATATATATATATATATATCACATATATATATCATATATCACACACATATATATATATATAAATCACATATATATATCATATATCACATATATATATAATATATTACATATATATATATATATCACATATATATATATCACATATCACATATATATATCACATATCACATATATATATCACACATATATATCACACATATATATATATCACACATATATATATCATATATCACACACACACACACACACACACACATATATATATATATATATATATATATATATATATGTATATCATATATCACGTGAGTCAATGAAAAATAGTTAGACATGTAAATGGAAACAGATCAATATCTTCAGTTGTTCAGAACAAGGAGCATTTAGTAAATAAAAATATTTCTTCTTCTCTTTCAATTGTATTCCTTAAGCACGGCTTTTCAAAGATTAAAATATTATCATCAGAGGAAGTAGTGATTGATAAGTTGACAGATAAGAACAGTCAATATTCAAAATTTGGAAAAAGTTTTAAAAAAAAAGTTCTTTTTAAAAGATTTAAAAAGTTGAAACGGGTGTGTTTCAATGTAAATGAAAGTCACTAAACACGGAGATCCAAGTTATATAGGGTTCAAATGTAATTGGTAAATCCAGAAGAATCTGCAAGAAAATCCAACGGCGAAGATTCCACCCAAGTCCTTAGTCCTTAGAGGGGGGGGGGTCAGACAAAATTAGCCATATTAAGAAAACGCATTTCTTCCTGTTTACTTGAAAACAGGAAAAATGCGTTTTCTTAATATGGCTAATTTTGTATCATATATCACACACACACACACATATATGATATTTATATATATATATATATATATATATATATATATATATGTGTGTATATATATATATATATATATCATATATATATCACATATATATATATATCATATATATATATCATATATATATATATATCATATATCACACACATATATATATATATATATATATATATATATATATTCTGTTTTTATCTCTGGGTGTGTGGTTGTGTATTCGCAAAAAAGACATATATTAATATATGTTAATTATATATATATATATATATATATATATATATATATATATATATATATATATATATATATATAGATTAAAACGTGGGATTTTTATATATCACTTCGCAACCATAAAACAGTCCATTGATAACGAAATCAACACGCACGGTGTTTATTGAAGCATAACATCAATACAAAAACATGGGAGGAGGTTGTAAAGCAGACGTGGAAGGGAGTAGGAGAATAACATAAAAAACAAAAGGTAAAAGAAAATGGCGGGAACTGAAAAAAGTTAGGCAAAATAAAAGGGGGGAGACGCCCATCCAGCGTGGGCGTGATGGTTGGGCCGCACTGTTCAAAAAAGAAAAACAAGAAAAGAAAAATGCATTTTTTTTTGCTGTCATTTTCATATTTAGCGTTCGTCGTGGTGGGTTTAAAGAAAGTCCGGTTATTTGGCGGTTTAGGCTTTAATAATATGCAATCTCAACTTTAAACTGCTTCCCAATAGTAAACCTCCAATATCTATCTATCTATATATATATATATATATATATATATATAGAGAGAGAGAGAGAGAGAGAGAGAGAGAGAGAAAGAGAGCGAGAGAGAGAGAGCGAGAGAGAGAGCTTAAATACCCTTCTTGAATGTGGTAATGTCCCGTGGGTTAGGGTTACAGCGCTTGCTTATGGAGTCTAAATTGACTCTGTGACAAGAGTTCGAACCGTGCGACCATTCGAGATTATCATCTCTGCACAGATAAGAGAAAAAGCTCGAAACGCTAGCATATCTAGGTAAAAATAATTTTATATTATTTCTCTCTCTCTCTCTCTCTCTCTCTCTCTCTATATATATATATATATATATATATATATATATATATATATATATATATATATATATAATAATCCAGGTAAAACATCCACAGGGTAGTAATCCAAAAAATTTCAACCGGGTTTATAAAAAGTGCTCAATATCAAATAGAGTTTTTATATATGATTATTTTTATTTACACAGACATGTACAAAATCTGCGACACTGGCATTTCGATGTCATCGATCAACATTTATTATACACTGAGATCTCATCAGGCAGAGTTTGAATCCGATCTTAACCTTAGATCATATTTGGAAAGCATGAAATAGAGAAAAAAAGAAGAAAAGAAATTTAAAATTTCAAAATTTGGGAAGTCACGTGATTGGGACCGTTAAGAATCAAAAAATCAAAATCAAAAACCAAATCAAAAATAAAAATAATAAAAAATATTAATATAAAATATAAAATATAAAATATAAAATATAAAATATAAAATAAAATAAAATGAATTAAGTGAAAAGAGAGAGATTTAATAAAAATGGTAGAATAAAAAGATAGATAGATAGATAAATAGATAGATAGATAGATAGAAATAAAATGAAATCGTCTGCGATTCAGACATAAGTAGAGGAAGGGGATGCACATGCAAGAGAATGTGTCAAAAAACCGTCGAAAGTTTTTCTTCAACTTGGGCAAACCGCATATTCTCAAATCAGCTGTAATCAGTAGCAGCATATATGTGTGTGTGCGTGCGTGCGGACGTGTGTGTGTTGGGGGGAAGGGGTTGTTAACACATTGGGTCACTAATTTTGTATTTATCCTCCACTGTATTATTTTCCTTTAAACTTATTAAATTATCATTAATAAATTAATAAATCAAACAAATTCACTAGCAGATTGATTAAGTTTACACAATTAGTGGTAATAATAATGATAATAATAATAATAAAAATAACATAAAACAATAATAATAATAATAATAATATCGGTGATGATTTAGAAGTGCTAAGTGCTGCTATTGGTAAGTATAAATAATAATAATAATAATAATAATAATAATAGTAATCAATAATAATCAATAATAATTAATAATAAGTAATAGTCAGGTAAAAAATAAAGTAATCCGGAAATATTAGGAAATATTAATAAGAATAAATAATAATAACACTAATAATAATATAGAAGAAGATAGAAATAATATTAATCATCATGGTTGTAAATATGGTAATAGGAATACTTTTATTAATAATAGTAGAATTAGTAGTTGCAATAATACTAATCATATTAAAAATGGTAATAAAAATGGTAATAAAAAGGGTAATAAAAATGGTAATAATAATAATAATAATAATAATAATAATAATAATAATAATAATAGCTATAATAATAATTATGATCACAATGGTAACCACAATAATCATAACAATAGTTATAATGATAATAAAATAATAATAAATAATAATAATAATCATACAAATAGTCGTAGTAATAGTAATAATAGTGATAATAATAGTAATACAAATAATAAAAATATAAATAATGGCAATATCACTAATGGTAATGCTACCATTGCTACCAAAACTAATAGTAGTAAAAGCTAGATGACGATAACTATGGTAATAGTAATTAGTATTGACAATAGTAATAAAAGTGGTTATATTGTCATTGTTACCGCTACAAACAATAATAATTATGATAAAAAACATTAATATTATTATTAATAATAATAATCTCAATAATAGTACAGAAATGGCAAATAATAATATTTAAAAATAATAATAATAATAATAATAATAATAATAATAATAATAATAATAATAATAATAATAATAATAATAATAATAATAATAATAATAATAATAGTAAGCAATAGTTGGATAAAAATAATCAGGAAATATTAGAAGATAAAGAAAATAAATTTTATTTTATATTTTATAATTTATATATTATCTTTTATATTAATATTTTTTTATTTGGTTTTTGATTTTGATTTTAACATTTTGATTCTTAACGGTCCCAACCACGTGACTTCCTAAATTTTGAAATTTTAAATTTCTTTTCTTCTTTTTTTCTCCATTTCATTCTTTCTAAATATGATCTAAGGTTAAGATCGGATTCTAACTCTTCCTGATGAGACCTCAGTTTATAATAACTGTTGATCAATAACATCGACATGCCAGTGTCGCAGATTTTGTACATGTCTGTGTAAATAAAAATAATCATATATATATATATATATGTACATATATATATATATGTACATATATATATATATATATATATATATATATATATATATATATATATATATATATATATATATAAGCTATATATTATTTAATAGCTATTTTTTTACAGCTGGGCCCTTTAAGAGCCAAAATACGAAGTCCATCCAATTAGATATGTCAAACAGTATATGTCAGCTTACTATATGTCAGCTTGATAAATCATAATCGACTTTATTTCACTTCATTCCGCATAGCTGTTTCAACGGTCGTCGCGATTGAAATCCTCGGATTTGAGTTAAAAGCTGACCGGCGAAGCAATTATCTCTACACTGAAGGTTCTGTAAGGATAAAACACCTGTCTGTCGACAATAATTGATATATTTATCATGAAAATAATTCAGTTTTCAGTTACTCAAAACAAGGTATATTCAATTAATTCAATTTTCCTTCCTCAAGCCATGGCTTTTCAAAGGATGAATTTTTAACATCAGCGGAGTACAAATAGATAGGTTTACAAAGGATATACCAAAATTCATAATTTAAAAAGTTGTAAATGCAAATAAATTATATGGAAAATGTAGAAAATGTTTGGGAAAAAAGGTTAAAAATGAATATCACCTTTCCATAAATCATTTAATTTTTACAACGAAAGCTCTTACACTTTGATTTTATAGTCGAATTAAGACTTGTATCTAGGCAACCCCCTCCTACCCACTTTAACTTTCGCGTCTATTCCCTTTCGTTATCCTCCCTTCTCCAAATTCCCTCCTCTCCCAACCGTAACCCATTTTGGCTTTTGCATTCTAGCCCCTGTAACGACATTACACTTCTTTTTGACCTCGTTGCCCTTCTTGACCTTGTTGGACTAAAATTTTCACTTGATTAACTTGATTTTGGAAACTACCCAACAGTACATCATTTTGGATTCAAATTCTTAAAATTTCGTTGCCGAGTGCCCATGGAAGAACTAAAAAATGGCCTTTCATTCAGCTTGCGTCCCAAACAATTTCTTTTACAACACGACTACGTGTATATCTGATGGATGAATTTCTCATGGATCTATTACATTCGAACCCACGACTGCATTGTTCATAAATCATCCAACGGTGAACTTTTTTTATTTCTACTTTCAACGTCTTTTTCTCTTGAAATTTCTACATTTTCTCTAAAATTTATATAACACATTTGCATTTAGACCTTTTTAAATTATGACTTTTGGTATATTCTCTGCCACTTTATCTATTTGTATTCCTCTGATGATAAGAATCCATTATTTAGTTTTCTTATTTTAGCTATGTTTTTAAACATAGCTTAAATAAGAAAAATAAATATCATTTAATTGAATATACTTTGTTTTGAATAACTGAACACATAATAGATTTGTTATTGTCACATCTTTTATTTCTTATATTTCATTTGTCTCTCTCTCTTACCACACACACACACACACACACACACACACACACACACACACACACACATATATATATATATATATATATATATATATGGCGGCTGTCTATTCGATTTCGAATACGACAGCTTTTGACGTATCGATAAGTATAAAAGTTCCTAATGAGAGACGCGGATATTGCTCTTCAGGCCTGATAGACTTTTACAGACCATACCACAGATGGGGCAGGTGTTGTGATGAATTGAGGAGATGCCATAAATGAAACTACCTCTAGTCTGTGCTTGATTTAACAAAACATGCACTCGTTGGTGATTCAACAAACCCGCAGGTGACGTAGTTATAAAGTTGCAAGCTTGGCATCTTAGGTATTCCATATTTCTTCTATATGCTGGATGTGTCACGTCCCGTCTGTTCCTCGCTGTTCTCTTCTGCTGCTGGTGTTTCCTCCTATTCTTTTCAGAAAGCTTGCTGCCTTCAAAAATCGCTTTCCTCAACCTTGACCTATCAACAGCCACCCCTCCCATCTTCTAACATCAATTCCAAAGAACTTCAAATCGTCGTTGAGACAATCTTTGAATTGCTTACGAGGTTTGTGCTGTGGGCGAGTATTCTCAGTTAGTTCCCATAAATCACCTGCTTTGGCAGTCTGTCATCAAATAAGATGACCAGCACAACGAAGTCTGCGTTTTCCTATTCGAGCCTCGATGCTTGTGACAGCAGCTCGTTCCAACACTATGGTGTGAAGGGTAAAGCTATCCGAACGGATCTTAAGCGAGTGCATAAGGCAATTCTGCTGGAAACGCTCTAGCAGGCGAATATGAGCTCTTTAAGTGGTCCATGTCTGACAAGCATATAACAAAGTTGATGCCACAAAAGCTTCATACACAGATATCTTAGTTTCCAGCCTGATATGATGTGGTGCCCACACCACGTCTCGAAATGACCAGATATCGGCAAACGTAAGGTCATAATGCGCTCATTTAGATCACAAGGAAGATTTTCGAGTTTAGAAACAACCCATTTCTCAAGAGCAAATCCTACACCATAGTCGTGCCGTTCGCCTTTCAGTGTCCCCATCCAGTAAAATATATATTCAGAGCCCTTCTCTATACGACTACCTACTCCAACAATCCTGTCTATGACTAGGCTGCTATATCAATTTTGAAACGTAACAATTCTTGTTCAACAAGTGCAGTTCAACTCTCCGGCCTGCTAGAACCATACCGATCAAGTAAGCTTCTGACGTTCCAACAAACCATTTTCAAATTAAATTTCGTATTATTCATTACATTTATTCCGCTAAGCTAGAACATAGTTGCTATCTACCTATGGATCACATACGCCAAAAGTATCAGCACAGCGACAAGATTATAGTGGTCAACGCTTGCGCAACATGACGACTACTCTCTGAGTATCGGCGACTATGAACCGGTGACAGACAAATAGCCCGATGACTAGTAGTAACGTAAACCGCAGGTGTTATATCGGAGTTTTCCTTCTCCAAGATTCCTGCCTTAACAAAGGCCAAAGAGGACATCTCCCCTAGTAGTATTGCCATATACCCATGGCTGGAACTCAGGATACTGGGCACCAGAGTGTTATCCACATACCGGTGGAGCATGCGTGCCTCAGCTAACCACGAAACTTCGACGTCGTATGTTGAATTTTCCATCGGGTGTAGAGTTTATGTTTGATCGAATTTCACGTCGTATGTTAAAAAAATTCGTATGTAGAGGCAATCGTATGTAGAGGTATAACTGTACTCGTTTACTTGAATTATTAGAATAATACACTTACATTTATCGAACATGTTCTGGCTCTGGTCCTTTTAAACTAATTCGATCTGCCCGAAATATCAATACCGGCGACACTATTGCTCTACACATTCTTTTCACTTTAATATGACACAATGATTTCCACCTGTATTGGGCGATTATTTTCCTTTAAGACACAATTAATTTCTCTTTCTCTACGATTGAATAAGTTTAAGAAGAACCTTGTGTTTTAGAGCACGCATTGACTTACTTAGAAATATCATTATGTTTTTCAAAACTGCTGTGGTTGTTGTTTTACACACAGACGTTCGTCTCTAGCCTGAAAGCGACGGACAGAAGCAATCCTATGTTCGCTATGCCAACATAATTACGCTAAATGTTGCAGTAACACGTTATAATACACCTTTATTTAAGTGCGTATACACTAAGCCCATGAATGTTCTGACGTACACAAGACGACCAGCTTAAATTAAAATATCTATTTGGAAAAAAATAACTTCTTTACAAAAATCATTTTACTTGTAAAATTAAATCCGCTGGAATGAATTTCAGTTTATTTATAAAAATATTATTTAGAAAAATAATTTACTTATTTCATTAAATAAACTAGTGTTTTTCGTTTTTTTAGAAAACAGGTGAGCCATTTCATGATTTACTTAGATTTAACATACTATTTAAAAATAATTATTTATTTGCATTAACTAATTAATTGATATTAACTTTAACTCTACATGTATGTATATATATATATATATATATATATATATATATATATATATATAGGTAAAAGGGTGAAAAGGAATTAGAAAAGCGAAAGGCAGATCATTTTTCAATTCAGTTGCTCAATGCAAGGTATATTCCGCGAAAAGGCAATTTATTCAATTAATATATATATATATATATATATATATATATATATATATATATATATATATATATATATATATATATAAGTAAATTCAAATGCTTTGATTTAGATAGACAAAATAACACCTGGAAGTTATATAGATGAAATATTGCTTGGCGAAATGTCGATGAATGGACGGCGGTACCGGAGAGGAGGTGCGGGGGTGGGGGGGGGGTACTCAGACCCCCTCACCTATTGGCTTTCGCCCCCACTTTTATAGTGATCAATAATTATTTGATATGCATCATTAACGTTACACTAATGTAATTTTTTGTAACTGCGTTTTCTAAAATTAATTACTAGGTAATACCCAGTCAATCATGCTTTGTATTAAAGGACTCTTTTCTTGGCATATTAAATAGCAAGACAAAGTTATTGCCTTATCTTGGCATATATAGGGTAAAGTGGGTGAATGCTGTCCGTAAGGGAATGCCGTCAATTTCAATTTTACGTATAATCTTAGTACATGAATCGAAACATGTGTTGATAGACTTTATTTGTTTTGAACATTTTGTTTTAATTTTATGTAATTAGCTTATTTTATTAATTGATTGTTGGTCTTATAGTGTCATCATTACAATATAAGACCACCAACCACTTTTATCTAAAATTTGGGCGTAAACCAAGCGAAATGGGTGAGCATTTTTCAAAGGTCCACGTTCTATAGGTATATCCACGGACTTTCATTTTCTACACCGAACAATCGACACTCCGAAACAAAACACGTGAAACTTGAATTAAACTGATTTTATTTCTAAAAATGCTAATGGGCATTCATAAGAAAAGAGATTAAAAGAAAAATCAGACATAAAAATTATGTTCCGACAATAATTTTTACAGAAAATACATAATTTTAAAAAAGTTGTTTACATTTCGGTGACCTACTTTCGTAACGTGTCACGTAGCGTTTACCATTGAAAATCCCAAAAAGTCAACTATTTACTCAATTCCAATAAAATATTCAGCACTTATGTAAAATATACCAGATTTTCGTTTAAAATATATCTCGACTCCTACAATAGAAATTTTTGTACACCCATTTGTTTTAATTAAATACAATTGGCAATAATAAAATGTGTTTTCAATCTGCATGGTTCAACAAATATTCTTGGCTTCACTATCGAGTCGCCAATGACTCAGTTTTATACCACGCATGTATGTTTGCTAGTCATCAAGACAAGAATCATGCAGCACGGAATAAAGAGGATACATTTATCAAGACAGGTTTTCGGAATTAGAAGACAACAACTAACAAAATATTCAATCATGAAAATTCAGAGTGCAACAGATGATCTACTTTGAATGTGATCACTCTTCTTGTGGTGATGTCAGAGAACTTTTCCGTAGCCAAGTAGCGCAGAATAAGTTGGTTAACAGGAAAATGCTGTTGATGGTGATGCAATGTCTGCAATATCTGGGGAAACAAAAACTATCTTTGGCCAAAATTTTGGGTTCGTTACCAAAATTCGTCTGTTGTTACCATGAATAACAAATGACAATCAATAAAAAGACAAAAACGCGCAAATAACGAAACAGACCCAGAAATGTAACTAAATACAGTCTATTAATAAGACACAAAATAGGTAGTTTCTGCTTTTGATTCCCAAAGCAGAGTTAAACGCGTTAACCTAGGGTAACAATCGAAAATACAATTAAGCTAAAAATAGCCCTAATAAAATTAGAATTAGATTAAGCTAAAAATATACATATATATGGAGTCTCTACTCAAGAAACTATTCTTAAAAGGGGGCTGTTTTAGACGACAATAGGAAACAACCTAGTTATTCCAATAAATATCATCGTCTCAAACAACAACGAAAAATAGATAGAAAGGGACAGAATAACTCCGTTCTAAAACAATGGTTACTGCTTCATGCAATAACGAAAAATGGCAAGAACAACGAGAAGTGTCGCTTTTCCACCAAAAACAAAAATACAAGATATCTTACTTGAAAGGGCTGAACAGAAGAATACAACAAATACAGTAAAAATGGTTTTAGGAGAGATTCAAATGTTTTTTCTCAGTCCTTCTATATCTTTTAAATGGTCGTTCGTGACAAAATTTCTTTTAAATAAAACCACAAAGGATAAAAATCTTTGGAGTTTCTCGCCCAAAATTCAGTAAATAAAATATCCTTTTCAAAGGATAATTGTCGCCTTTCAAACGACGGGTTTGACAACAATTTTTTTTCTTGGGAGCTGTACGTCTGGAATTCTTTCAAAACTTCTCTGTACATGAAAAGGGATTTTTTTTATAAGGAAGCTTTGTACTTGTACATGAAAGCTTCCGGCTTCTTCAAATAATTCTTTAAAGGGATGCTCTGTCTTTGTACAAAATACGTTTATTCTTAAGGACGCTCTATCCTTACACACGAAGAAGTTTTAACGTCGTTAATATCTTATGACGGTGCTCCGGCAAACATATCCTTTCTTCAAGCTGGTCAGGCCGGAACTCCCGAGGAAAACGCAATAAGGGGGCGCCAAAATTTCCAAAAGGTAACTGAATCTATCATTCAATCAGATGTCAGTTTTTTCCTCCTCCTGCTTGTCGGAGGACTGCTAAACCACCGCCGTCGGCCATGCCGACATAGTAAGAAGGGCTACGCTGACTATGATGATGATGATGATGCTGATAGTAGAAAGGAGGAACAAGCAAAGAGCTATGCTGACGGCCACCTCATAGCAACAGACTGACAATAAAAACAGGAGAAGGGAACACTTAGCAGGGAATGTTGACCCCCTCAACACACACTGCCATAACGGCGAAGAAATTAAATTTCTCAAACTCTCCGGACAAAAAAGGAAATAGCTTTTCCGGACAAAAAAGAAAAACGTTTCTCTGGACCAAATAATTCAATTAGATCAAATTTCAACAGAAAATGGGGGATATTTCATTTAAAATATACCTGTTCTACGACAGGTAACCACTATCATGAACCTACCTACGGGTTCTGAAATCAGACACCGAGCTGGAATATCGGAACAATCTAATCCACAAAAGGCTGGTAAGATGAACACCGACGTTAGGAGATGGACGAATACAAATATCTCTCAGCCTAGGGAAGCTACCAGAGGCTGAAAATCCAAAAAAAGTCTCAGAAACATTTTCCGCACAGATCGAGCGCAGACATCCCAGTTTCAAAAGCTTGTCTACCTCCACACATCAAGCTAGACAAACCAGGCCTAGAAATTGTTACAAGATAACCCAGGCATTTGACGCTCAAAGAATCAGCGAAAGTATCCATCAAGGTGAAATCCGAGCTTCTAGGTTCCAGCGTCCGAGACCTCATCTCAAAGTGAGAAAATTCATCATTCAAAGATAGAAATTTTGCTCCAAGGAGAAACTCCCAAATCGAAATAATTTGGGATACAATAGCCTTGGCAACATACCAGAAAGCTATGTCGAGACATGACTTCAAAAAATCAAGACAAGTCACAGCCCCAATAGCTACAGTCGACTCCCGTGACGGAAACCTCCCACAAAAAGAAGCAGCTTCAACTTCATACCAGGCCAGTTCTGCAGAAAACTTCTGAAGACCATAATCTGCACCCTCGCAGACTTGCTGAGGGCCTGAACTACAAATTGTGTAGTCATCAAATACCCCAGACACTAACAACAGGCGATACTCCACTCAGGTCAGGATGACCTAGTACAACTTAAATTCACCAAACTCTCACCAGAATAATCCTCCTCTTGGCTTTTTGCTCAAAGTGTAGTATCTGTTCCGATGGATACTGCACTCCATACTGGTATTGTCTTGTCCTTCGGGCTGGACTTACGCCGGTATGTGGGTCTGTCCTGTGCAGTTCTAGGAGGTCCACCCTCCCAGGCTTCGCCTCCCTTCTTTGGGGAGGAGTAAGTTTATTGCTTACCGTCTGAGGCGCCTCTACCGGGAATGCCAATGGGGCTGCCTAGGCAATTTTTAATGGCCAGAGTGCTCACCTTTCGGGCGCTGGCTTTCAAACCCCACTTTCTCGACCCGACCTTGGGTCACATCTTACTTATGGGAGTAAGATAAAAACTGGCCTTGTGCCTAACTCCTGGGGAGGAGTAAGTCAAAATCCTCCTCTTGGCCTTTTGGCAAAGATCAAAGTGTAGTATCTGTTCCGATGGATACTGCACCCCATACTGGTATTTTCCTTCGGGGCTTGATTTACGCCGGTCAATGGGTCTGTCCTGGTCAGTTCTAGGAGGTCCACCCTCCCAGGCTTTGCCTCCCCTCTTTGGGTAGGAGTAAGTTTATTGCTTACTGCCTGAGGCGCCCCTACCGGGGAATGCCGACGGGGCTGCCCAGGCAATTTTTAATGGCCAGAGTGCTCATTTCTCGGGCGCTGGCTTTTCAAACCCCACTTTCCCGACCCGATCTTGGTCATATCTTACTTGTGGGAGTAAAGTAAAAACTGGCCTTGTGCTTAACTCCTGGGAAGGAGTAAATAAAATCCTCCTTGGCCTTTTGGCTAAGATCAGAGTGTAGTATCTGTTCTGATGGATGCTCACTTTGTAGACCGGTATTGTCTTGGCCTTCGGGTCTTAATTCCGCCGGTCTGAGGTACTGTCCTGTGCAGTTCGAGGAGGTCCACCCTTCCAGGCTTTGCCTTCTCTCTTTGGGGAGGAGTATGTTTATTGCTTACTGCCTGAGGCGCCCTTACCGGGGAATGCTGACGGGGCTGCCGAGGCTGCCGAGGCTATTTTTGCTAGGCCAGAGTGCTCACCTTATCGGGCGCGTTGCTTTTCAAGTCCCACTTTCCAGACCCGACATTAGGTCACATCTTACCTTATGGGAGTAAGATAAACCTGGCCTTGTGCCTAACCTCCTGGGGAGGTAAATAAAAATTCCCCAGAAGAAGATTTAGAACAAGAAGTACAAACAATAAAAAAATACAATATATGTACTTCAGAGGTAACAGGGTTATTTAAATTAACCTGTACGTTTTCTTTGAAGGAGTTTTGAAAGGCTAAACCCCTATCCTTCTTCAAATGACCTCTATGTTGAACAAATTGTGGACAAGACTTGAGTCATTAAAGGCGCCTTGGAAATCATTTCCAAGTCCTAAATACTTCCAAGCTGCTTGCCATGAAAATTACATTCTAATGCTTACCTATCTGGAGTCTTTATACTTCCAGTTACACCTAGTTCTCAAACTGCGATATAACTTTCACTAAGCCGAACTTGTCAGAACTTAGCGAATAGATATCAGCGACCGGACCTATAGGCTCAGGAGTTGAAACCTTGACCGGCATTATTTTCCGTGTTTCAAAGAACACCGGGATAATAACAGAATTACCCATCTTACCCCTAGCTAAATTTACCAGAGATTCCGTTACCCCTACTCCAAATATATCTACCTTAGAATAATCCTCGTGTACAAATTTCATATCCGCGCTCTCAGGAGAGAAGCACGCATACATTTTATTTATTAAATCAAGTACTGACATCCCCCCTTTATGTGCGCCAGTCGTCCTAGCACGATAAACTGCTTTCGGTAATTCCTTCTCAGACTTCAAAATGTTCAGAGTAAGGATAACTTCATTACAAACATTCTCTCCTCCACAAATATGCTAAAGAAGGAAGCAGCCGACATGATGAAGCTCTTCAAAATGCTCGTCCAAATCTAAGCAAATTGAAAAAACAACTAAAATAATGGCGATTAAAAGTCACACAGAATGGTGTTCGCCAAAATTATAATCAAAGTGATTTATAAAGAAATTCCTTCATCACTAACTAAAACAAGTACGCATTAAACTGATGTTTGCGCTTGAAACTTAAATTAGACAAATAAAACTTAAGAGTTCCTACTTACTTGCCTCCCCACAAGAGCAGAGCTAGGCACAAAATAGGCTTTAATGTGGGGGGAAATCCAGCTCCCAATAAGGGTGTCTGGAATGGGACAAACTAAATTACCTCAGAGGGATTTTTCCTCCAAAGACTGGGGACAAAAAACAACAAATTCTCCTGCAATGACTGAGGACAAAACCAGAGTCAAAGAAAACTAAAACTTGAGTTAAATACTATAGCTGAGTGGAGAGAGATCCCACGTGGTCAGCCCCAAAATAATTTGAATATCCAACTGCAAACTAGCCGGTTGGGAAAAAGGAGGAAATATTTTTTTAACACCTCTTTTCTTAAAACTTAACCTCACTAGAAATGTGGAAAAATATAGTAACGATTGAGAAATAAATTTCTCATTAATTTCAAAGCATAGAAATTACAGTGAAGAAAATATTTCCCATGAAACTTGCTAAGCTAACAGCAGTACTAACGAACTTTTACAATTCTCGTGTAATTAACTAGGTAAAAGGTATTTTTAATCTTTCTATTTTCACGGGGGTTTCCACCGTATCACAAAAGATGAAATATAGAGACAAAATAAAATGTTACGTAACGTCTTAACGAACACAACAAGTGCTGAATTTACAACTAATAAAATTAATTTTTCTATAAAATATGCACATTATTTAATATCGAATTTATTTGCAACGTAATACAAATATTTAGGAAAAATTCAAACGCAAAAAAATTGAATTTTGTGCGTATCTCCAAAAATTAAAAATGGCGTCTTAGAATGGAAGGACACCGTGACATTCAAAAAAAGAGCGGAGACTATGGAATGGCCGTGAAAGGTGAAAAGAAATGGTGGAAGTCAACATACAAAAACAATGTTACATACATAAAAGAATCAATGAAATATTTTATACTATATATATTTATATATAGTATAAAATATTTCATTGATTCGTTTATGTATGTAACATACTTTGTTAACCCTATGTGAAACTACATACATGTATAATACACAATGTATGGACATTCAGGTTGTAAAATTTATGTACTTAAATAAATTAAATGACATATGTATGTAAAGAAAACTATTATATGTTCATCATATAGGCCGCCCCACACTTCCTAGGAGAACCCACACACTTATATAATTGTCTTGCCGACCCTGCGATAAATTTTATCTCAGAAACGCAACGTTCACTAACACTTTCTTGATGTAAAATTTTTGGAACTTGTATACGTAATAATGACTGTGTCATAATTTTGTATCTTTCTAAGTTGCTGTATATATATATATATATATATATATATATATATATATATATATATATATATATATATATATATATATATATTATATATAGCTTCATTGTAATATAGCAAGAAAAAATCCCAGCAGAGTGCTCGATTAATTGAGAATTAAGGTTAAACATTAAAAATTAAAAAATTAAGAGCGTAATATTTATTTATTTAATTTTTACTCATATATATATATATATATATATATATATATATATATATATATATATTATTAATTTTCACCAAGATTCCTAATATGTGACTATATATAACTGTTTCTCCTTAAAAATGGGAGACTATTTGAGATATAATGAATAAAATAGCACACCAGTGTGATATAGCTTCCTCTTTTACAAGCGAGTTTCATGGTCCAGTAGTATGGACGCCGCATATATATATATATATGATAAAAAAATGGAAATAATATTCCGACGTAATGGAAAATGAAAAATGGAAAACCAAAAATATTATTTATAGATTCATCAACGTTTCATCTTTATTTAAAGAATTTCTCGGGATGATTGGTTTGAAGAAATAACACACAAGTACGAATATTAGAAAACGTTTGGTCCGTTTGTGACGTATATATATATATATATATATATATATATATATATATATATATATATATATATATATATATATATTGTGTGTATTAAGGCAGCATTTTCTCATTCGCCTGTTTAATTATCGCTTTTTTATTTTATCAATTTTTCTGAAGGTCTTTTTTGTATTAAAATTAAAAAAATAATAAATGTTTCACAGGTTTCAGAATCCAAAACGTTCGTGAAGAACGTTTTGGATTCTTCGTCGAATCATCCTCAGGCGTCAAAAGCAAATGAACAAAAAAGCTGCAGCAAGAAGAGAATTTTAAAAAGACAGCGGAGAAACGCGCAGATAACGTTTTCGTATTGTTCCATATATATATATATATATATATATATATATATATATATATATATATATATAGAGAGAGAGAGAGAGAGAGAGAGAGAGAGAGAGAGAGAGAGAGAGAGAGAGAGAGAGAGAGTAAAATAAAGAAAGAATGAAAGAATGAAATAAGGAAATGAGGTTGGTAAGCAAAGTGATCAACGGTGCAGTACGAAGGAGAGCTGCTTGATTACAAAGTCTCTCCGCCCGTGTCTCCACCCAACACCGACTTGTGCAGACTGCACAACAAAATAACACACGCTGGGACAGAATGAGAGGCGGAGCTGACTAGCACGCAATATGCACACGCTTGTGCTCCCTCACCCCCTCTCTCTCTCTCTCTCTCTCTCTCTCTCTCTCTCTCTCTCTCTCTCTCTCTCTCTGACTACATCAAAGCAAATTCCGCGGGACCCCGCGCGTAAATAAGCCAACACAATACAACAAAAAGAAAAGACAGAATTAAAAAAAAATGTATGAGCAGACGATGGGGCAGGATGGTTCGTGTGCGCCTATCGTCCTGCACGTGCCTCTGAAACTGTTCGTGTGTGTGTGGTGTGTGAGTGTGTGGGGAGGGGAGTATGTCCCAATCAATATATGCATAAGTGCATTTTATGATGTGCGAACAAGTGGGAATACGTGTGCATAGAGGCGTGTTAAAATGTGAGTGTGTTTTATCTGCAATGTGAATGCATGTGTAAATATTTGCGTATACGAGCTCGCAGGCGTCTATCTGTGTATGTGTAATTGTATAAATGTGTATTTATCAAAGATTCAGTGAAAGTAGCTATGTTAACGTGTGTGCATGTGAGAAGCTCAATAATGGTGTGATTTTGTGCGTGAAGGTTTATGTAAGTAAAAGTGCGTTTGTTTGTAGTTGTTTATTAATGACTAGCTATACCCTACCCGCCGTTGCCCGGGATTTTTTTGTTTCATTTTTGTTTTGCTTTTTTTGTCTTTTAATCTGTGCCATTTTTTTACGAAAGCAATATTTTTTGTTAAATCAGATTTTGAAAATAAAATTTAATTATTACGACATTGTTTGGTCATCCAATTGTTATTCATCTGTAACTAATTTTGTTAATGCAATTTTGTTTTAATCTCTATTAAAAAAAAGTATTAGGTGTAAATAGCTTCCCAAACTTTCAATCTTTTAATGAGGATTTGCTAATAAGAATTTAAAGCCTGAAATAACTTTCTACTCTGTATTTTAAATACTTCCAAATTCCTTTCAAATTTCAAAGAGTCACTAAGTAATTTTTGTTGTTGTTATCAACCACTAGCAGAAAAAAAAAATGATTGGCTTTTCTACGAGAAAGTGAAATGCATTCTGGTCCATGTAATTTCGTAATTAAATTATTTTATTGTAAATAAATTTTTTAAAGAGTAATTTTTGGTACGTTATACTGCTCCATCTTTAAATCTAATAAAGTATGGATTAATAATAAATAAATAATAACGTGTAAGTCACGTAAAGGCGAGAAACATACGTATACATCATATAATTCATTACTAATAGAGATTTGGCAAACACTATACTCATACTTCTATTAAATTGTTCTAATGTAGTATCTTTTACTGCTCAAATGGTTTACTATACGATTTCAGACTAATGTACTATCTTTCAATGTTCAGTTCAGTAAAGGAATTGTGTACTGTCTGTTCTGTTGTCATTATACCATCATCCTAGGAATTACCTTCTCCTTTACTTGGGGGGAGGTAGTGTATTATCTGTTCTGTTTTCATGAGACCATCCTCCTGTGCATTATCTCCTTCTTGAGGGTGTAAGGTAGTGCAGTATCTGTTTAATTGTTATGAAACTATCCTCCCAGACATTATCTCTTCATTGGGGAGGACAATGTAGTATATGTTCGTTCGTCGTAATATCATCCTCACAGGCATTACCTCCACCTTCTTTTAGGGAAGTATCTATTCTGTTGCCATGATACCATTCTCCCAGGTATTTCCTCCTCCTTTTAGGCATTAGCGTAATATCTGTTCTGTTGTCATGACTGTCATCCTCAAAAGGAATAACCCCCTCCTTAGGGGTAGTATAGTATCTGTTCTGTTGTCATGGCATCCTCCTCCAAGGGATTACCCCCTCCTTGGGGGGTAGTGTAGTATCTTTTCTGTTGTCATGACACCATTCTCCCAGGCATTACCTACCCCTTCTTTTGAAGCATGTAGTGCAGTATTCTGTTGCCATGAGATCATCTTCTTAGCCATTACTTCCACTTTATTTGGGAGGGGGGGGGCTGGAACGGCGAATGTAGTATATTTTCGTTCGTAATAATACAATCATACCAGGAACAAACTTCTCCCATTTTGGGGAAGGATAGTAAGTGTAGTATATGTACGTTTATAAAGATACCATACCGCAGGGCATTTGAGAGGAAGGGTAGAATCTGCTCTGTTGTCACGAGATCATCATCCCAAACATTACGTTCTCTTTTGAGGCGGGATAGAGGACGTTCACAAGTAGTTATCGCAATCGGCTGTACCATATTTTCGCTAGTTTTATAAATATAAAGATGCCACTAAAATAAAAAGGGCCGAATATAAACGAAAGGATACTGAGTACACGTATTCTGATTGACGAATTGACTCTGGTTTGTTGTACCTAGACGCGGTAATGTAAGTGTGAAATTCAAATTAAATTATTCGAGATGTAGAATAACTGATTAGGCGTGTATAATGGGATGAGACCATTGGAGCGATCCACCAACACGATCTTATGGGTCAAGCAGACGGCTCAATGCGCACATTGCGTCTCATTTGTTGTCCACAAGGAGAAAATTAGCATATCAACACCCTCTAAGTTTATATATATATATATATATATATATATATATATATATATATATATATATATATATATATATATATATAACATAAAGATAGAGGCAAATGCCTTCAAAGAAACCATGTGTTAGATGCAGATATTTTTATTAAATCAAAATCAAAATAAAAATGTTCTTTTTGTTTGTTTTCTTCATCTTGATTTTTTAAATCTAATATTTCGCTTGATAAAACAAGCATCGACAGAGCTTAGACTAATAAAAGGTATAAACACTTGTAGAAGTGTCTCGTCCGATGTTGTGGACTAACGGTGCAAATTGGTACAGAAAAATTAGAACAACATTAGTACCGTCGGTTTCAAGCTCAGAAGGACTTAGCCATCCGGCTCTCAGCTTATGTTCTCATCTATTTCGGAAATGTGAAGTTACGTGTCACTCTTGTTTGGACGCGTTATTTGCTTAGAGTGTTATGTATATTTGTTTAAATTTAGTGTAAGGGAGGTTTAATAAGGTTTGAAAAAGAGGGTGGTGGTGAAAAGTAACAGCTAAGATTTAAAAATGGAAAATCTATAAAAATATTAAAAAAAAAAAAAAAATTCTATATACATCCCGTGAGTCAATGTTTATAAGTAGCATATATATTTATCCGTTACTGTTTTGAGGGTTAATAATTTGTCTCTTAAAGAAAATAGGAAAAGAAAATGGATTTAAGGATTATACTTATGAAGAGATAAAAAGGTTAAAAACAAAGATTAAATTCAAGTTTAAATCATG
>OY744519.1:68804789-68809789 GCA_963556195.1 Sepiola atlantica
GCACATATATATACATATATACATACAATATATATATATATATATAAATATATATATGCATATATATATACATATATACATACAAATTATATATATATGCATATATATATGCATATATATACATATATACATACAAAATATATATATATATATATGCATATATATACATGTATACATATGTATATATATATCTTCATATACATATATACATATGTATATAAATATATCTTCATATACATATATACATATGTATATAAATATATCTTCATATACATATATACAGATGTATATAAATATATCTTTTACGAGGGTAAAACCAGCTCCCCCGAGGGAGAACTCTGACGGAGTATGTATATATATATATATTTTCATATACATATATACATATGTATATACATATATATATATCTTCATATACATATGTACATATGTATATACATATATATATATATATATATATCTTTATATACATATACACATATGTATAAACATATATATATATATCTTTATATAAATATACATATATAGATATGTATATACATATATATATATCTTTATATACATATACATATATACATATGTATATACATATATATATATATCTTTATATACATATACATATATACATATGTATATACATATATATATATCTTTATATACATATACATATATACATATGTATATACACATATATATATCTTTATATACATATACATATATACATATGTATATACACATATATATATATATCTTTATATACATATACATATATACATATGTATACACATATATATATATATCTTTATATACATATACATATATACATATGTATACACATATATATATATATATATATATATCTTTATATACATATACATATATACATATGTATACACATATATATATATATATCTTTATATACATATACATATATACATATGTATACACATATATATATATATATATATATATCTTTATCTTTATATACATATACATATATACATATGTATACACATATATATATATATCTTTATATACATATACATATATACATATGTATACACATATATATATATATATATCTTTATATACATATACATATATACATATGTATACACATATATATATATATCTTTATATACATATACATATATACATATGTATACACATATATATATATATCTTTATATACATATACATATATACATATGTATACACATATATATATATATCTTTATGTACATATACATATATACATATGTATACACATATATATATCTTTATATACATATACATATATACATATGTATACACATATATATATATATCTTTATATACATATACATATATACATATGTATACATATACATATATACGTACATATATATACATATATATATAAACATATTTACATATGTATACACATATGTACATATGTATACACATATATAAACATATACACCTATATATATACATATATATACATACATACATATATATACATAGTTATACATATACACATATATACATAGATATATATATATATACATAAACATATATGTACATAAATATATAAATACGTATATATATATACACATAAACTTATATATATATACAAGCACAAAAGTTTGCAGTTAAGTGACAACCATGCCGCATACATAAAAGAAAGGAATTATTGTCTCTATTTTTCTGATTAAGACTCTTGTATGAGTCGAAAATTAAAATTTAAAATGAACCAAAAAATTAACTATTGTAGTATATGTATATATACACACACATATATATATATATATATATCAAGAGAGAAAGAGAGAGAGAGAGAGAGAGAGAGAGAGAGAGAGAGAATAACAGAGTCATATCTCAGACTTTTTCACTCGTTCCTATCCTAACATTTTTTCTCTTCGTTAGTTTTTCTGCTGTGGTATTGCTCTTGACATTTAATTTGTTTTCAGTTTCTTTTCTAAGGATTTTACTTCAAGCTACATTTACTTTTTTTTGTTCATTATTATTGTTGTGTGTTTGTAATTATTTCACAAAATGGAGGAATATTATTACTACTTATAATAATAGTCCGATGTTGACCATTATTTGGCTAGGATAAAAGTGCAGTAACTTTTCTGATAATAGACTTGATATATTCTGTCCTCACTGATAGAGGTGTTTTTAGACTGAGGCAATTAATTTTTTTTATCCCAATCCAGAATGCCCCTTTTGGGAAGTTGGATTTCCCCCACATTAATAACCGACCTTTCTGTAACTCTGTTCTCTTCGGGAAGCAAGTAAATAGGAAATGTAAAAATATAATTATCATAAACAGCTACGTCTTATACCAATGGTGGCTAAGTGGTTAACGACGCCGACTGAGGACCTGGGTGTGCTGGGTTCGAATCCAGTTCTCATCGAAACCCACTCCTGGCCTTGTGTCTAACCTCATGGAGATGAGGTAAATAAAAATGCCGATATTATTTTACTGATCTCGTGTTTCTTCTTATTTATCTTAACCGAAAGAAGGCGTCTCGTTGTGAGAGTGCCTATCCTCAGCACGTTAACACTATTTCCGTAATAGGCGCAGCAGTTTGCTTCAAGCAATTTTGTTATGCTGTTCGTGTTGTAGTTCGATTGTGTCATCGTTCTATATCTGAACTCTTTGTTGTCTGTTTCCTCGAATAATTTCAAGCCGCCATCAAAGAAAAACTCAACACCGGATGTATACAACTCGAGTCTAGGAGTGGCGTAATATCGACGCTCCCGATAGAAACAAACCGGAAATCTAATTCCTACAAAAGAAAAATGACGTCATCATCACCAAAGGATGTAAAATGTTACTCGTAGCTACAAACGAGTAAGCATAGCGCAACATTTTTTTTTTTGTAAAACGAGTCGTTGTGAGATGAGCGTGTAGTTGTGGAGTTTTTTGCGAGTTACTGGTTTTAATACACCTTCTACATATTGATACGTTTTCAGTACAGCTCTTATCAATAGTAAAAAGAAAAACAAGACCATAGCAGTAATACAGTTTTATTATTTTTTTTTACTTTACCTCAAACTAGGCACACTGCCACGAAGACGTAAAGGGGCTACTGTGAATTTGGAGCCATATCCATAGGGGCATCATAAGTGGGGAGTTGTGCAGCGAGATGTTTGTTTACATTACATTTAAATTGGTGCATGTTGGTACAGTCAGGGAAACAGAAAGCAGGAAGGGAATTCCAAAGGCTAACAGATCGAGGAAAGAAGCTATTAGAGTAGAAATAGCCCCGGTATCGAAAGACGTCTCCAGTGAAGGGCTGAGATCATGCTGACTGTCAGGTTGGGCGGGAGTATTTACGTCGATGGGCACCAGAGCAGCAAGTTCATCAGAACATATTCCATTAAAGTATTTGTAAAACAGGCACAGGGATGCAACATTGCGGCGGTGGGACAATGGCTTGGGTTAGGTAGACAGTTCAGAACCTATTAGATTAGAGATTCTTATTTGAACCCTGTCTAAAAGGGAGACACTAGTGGCTGGTGCATCAGCCCAGATGCATGGGCGAATGGAGACTTTGTAGAGATATAGGATACTAGCAGGTGTGAGATGTTTTCTAGCACGTACAGTGTATCCAGTTAAAAGGTTGAAAGACTAATCTGAGACGGGCTCGTAACTTAAGAAAACAAAAAATCTAACCAGCAGCATCCCCCACCTCATATCCCACCTCGCCTTATATCCCACTCCGCCTTGTAGCCCATTCCACTATTTATCAAACCCCACTTTATATCCAACCCTTTCTAACCGTTATAAGGGGATGACAATGTAGCAGTTGCATGAGCGAACTATTTTGTTACGGTCTACGTGACCAGCGGTGAGATTGTGATTCGTTGAGGATTATGTAACCATCGCTTCTTCATTGCATGGACAAACTACACGCCTACGCTTAAAGTGATTCATGCGTGCTAAATCGTCTTGGTGCAAGAACTAAACCACATCTTGAACAGAAAAATTTAGTTCCAGTCTTATTTTGAAACAGACAAGATGTATATCCTTTGCTCTCTACCGTGCTAGTAGTAGGCGAGTCGAGGTACTCCACGATAACGTTATTTTGTCTTGTCAACATTAATCAACCCATTGTACAACCTTCATGTTGTTCCTGTGTTCCCGTGAATAAAACTGCATGTCTATTTAGTTGTGGAGCCATTATTATTTCGTGGAAGAATGGTGATCCCCTTTTGCTCATGTAACATTTCTTCTATTTATCTTCCTCCCACAAGGTAAGATGTGACACAAGGTCAGGAAAGTGTGAAAAAACCAGCGCTTGAGAATTTGAGCACTCTGGCCATTTAAAAATTGCCTTGGTAGCCCCGTCGGCATTCCCCGGTAGGGGCGCCTCAGGCGATTAGCAATAAACTAACCCCTTCTCAAAGCGTGAGAAGGCAAAGCCTGGGAGGGTGCACATCGTAGAACTGCACAGCCGATAGACCGGCGTAAATCAAGACCCGAAGGCCCGGACAATACCGGTCTATTGGGTGGAGTAAACACCCCTGGTTGTAACATTTCTATTTCAGTCAGATTCGTCCAGACGAATTACTCTTCCTAGTAAGTTCGTCATTCTGATTTTCTTCCTGGTTTAAACCTCACCTCAAAAACCTAAAATTGGTTCTACCAATTAAAACAACGTAATAGTGTCAGAGTATGGCGTCTGGAACTCCGGTTTCTGACAAGGCTACTAACAGAGGACAGGGTTGGCACCAAGCGGCATAAGGGCTGCAACCCGGTTTACAGATTTCTGGTGAAAATCCAGGAGGAGTCGGCATGAGGAGCCGTCGTCCTCTGGTCGTCTTTTCCGTTGCGAGTTGCAAGTAATCATGTGTCAAGCGCGGAATCGCAAATCAATAAAGTGAGAGTGGCAACGTTGCCTCTGCGCTATTTCATTTATGTGATTTGGGTCAAACCTTCCCTGACTTCGCATGCAACCGTTGAGCCTTGCTGATCTTGGTGGCGTGGATAAAAAACTGTAATCCTG
>OY744519.1:68819789-68864789 GCA_963556195.1 Sepiola atlantica
TGTCAAGATTGACAATCACCATATATATGTATATGTATGTATATGTTTATGCATATATGTATATACATATATATGTGTATATATATGCATATATGCAATGTATATATGTATATATTTCCATATATAAATGTACATACATATGTAACTATCTATCTCTCATATATATATATATATATATATATATATATATATATATATATATATATATATATATATATATATATATATCTTTCTATATTTAATTTTTTATCATTCTATATTTAAGAAATCTTTAAGTTTTCAGTTTTAAATTTACTTTTTTATCCGAGCCATATATGTGAGCCTGGCCTGCTGTATTCATTCGGTTGTGTTCCGTTAGTTCGCGCTATCGACCTGAATCATTCTTAGCATTACAAGTATTGAAACATGCCGCCACAATGTTATTTGTAAGGTGACTTATCAGACGTGTTGTTGCTTTCCAAATTTCATTTTAAGCCACTCAAGTGCTGGCAATTTTCCGACATCTCCTTCGGTTAGGGGTTACTATAAATACACGAACAGGCACACCCTATTCTCTCTTTCACACAAACATGAGCTAGCACAGGGCGAGCTGGCGAACACTCATACACGCAAGGTCAAGTGACTCAGATTGACCGTGCACATTGCTGTTTAAAGGTTCAGCATACGGAAGGCGGTATCACCACAGAAGTGGACGACTTTCCAGTCATCGTGTAATCAGTCCAACTACTAGACGTCAATAATCCTGCAATCTTGCTTCATAATAAGTTAAATATTAATCGATCTACCTTCACTAGTAAATATATTACTGGAATATATACGACGATAATGTCGAAAAACACTGAAACGCTTCAAACAAGAAAGAAGTCAAAGAGGTGACCCTGCTGAATCGTGTAAAATCGGAAGCCTTCGGAAATGACGTCACCTGTCGGGATTATCCTGGGAACTGATAATTAGTTCATCTCAGGCGACTAAACTTAGAAGACGCTTTTTTCAAGTGTGGCGTAGCAAAAAGTTAATTATTAAGCAATGCGCTTAAAAAGTAAATAACTCTTTTTCTCTCCTTTTAAATTCTCAGCCACTGGATGATCATCCGGTTGAATCAATCTTTTATTCCGCTGCTAATGTGTTGTTTTAATTATTTTCATGGTCATCCTATTATGAAAGCATGTCAAATGGCCTTTGTTTTAGCTAACGAAATTAGCTTCTGTCCTGGGAGGAAGAGAGCAACATATGTACACATGACAACACACACACACACACACACACACACACACACATATATATATAGTATAAAGATTATTGGAAAATATTTTATTCAGTAAAGGCTATATTCAATTCTATATGAAGTGTTGTTATATTATATACCTTCTTAAGATAGATACACTCAAGTAAATGAGCTGGTAACATCAAGCGTAAATTCCTTATTGAACATTCCGTTTCACAAACCGTTATGATCCTGACCCGCCTCTCAGATTGTGAAGATCAGAAAGCCGCACTTCTCTACCTATTCTTTATAACACCCGAGGTATGTGTGACGATACCCTATTGCCCACTTAGGAACGCTAGTCACCTTGTGATAATATTTGATATCACCTTAAACCGCGGACCCCAAACTGAAGCGCACTTTACTTAAAACGACGAAATATTACCAACGGACCGATTGGGAATCTCTCAGAAATATTCTCATCACGAAACTTTTCTTTCCCTGCTTAACAGTGCGCAAATGAGGTAACAGAATGGGTTACATCAGGTACAGAAGCATTTGTCCACATACAAAGATTCTACAGTTAAACTCACTCTCCATGATGGTCAACTTCGACCTGTGCTGTTGCGTATAGGCAGCAAGCATTTCGCCGATTCAACTGCAATTAGTCAGCTATTATTAAACAAATATTTACCACATTAAGAAACCATTGTACAAGTTTAATAGCCGCAGCTAAAAGTAGGTATAATGAGATGACCCAAAAACGCATGGGTCGCAGAAATTAGGAACTCGCGATTTCTTGATAATCTATTATAGTGTGGTGAACAATGGGCATTTAATAATTCCTCCACTATCCAACCACTATCATGTCGCTTGCACGGCAACGGATAAGGCTGAACTTCTTGCCAATTAGTGTGGCTTGAACTCCAGCTTAGACTCCACAAACCACTCCCTCCTAAATTTCCCAGTACGTACAGAAACCACACTTGATGATCTGAAGATCACTCCTACCTATGCGCTGAATATCATAAAAGACATTGACACTTACAAAGCATGTGGACCTGATCTTATTCCTGTTATAGTAATAAAAAATGCTCTGCTGAGCTAGCCATCATCCTCTTTAAACTCTAACAAATAGCTTGCCGAATTGTGCTTACCTGATATCTATAAAATGCCTACGTGGTACCAGTTTTCAAAAACTCTACCGAAAAATTATCACTCAATCAATCTAATCCCGCTCTTCGCTAAACTCCTTGAATCATTAATCAATCCAGCGAATATTTAAACGACATCACATTAATGAAGGCGCCCCCAGAAGTTGATCTGTGAACCTTTATTATCCGGATATATATATATATATTTAGGTAGAAGGGTGAAAAGGAATTAGAAAAGCGAAAGGCAGATCTTTTTTTAATTCAGTTGCTCAATGCAAGGTATATTCCGCGAAAAGGCAATTTATTCAATTAATTTTTCCTTAAGCCAGGCTTTTCAAAGATCAAAATCTTATCATAAGAGGAAATTGCTGGGATAGATAAGTTGGCAAAGGCCAAGATTTAAAATTTGAAAAAGTAAAACAAAGATTGTGGGGAAAAAACAAGGCAAAACGTTGCCAGAATGTAAACAAATGTCCGATTGCAAAAAAATCCGTGGTCCAAAAAAATCCAGCGGTGAAGGCACGCTGGATTTTTTTGGACACCGGATTTTTTTGCAATTGGACATTTGTTTGCATTTTGGCAACGTTTTGCCTTGTTTTTTCCCCACAATCTTTGTTTTACTTTTTCAAATTTTAAATCTTGGCCTTTGTCAACTTATCTATCCCAGCAATTAATTGAATAAATTGCCATTTCGCGGAATATACCTTGCATTGAGCAACTGAATTGAAAAAAGATCTGCCTTTCGCTTTTCTAATTCCTTTTCACCCTTCTACCTATCTATCTGCTCTATACTGTATATTGAGCTGTATACTTTCACAATAGGTTTTACCTTCCCTAAAAGTTCGCTTTTAGTGATCCACTTTTATATTTCATAAAAAATATTCATAGTAATGACCCCATTGAAGATAAATAAATCTTCTAGAATCTAGGAACTGCATTCGAGCCCGTCTGACGGCCTGAAACCGCCACTTCTTGCACTGATGAGGATGTAACTTCGAAACAACGTTGTCTGTAAGTAAATAAACTTTAATATTTAATAAAAAATATTCATATATATATATATATATATATATATATATATATATATATATATATATATATATATACAATAAATTTTGCTACATTCCAACAACCAATAATTTTTTTAACTTTTCAAAACAAACCCTATTTATACAATTGTACGGTTCTGTTCCGTTCAGTAAGTAACAAGCCAACATTTGTAAGCCGATATCGGATTTTTTCTATCTGAATTTATCAAAAAGACACAAAAAGTTTCTCAATTCGAAAAATTATATATTGCGATGTTACAAAAATTTAAGGTCCGAAAATCAAAATAAACTCACATCGGATGCTCTTCCTTCCATAGCGCCTCTGAAATCACCATCTCGGACCGGTAGCCATATTGTAATTCCATTGTTTTCATTCTCGGACATTTATATATATATATATATATATATATATATATATATATATATATATATGTATATATGTATATATATATATATATATATATATATATATATATATATATATATGTATATATGTATATATATATATATATATATATAGATATATATATATATATATATGTATATATGTATATATATATATATATATATATATATATAGATATATATATGTATATATGTATATATGTATATATATATATATAGAGAGAGAGAGAGAGAGAGAAAGAAAGTGTAAGAGAGAGAAAGTTAGAGAGAGAGAGAAATTTAAAGAATAGAATTTTCGATTCATAAAAAATTAAAGTCTGTGTATATCTTAATATATTTTTATCTATAGAATTCACTCCTAAACTTACTGACCCCTTATTATGAATTTTGAAATACAGATGCTAGACGCAATTCAGGGTATTATGAGCTATATCAGATTAAAATTGGCTAGGGTGGAAGCCCTTCGTTAAAATTACGATACTTCGGATTTTTGTGAAATTTTAACAATAGGTATTATACATCAGTTAATAAATATTCCAGTATTTTAAAGTGTTTCTAGGCGACATAATAAGGGCGCAACCGTTCATTTTAAAATTCAATATTTCAGATTAGCATTGAATTTGATCTATAGTTATTAGACATTAATTAAGCAAGATTCCCTTAATTCAAAATCCTTCTTAAGACCCCTTAAGCTTAAGCCTTAAATTTGAGATATTTTCCCTTATTAAAATCATGTAATGGATTTTGATAAAACTTGGAATAAAGATTCTAGACATGAGGTTTAGTATCATTATACCTTGATTTTAATATTCGTAAGGGGGTATGAAAATGGTGCAAAACTCTTCTGTTCGAAGGATTAATTTTATCTGTTCTGTGAGTGAATTCGTCTAATGATATTATAAAATATATTGCCAATATAGAATAAAGTAAGCAAAAACTGGAGGTTAACCGAATCTAATAATGACTAGTGTGTTTTCCTATGCAACAGTACTTAGAAATGGCGGCAGTTTAGTTTATATATTTTGATTGTATATAATTATAAACATGTCCAAGGGTGATGGTTACGCAATAAAACGAGCACACGTATATCGTATTATATTTCGTATTTCACCAGTGAAATAGAAATAATGCAACACGGACATTCCTATTTATTTTACTCATAACAAGAACAAAGTAAGGCACAACGTGATATTTTATTCTGTGGGGTATATCTATCTCTTGAATTAGGGGAACTCTAGATGAAACAAACTTAATTAATACAGACAAGAAGTTTTTCTCCTTTAACCAATGCGGAACATATAGTACACCATGATCCTTTAAAGAAGGCAAAGAAAGAATAAGATTTTAGTAAAAATATGAAATCCAAATAAAACATAATACGGTGTTATTTTCTCGTAATTAGAAACTTATGAAGCAACTCGGCTGGTGATTGTATGTGGTCCAACCGTGGAGACAATACAAACACTAGGTTAACAAGAGAGAGAGAGTATCCAACTTTGCTAAGTAATAAATGAAGCGTTTCAAAGAAACATATTCGATTAAGCGTATCCTATTTTTCATATATGGCCTTAATTATTACAGCTTTACAAACAAAATAAATAAGAACCTCTAAATTCAACCGGAATACAAGCCTTACTTTTGCATCGTCTCCTCCGTTGCCCCCTCTCTCTTTATATATATATATATATATATATATATATATATATATATATATATATATAACTAGCAGGACACGTGTCCCAGCGTTGCCCGAGGGAATAATTTGTGCATGGATGGTAGGGTGGAGTTAATTTTTTTTTTTATGTTTTTAGCAATAGGTATCCAGAAATTTTCAGTCGTGATGTAAGCAGTTTCAACTTCAGGAGAAAGTGGAATCAAGTTCAGATGCTTCTACGCAATGCGAACCGAACTAACCCATCTTTGCCAACTAAAACTTAGTTTATGGTAAGGTTAGGGGAAGTTTAGTGTTAGTCTGGGATTAGGTAGGTTTAGTTTATAGTTATGTTAGGGTTAGTTTAGACCATATTCTTCGGTTAAGTTCGATATAAACTGTTATCGTCACTTTTACTTAACAAAACACTGGTATTTTCGATCATGGTCTATTTTTTGGTGTTAAGTGGTCACTAATTTAAGAATAAAAAAGCCCCCCCACCCGAAAAAAACACCAGCACCTATGCATAATAACCTCCCCGTGAAAAACTGTACGATGGTTAGAACGCCATTACTTGTTTTCATCTTAAGGAAGACAATCACTGAATTGATTGAATTTATCTGAGAATCCTTTAATTCATTTCGAATTTTTATTTCATTAAAGAAAGTGTTCGTTAAAAACAATCACATATTTTCAACTAATTACTGTTTAAATTTAATTCAATAAATGTTCTATCAATTACTGATTTATTTTGTGTTATTTTAAAATGTTCGTTTTTACAAAAAATATTCGAATTTGCATTTATTTCAAGTAATGTTATTCTATTGGAATTTTCTTGAAGATTTAAGTCATTTACGTTCGTTCTCAGATAAATTCAATAACTTGAGTATATTAGACACATAGATATTCGAGCGTTCAATCAAGATTCTCCTCTCTCAGACGTTGAGTTTTTATTTTCTCATCTTTTTCTTTTTGCTGGGGATGGGACATCCTACCGGATGCCAGATATTCACCCGCTATTTGAGATGCTCCAACCGAGAGACATTTTTAAGATTCTAACGGTCACTTAAAGTGCAATTGTTTGCATCTCTTGCACTTGGTTCACTGGGTATATTCGCAAGGTAGTTTCATGAGTCCGGTTACTGGAATGATGGAGATCTTCCTAAGATTCCAGGTTAGAGTGAGTCTGAATGTGTCTCTTTAAATCAGATTTGTTTATGAATGATGAGTCATACACTTCACGGGTATAAGGTTTCTCTCACTATATATATATATTTGAAACTTAGTACATCGTAAAGATATGATATATTCCAGTTGTGTCAATGTGAGCTTCGGCTAAGTCGTTGGATCTCAATAGTCAGTGAGGTCTGAGGTTCGAGTTTCGCGTCCGGCCGTTCAGCTACACCAATGAGTCGTAATTAAAATTAAGATCTAGCATGCATGTCTGTCGATGTAAATACTATTAATTAAAAACAATTAACGTTTATTGTTTATTTTTTTTATTAATGGGTCACCATTTATCAAGGCCCAGGGTCATTCGAGGATAAGGATTAAAGGGATTTTCAGTTGAGGATGAACGCCACCACGAGAGGATTAGAATCAATCGGCGGACTGGACAAACTATTATTTAAGAGAAGTATTTGTTTACATTAGACTTGAAGACGACCATGTTGTAGTCGGTAGGGAAGCAGCCTCGTGGTATTTTTCCGCAGATGGGATAATCTAGGAAAGGTATTTTGTTCATAGAAGTTCTGTTTGGTTTTTGATTCAGAGAGAGAACAAGAAAGTTTTTTGCGCAATGGTATACATTTTTACATTCGAGGTTTTAATTCGAAAATTTTTATTTTGCATTCCCAATTACAATTTAATAGGATGTTGCGTTTATATATATAAACAGAACCGTTAACAGAGACTGAAGAGAGTCCGGCATCGGAGGCTAACAATAAGTCCACTTTGTTTGGATTTGAAACCGACGGTACCGATGTTGTATTAACCTTCTGTAATTACATATATTAATAAATTTTATGCATTTATTTTTGAATTTTTCTTAATAATCGAGCACTCTGCATGTGTTCTCTGCCTATCGTGAGGATAGAGCGAAAGCGTACAGAGTTGTTGTTGACTGAACCTGGTTCGCGCATTATGATTGTCTGAAAGTGTCCCTTCCTACATTGATGAGAGTCTCAGCTCGAAACGCCGGCTTATGTAAGTATAAATAATTTAATATTTCTTTGAAAATATTCTTATATATATAAAGTTTATATGTATATACATTATATATACATATATATATATATATATACATATATATATATATATACATATATATATATATATATATATATATACATATATATATATATATATATATATATATATATACATATATATATATATATATATATATATATATATATATATACATATATATACATATATATATACATATATATATATATATACATATATATATATATACATATATATATACATATATATATATATATACATATATATATATATACATATATATATACATATATATATATATATACATATATATATATATACATATATATATATATATACATATATATATATATATATATATACATATATATATATATATATATATATACATATATATATATATATACATATATACATATATATATATATATACATATATATATATATATATATACATATATATATATATATATATATATATACATATATATATATATATACATATATATATATACATATATATATATATATATACATATATATATATATATACATATATATATATACATATATATATATATATATATACATATATATATATATATACATATATATATATATATATATATATATATATATATATATATACATATATATATATATATATATATATATACATATATATATATATATATATATATATATACATATATATATATATATATATATATATATATATATATATACATATATATATATATACATATATATATATATATATATATATATATATATATATATATAGTAAGCAATTAAAATATATATGGCAATTAAGCTACACAGAGGCTCCCACGTTTCATCCTAAGGCTAAATGCTTATAATATGTTATGTGGATACATTAAGTACTATATATATATATATATATATATATATATATATATATATATATATATATATATATATATACAGGGTGGGCCAAAATAAGTGTCCTATCTTTAAATTTGAATAACTTGAATTTGAATAACTTCCACAAAATAAAAGTTAAACTCACCAAACTTTATGTGTGTGTAGACTGACCCTTCCGAGATTTTTTGAAATAAACAAAACAAATTTTAGCCGAAAAACACTTCTTAAAACTTACAAAAACTAAAGTATTGTTTTTTACACTGTTTTGAGTTTTTTAAGCAAAAATAATGTTTTCTAAATGAGGGTACGTTCCTTAGGGCTAATACGGCTCATGCTTGCTTCGGAAGGGGTCCTTTACTTATTCTAAAAAAAAAAAAAAAAAAAATCAATAAATAAAAAAGTTATGAATTTTTAAAAATAGGACCCTTATTTTTGCCCACCCTGTATATATATGTGTATGTATAACTTCAAATATACCCTATTTACATGAAAATTCTGGTGAAGTAGTCCCATATCTCTAAGTGTACTCCTAACCTAAGAGAGCTATGAGGGCTGAACCTCCTTTAAAACTTCAAAGGTATCATATTTTCATGAAGAAATTTATTATAGCATGTGTATAAAATTTTTCGGGGTAGACAATGTAAGTGGTCACGAATCTTCAAGCTAATTTCTATTGCTCTAATATCTATGTGCCCTAACCTCTCAGTAAACCCCGTTAAATCTTTAAATACCTATACCCGACTTTTCTTATCAGTGTTATGTTAAAAGTTAAATTAACAAATGTCAGAATTGTCTAGATGGAAAAGTCTCAGACTGAAAATGAAATTTAAAAAAATCTTTTTTTAATATAATAAAATGTAAGTGAAAAATCTTTGTATATTTACTACGTAACGCTTCCTCGTTGACTGTCTGAATTTCACTCTCTTTATCTCTCTCGCTTCATCGTTCTCTATATATCTATGTATATATTTTATATCTTCTATAAATATTTATATATATATATATATAGTAAGTTATGAAATATATTTATGGCAATTAAGTAACACAGAGGCTTCCGCGTTTCATCTCCGTAGGGAATCGTCAGGCTAAATGTATTGAACATTGTTGAAGTAAATACTGAAAGTCGATACATAAAAGATTATATCTTTTTATAACATTTTATGTTGATATATGAAATAGTATATATATATATATATATATATATATATATATATATATATATATATATATATATAAACTTAAATCCTGTGTATATGTATAGGTGCGATGTTTGTATGCTTACAAAATAAAGGAAGGTTAGAGAATCTACATGAAATCTAAAAGTGTGTTCTTATATAAAATTTATCGGGAAAAAAACAACGGTTAATTTCAAATATATCCTATTTTTTATGAAATTTAGATCATATGTATAAACTATTATGCGAAGACAATGGAAATGGTCGCGAATCTCTAAGTACCCTCCTAACCTAAGAGAGCTATGAGGGTCGAACTTTGTTTAACATTTAAAATATATTCCATTTTGATGAAATGTATAACATATGTACAAAGTTCTCTATAGTAGACAACGAAAGAGGTCCAGATTCTGTATGTTACTACCGTGGTTCGAATATTTACGTGTACCCTACCTCTACGTGACCCATGGAGACACAACTCCCTTAAAATCTCAAATACGCATATCCGTTTTTTCTTACGAGTATTATTTTAAAAGTTGACTTAACAAATGTTTGAATTATTTAGTTGGCAAAGTATCAGACTGAAAAGATTAGGTATTCGGTTTCGATTTACCCCACCCCCACCCCTAATTAAAAAAAATATATTTATAATTATATGAACTCAAGTCAAATATTTTTTTATTTTTTTATATAATAAAATGTAAATGAAGAATTTTGTAATATTTAGTACGGAAGCTTTTCCTTCTGTCTGCTTTTCTTTCTATTCTTATCTATTACTTTACTTCTCTTTATCGCTCCTTTCTTTTCTATTAATCGCTTACTTTCTCTCTCTATCTTTACTACTTACTTTCTCTCCCTTTCTTATCACTTACTTTCTCTTACTCTCTTAATCGCTTACTTCTCTCTTCTCTCCTCCTTTATCGCTTACTTTATCTCTCTCTCTTTATCGCACACTTTTTCTTTCTCTCTCTTTATTGCTCACTTTCTCTCTCTCTAAGAAAAGAGATACACGAATACATGCACTAATGTCTTCACACACACATACACATTCTTGAATTATCTACAAGACACCATCTTCGAGTGTCTTCGGTCTCTCTGTATAGGGGTTTGTTAGGACAACCTGACATGAGGATACTTCACCCTACAAATACACCCGACGAAATATTCAAATCAACATAGAATTCACAGCACAAATAAGATCCCCTAAGCACGGCTATATACGTGCTCATACGAGGAATAGTGCACCTTCTCCTAATGATATTAGCTAAAGTAACAACAATTATCTGGATACTCTACCAGACTAGAATAATTATTGTCCTGGAATCCGGTAAAAGCAAGAGAACACAAGAAAATATACCATAACATAGTTAATTGGTTACTTAGGGAGAGGACATTTAATGTTCTTAACTTCTTTACTGACTCAACGTTTGAGAAATAGAGATGAACTTTAATAGAATATTCGAATATCTATGTATCTCGTATAGAGATCATGCGTTAGCCCCAGGAAATAGCCTCTTAATTTATGAGAACTTCGTCTGAAGTAAAATGAAACAAAAACAGACAGGCATAAGTCATTTTAAGTGTGGTATCTCTGCCTAATGTATTGTCTTAAATGAATAGTAGTCAAAGAAAATAAGCGAGCACCAGCGAGAATATGTAATCAAGTGTAAACATGTCTGCGTTCGAGATGCCATCTTTCTGGTTCGGTTTCACCATTACTTAACACATTCTATGTTTCATATAATTAAAATTACATTCAAATACGATTTAAGAATATAATATATGGAAACAGTGCAGTATAGTTAACAACAAAAAAAGAGGTGAAAAACAAACAAATGTACAACAAATAACTTTTACCAAACGCAAAAAAAATGCAATCTTCAATCGACCTGCATAGCTTTTTAATTTTGAAACAGTTTTAAGTGTTTCTAATTTCAGATTCTTTTTTTAGCGTCAAAGGCTTAAGAAAACAAAATAGACGACAACATGACGCCAAAAGCTTTGATACACTGTAGTAAAATAAAAAAATATACAGATCAGTCGAAAATTACATTTTAATGCGTTTGCTGACAGTTATCGGTTGTATTTTTTATTTTCGATTTTTCAGTTATGAAACATACAACATAGAAGATAAAACTCAAGAAATTCCCGTAGCCCATATTGGATCTATTTTTATAAGCCCATGAGGTTACGATACAAATTCTGAAATTAGAAACGTTAGGAAAAAGTTTAAAACCTGAAAAGCTATGCATCTCAATAGAAGATTACAGTTTCTTGCGTTTGGTAAAAGTTATTTGATGTATATCTTTTATTACCACTTTTTACTTATTAACTATACTACATTTTTGCCGAATCTATGAGTCATTATAATAAATCTGATTTAGTCAACGTTTGTTTGGCTAAAGTATTTATCCTATGTATTGTAGAAAACGAAGAAGGAGAAATCCTTCTAGATGGGGCAATTTTAATTTTCTGTCCCACACAGATTGCCTCTTTTTGGATAGCTGGATGAAATCCGTCCTAAAACAAGAACCTGCAGGTGTCCAGACTTAGTGCTGTTTAGCAAATGTCAGCCACTTGAATTTCATAACAGGTCTTATGTTAGCTAGTGTTTGTGAAATGCGTTGACTGATTTAAGACCATACTCCAAGCTAAGACGCGGTAAAACTTTCATATAACAAATCAAAAGAAAGCGATTTAAAAAAAGATGTTCGTAAAAACACGTAACAGCTAAACTAATTTTCTCTCAAAGATGAAAGTTTTATACTCTCTATCTCTTTTTACAACTACGATTACGTTAAGCAGCGTAATATGAAAGAAAATTGAGCAGACTCTAAAAAGGTTTGCCTACTGCTCAAAAAATTAGGCACCATCAAACATACCAAATTCGTGGACTATATTTTACCCCGAAAAACGAGCGACTTTACTTTTTATGAAGCTATTAATCTTTTAACATAATTATTTAGCCCAAAGACTTCTTAGTTCAACAAACGGTAGAAGTGTTTAAATTTAGTCAAAAAGATGGCGAGGAATATGCAACATTTGCGTCAAGCGTTAATAAACACTGTGACGATTTAAAATTAGCTGAATTTAGCACGGATAATTTTAAATGTTTAATTTTCGTGCAATAACTTGTATCAGGAAAAGACGCAGAAATCAGGCGTAGGGTTCTAAACAAGTTAGAAAGTGCACCAAATTTAATATTAAAGAAATTAGCCGAAGTTTGCCAGAGATTTGTAAGTGTTAATGAAAGATTCAAATACATTGAAGAGTCGGGCATTGCGCACATGAGAAAGGTACGTCAGAAAACACATTTCAATCATCTTTCAAAAACAACTCAAAACAATAGAGGGATTATTTTCCCACTCCTACCAAAACAAGCCAGATCAATAAAAAACAAGATAAATTACCGCCGAGCTCCTGTTTCCGTTGTGGATAGATTCATTGGGTAACGGATTGACCATACCGTTTATAAAACCTGTCTAACTTGTAATAAAGTCGGACACAAGAGTTCACAGGGCAGAAAAAATAAATGGAAATGAAACTCGGGGTAAATCCACAAAAACGAACAAACAGGACGGCAAAATTATAAAAAATGTGTACAGGTAAAGGTTCTGAATAAAAATGTAAAATTACAATTAGATACTGGTTCAGACGTGTCGATTATCAGCATATATACGTGGAGAAAGTTGGATAAACCGGCGATGCTAAAATCCAACTAAATAGTGACTAGTGAAAAGAATTAGATTCGAGGGTGAAATTATTACCAACATTTAAACAAAATTACCAAAAAAGTAAAAATGTTTGTATTAAAAAATACCAACAATTTATTTGGCACAGGCTTAATGCAGCGGTTCAATCTATGGGGATTACCAACCAACATTTTTGGCCAGAAAATAAAAATAAAAACAAAAGAAATTTGTTTTAACCATTAAAAATCATATGAAATAGTCTCTAACTAAATTGTCTGCATGAATTAAAGCACATAAGGACACACAATTCACACCACAAATAGCAAACACTAAACTAAAAGAAATTATTGCAAATGCTTTGGATAACCAGTTGAAGGTTAGACAGTGAACTCAAGGCTCCAGAGCTGGAAGCGCTAAAGTTGCAACTCAAAGATGTCTTAGTAGAGCTAAACACTATGTAAGAACAGGTGACTTGTTGTGAAGTTGAATATCGAAGAAAATAAGACATTTTGGCCAATTTTAAAGATGTGTTCCAAAATCAGAAGTCTAGAATTAAAAATATGGATGATATTAAATCTGAATTTGATAGAGGCCCTCAGGTCTCTCAAATTAGGGAACAACTATCGAAAGACACCGACAGCACTCCCAAAGAAGATGTTATGGTTACCAGATACAACACTTTCGACATACAGCTACTCCAAACAGCCTCAGAATAGCAGCGATCTCAAAAGGAAACGATACTGTGAGGAGTTAAGACTCGGAAGAAGTGTTATAGTACCTATACGGACTACTTGAACTCTTCCACTTACAATACATGCCTCTCGGTGGTGGAACCACACCAGCCTGTGTTGGCAGTCAAGACTGGCGTATAACCACTCTTGTTCTCTGCTGTATTATACTTTTTTCAATATGCTCGTTTTCTCTGAACTCCGAGTTCATGTTTTCCTTCCAGCCCCTTTACAGGCCCACAATACACACACATTATATATATATATATATATATATATATATATATATATATATATATATATATATATATATATATATATATATAATACCAAGGTCTTATGTATGACATAAAAAGAAACTGGAATCTTAGGAAAATCTCCATCATATCAGTAATTATAGGAGCAACAGGACTAACGAAAAATAATCAAGGAAGTCGGTGGCATCACCATCATTTTCATTCCATGCAACCGACTTCCTTCAACCCGGACCTCGGTCCTGTGCTCCCAGTAGTGGCTACTACTTCTTCTCATTAACCCATCATGTCAACCCAATATTTTCATGTACTTGTATGACATTTTTCTTAAAATTATCATCCTGAGGAAGTCTTACCAATAAAGACGAAACGTTCATGAATACATAAAAAAACATCTTTTTGGTTTTTCCATATATATATATATATATATATATATATATATATATATATATATATATACACGAAAAACAAAACAATCAAATAACCAATATACTTGAGAGTCTAAAAGCATATGATATAATGCTTTACAAGTAAAACACACGAAAACCTTCAGTATATAAACCTTACTTCCGAGTAACACTGGACACACGCGTGGATCCGATGTGGATTTACTTGGAAAAGGAGGTTAATAATATGGAAATATCAGAAAAATGTTGACACTGTATGAAACAATATTGATGAAAGATAAAAAAGAACAGTAATTAAAAAATAAAATAAAAGTAGTAAATTCACTTTTATATTTCGTCTTTGTGTCTATTATTATCTTGTTTCTCTCACAGATATTGTTTCAAAAACCTGATATTACATTGTCGCAGCATTCTAAACCTAAAACCAATCTGTTACAGTAGTGTCTTGTTGCCGCTTTACTTCTTCAATAATAACATTACATGTAGTTTTTAAACGACATTATCTCCCAGCTAACCTTGATAAAACGTCACACAGATGTGGTAAAAAGTAGTCTTCACGTTTTAGTAGACTCTCCGTAACATATAAGAAACGTTACTTTGTTACATTTCAAATACGCTGCATTGTAACGCTACGTTAAACATTCTACAAACATTAAAATGATAAAAATTATCTTTCGGATTATTTTTCAGATGATAATTGATAATTTCTATTGTAATCTTAGTTGTAATATTCACAACGTTTCGACCGATGTAATCTTTTACCTTTTTAAGGTGCATGCGAAGCACCGAGATTTTGTACAGGTTCCAGAGTTCGCCATAAAGATTCACGGTATCGACGAGACCGTTGTTTATTTCGAAAAGATGCACTTGAGGAAGGTCGATGGTTACATCGGCCGAAACGTTGTGAATATAACAACCAAAATAAGAATAAGAGTGAGAATAACTCAAAATGATACAAATTGTAAATACTTGAAACACAATTGAGAAAAATGGGTAGGATATAAAAAAAATGAACCGAAACAAAAACAAACTCATTTGCTATTGTTCAAATTCTGGGATTATATCAGGAAAAATGTTGCTCTGCAGAAAATTGATAATAAATTCCAGGAAGACAGTGGAAGATGCATTCATTATTTAATTTTTTTATTTTCTATTATATACAACATAATTACATACATTATTATTTCTATACCTATTTTGTATTATTCGGACTACTATTCTTAACTTGTTATTTCCATAATGTTTCAGTCGATGTAACCGATCTTTGTCCGGTGCAATATTTTTGAACTCGGGAATCTTTCTGTCGAACTTCGGTTCGAAATTTCATACATATTCCAGTGTTCGAGATACATATTCCCGAGTTCAAAAAGATGCAGGTGAAGAAGGCCGGAAGTTGCATCGACCGAAACGTGGCAAAAAGAAGAGAGAATAAGAAGGAGAATATTAATCCGAATAAAAAATCCAAATTATGAATCCTCATCTAAAGAAAAAATTCCGAAACATTCTAGGCATATTATTAAACGGAGAAACATGCTGATATCATTATACCAGTGTTGAATTTTTCAACTACATCACGTTACCATAAATGGATGGTAGCAATGGGAGAAGTTGAGTTAACTGTGAAAAGCATGGAGGGAATATGGTAGCGGTCGGAGTTATGAAACCATTAGGGAGGGGTGAGCGTGCGGGATGTAATGCGAAAAAGGTGGCTTATGAAAAGATAAGTTATTTGGCTAAAAAAAGTTGGTAGCAGTGGGAGAAATAAAATTAACTGTGAAAGGTGTGGGTGCAGAAATTGGTAGCTGTCGAAGTTATTTTAACCATGACGGAGGAGACGGAAACATGCGTATTGTTTATTGAAGTTATAAAGTTTGTATCGAAGCAGAATATATATACATATATATTTATGTAAACACATTTACATTGTCAATTTATGTTTCAAGAAATCAACAAAAATCAGAATTGTGTACGATCGTTTCAGAGACCATGTATTTTTTATTACTATCTGATCTCATCGTTTGCAAGGGTATAGACAAAAAATAAAGGTATATAGAGAGAGCATTAATGGAATAAATAGCACCACTCTAGGACCTACTGCCATGTCCATCTGAAACCAAGTAACTGCAATAGATAGCAAGTCCCGTGAGATCTCGTTAGGTCTGTTTTTTGTAGAAAAAAACAGTGCATACCTTTCAGTTTATTTAGGTTCTATATAACCTCGATATCGAGCACTCTCCAATCAAAATTAGTTTAATTCATTAAATACGAATTGTTAAAACAATAGTCTATCTACTCGCCAGATTTCGTGATTTCGTATAAGTTTTTTATTGTATTATTCCAGCCTACTGTTAGGTTAATTTCTTGAATGAACGTGCTAAACGTTTTGTTCGTGTGGATATTGCCAGTTTTTTTAATATCGTATCCATCGGAACCCCGTAGAAATTCCACGGTTGATTTTTTTTTCATTTACTTGTATAAAAATAAATTCATATGTATCAACAAGAAACGACATTTTTGACCTGCTGTTTTTTTTTTTGCTGTTCAAATTCGTGTTCTGAATTCCATTTTTTAAAAGAATGGGTTACGTATAGGAGGGACCTGTTGTAGGTTGCTAGCATCTATAATTGAAAGTGATGCTATGGAACTGATTGGATTCGAACTTCGAACATCCAGGTCGTCAGTCCCGTCGTTAATTATTTCACCATCGCTATTGATATAAATTTACTGTTAATCCTAACATATCTCTTGAAATAATATACAAGAAAATTATGACATCTTTCTTCTTCCGTAAAATAATTGTCGTTGTCAGCATACATTTAAATAAATTAAACAAACATGTTTCTTATTTATTGATTTATTTTAAATTGTAAGACGTAAATGTGTATTAGAATGGCTTTACAGTGAAAAGAATGTAAATTATAGTTTTTAAAAGTAAAACAAGACGAACGAGTTCGATTTTGGAACAATTCATTTAAAATCGGTAAAGTCAGAACTTTTATTTAACAATACTAGTACATTTTCAATTACTTTTTTGTATTGCATTGCATCTTTGGCGATCGAACGATCTCATTAAAATAAATGGGCGTGCGAGATGATAACGTACGTACGAACAAGAAATGTGTTATTATATTATATCTATATAATAATACGTTATGTATTTTCATATTTAACAAAACTTACGAAATTGTATCTTCGGATTGCTTCTAAAATCTTATCAGTTCTTTCCCTTACCATATTATCAATTTTGTTTTTCCTTGTAAGGGGTCATTGTTACAGTTGCCCTAAGGTATCATATTCAGGTTCCTACGGGGCAAAAAGTGTCGCATCCCTAATTGAAGGATCACTGGGAGGCTGATCGAGGATGAGGCGACGAATTACAAATAATAAAACGCATCCGTCCGACCTGAGAAGAGGCTGAGAGCGTAACTTATTCACATTACGTGAGCGAATGGATCCTCTACATACGATTTCGATTAAAACGAAATTAGATTAGAATGAAAACGATATTCGATATGAGACAAGATCATTTGGACTGACCTATTCTCGTGCATGTTTTATGCGTAGACAATAGATGAACATGTCTACTCACTGTTTTAAGTGCATTGCGTTATGCGGTGGTATTATATAAGGTGTTGACATATAGGCGGAACGTTTCAAGGCCCCTATTTACTTGTCTCCCCATAAGGGCAAAGTTAGACGCAAGATCGGTTTTAATGTAGAGAAAATTCATCTCCCCAAAAGGGGAACTCTGGATTGGGACAAAAATATGCATTTCCTTAGTCTGAGTGAAGACGGAAAAGATGAAGTGTAATATGAGAACTGATATTACACTTTGCCTATATCTAAAAGGACAAGTTTAATTTTCTTCTATGTATATGTTTCTCCACTCGTGCAAAGTAAGATAAATGTTTGACTTTAATGTGAAGAATCCAGCCCCTCAATCCAAAATAAGAAAATGACAAAAACAAAAAAATATAGTGTGTATTGCTGGCTGATATATATATATATATATATATATATATATATATATATATATATATATATATATATATATATATATATATATCAGGCTCCTCCGGTCACATATTTTTGCTAGGCTAGGAGGATATCATGAGAACGAACTACATGCACTGACCTTCTAAGTGAGGAGGTAATGCGTGGTAGGATGGTATCATTACAACATAACATATACTACAATAGCCTTTTATTAAATAGAGGAGGTAAATCTGACCCATAAAAGGAGAAGATAAAACATAAATAGATACTATAATACCCCCCCAAAAAAAATTTTTTTAAAAATAAATAAAAAGAAGGTAGTACCTAGGAAGATAATCTCGTGACAACAGAACATATACTACATAAGCATTCTTTTAAAAGAGGACATAACACCTGGGAGGATTACCCCCACGCACTTTAAAAATAAGGGTAATTCCTGGGAGGACTATCTTATGACTACAACACCGATACTACACTGCTCGTCCTATTAAAAGATAATGCAATAATGGATTAAATCTGTTTTTTTTATTCATTTAAAAATGCCTAGTCATAAAAAACATTATTATTTTAATAGTTTCTTGGCTTTTTGGCTAAGATCAAACTTTAGTATCTGTTCTGAGCATTACAACAACATCAGATGTGGATTTAAAAGCAATAAAAATACAATACTGTGTCGTTAACTGGAGAGAGACGAAGGAGGGGACAGACACATAGCTAGTCAGAAAGAGATAGCCAACCAGTCCTTTTTTTTCTTTCCCGCTTATACCGGGTCGGTAAGAATTCTTTTGAGCATTCTTAAGAATAGTTTTTCTTGAGTTATCCATATTTTTATTAAATCATTTTAATAAATTACTGTTAATATCGACAAAATTATTGCACATATGTAGATAAAATAGCACAATAAAATTAGAATTGAATAACATCAAATATTAATTCATTATAAACGGTTAAAAATAGATATGCAAATTAGCCATTCGAATTCTACTATATAGAGAGAATTTAAAAGTTCTTTCTTGTGTTATTGATTTAAATGACAGAAACCTGTTCTAATGGTGATATAGGTGTGATAAATGAAAACAATCTTTCGCCTTTATTAAAAGATTATATATATATATATATATATATATATATATAAGGTGAGTCAATGAAAAATAATTAGACCTGCAAATGGAAACAGATCAATATCTTCAGTTGTTAAATATAAGGAGCATTTAGTAAATAAAAATATTTCTTCTTCTTCTCTTTCAATTTCATTCCTTAAGCCAGGTTTTTCAAAGATTTCCTTCATATATATATATATATATATATATATATATATATATATATATATATATATATATATTAGCAGGAAGACGACACGTTGCTCGGGTTTGGATAAGAATCACTGCTATGTACTTTTCCCTATCTCCATAACTCCATATTATTTTCTTTAATTTTACCGACACTCTCATCTCATTTCGCTCTATAATATAGTCCGAAGAAGCTGAAATTTTGAAAAGCTCTCTGAATTAGTGTCTTATATATATGGTTTGAATTTCATTAAAATCAGATACAGTATTTAAAGTTTTAACGGGGGTTCTGTCCTCATTGATCACGTAGATATACGGCACATAGAAGGTAACGTAGAGATTCGGGACCACCTACATTGTTTCATCTTGAGCGTTTTTATACAAATAGTATTAATTTACACCAAATCGAACCCATAGCTCTCTTAGGTTAGGAAGATATTTTGAGATTCGGGACCACCTCTATTGTAAATGTTATAAACATCATTTAAATGGAATAAAAATAGGTTATATTTGAAGTTTTAAAGATGTTATGTTCTCATAAAGCCCTGAGAGCTACACTCTTCCATTGTCTTCCCTGATAAATTTTACATAATGGTACACTTCTAGATTTTATGTAGATACTCTGACCTTTGTTTCCATAGGGAACATACATAAGCCACATACACACACACACACACACACACACACACACACACACACATACATATATATATACAGTATCTACAATAAGTGAGTACACCCAACGAATCTTTTACTTTTTACTTCATAGAACTTTAATTTTTCGTAGGATTTAAATGAAACTCGGTGTGAACATAGCCATGTAGTGGTTTAATAGCTTTATAAACTATGAAGGAACAAATATCTTGACAATGCAAAAGAATTGAACAAAAACATTTGGAACAAGTAACAAAAAGTGAGTACACATGAGCATTTTAAACAAATAATCTTATTTTTAATACTTTGTATGACCTCCATTGTTATCAATAACAGCAGACAACCTCCTAGCCATTGATTCGACTAGTTTATGACATGTGTCCGCCGGAATTGCGTTCCATTCACATTTGATGACTTACTTCAGTTCGTTATTATTTCTCGGATTTTTTCCTTCAATTGTCTGTTTATTCTTGGAAATTGCTCCTCATGACAATGATTTAGATGAAAAAACTCGTGAAACTATTGTTAATTTATTCAAGAGTGGTCATTCATATAAGGAAATTAGTGACAATGTAAATATCAGCCGAAATATGGTAGCAATAGTTGTTCAACGGTACAAAAAAGCTGGAACCGTCAAAAATGGCCACCGTCCCGGTCGACCAAATAAGTTTTCTGATCGAACTAAGAGGCGCATCAAACAACTAATAGAGGGACACAGACGTCGGAGTGCTGCTAGCATCGCAGAAGAAATTTTGCACAATTTAAACGTAACTGTGAGTGCTCAGACAGTGCGCAACATTCTCCATGAAGATGGGTTTAAAGGCTGCATGCCTCGGGGGAAGCCTCTTCTTAAAACCTCTCACAAAAAGAAGCGCTATGAATTTGCTAATGAACATAAAGACAAAGACATGCAGTTTTAGCACAAAATCCTTTGGTCTGATGAGACAAAAATAAATCTATTTGGATTAGATGGCGTTAAGCGTGTGTGGCGACGAAAAGGGGAAGCTTACAAGGATAAGTCTGTCGTGCCAACTGTAAAGCATGGAAGTGGGAGCTTAATGGTTTGGGGGTGTATGAGTGCCAAAGGAGTTGGACGACTTGCTTTCATCGAAGGCAAAAATGGATTCCAAACTCTATTGCCAGATATTGGAGGAAAAAATGTTACCAAGTCTAACAAGTGTTGGCAGACGTGGAGTTTTCCAGCAAGATAACGACCCTAAGCACACATCTCGGGCTACTAAGGCATTCTTAGACAGTAAACGGGTTAATACCTTACCATTGTCGAATATGTCACCTCATTTGAACCTAATAGAGCATTTGTGGGAGCATCTGAAACGGAAAATTGAAGGGAAAAATCCGAGAAATAATAACGAACTGAAGTAGGTCATCAAATGTGAATGGAACGCAATTCCGGCGGACACATGTCATAAACTAGTCGAATCAATGGCTAGGAGGTTGTCTGCTGTTATTGATAACAATGGAGGTCATACAAAGTATTAAAAATAAGATTATTTGTTTAAAATGCTCATGTGTACTCACTTTTTGTTACTTGTTCCAAATGTTTTTGTTCAATTCTTTTGCATTGACAAGATATTTGTTCCTTCATAGTTTATAAAGCTATTAAACCACTACATGGCTATGTTCACACCGAGTTTCATTTAAATCCTACGAAAAATTAAAGTTCTATGAAGTAAAAAGTAAAAAATTCGTTGGGTGTACTCACTTATTGTAGATACTGTATATACAAAATAGATCTTAGGTAAATATTATTACAATATCATTTGTTGACGCTCCGAGAATCCAAAAAAGTGTGTGCACGATCGTATCTGAGACGATATGTTTTTATTAATATCAGTTCTCAGGGTCAGCACAGGGTATAGACACCAAACTTAGAAGCCAACAGTCTGTCTATATACACCCACACACATATATATATATATATATATATATATATATATATATATATATATATATATATATATTGCATAATATATATTTTATTGTTAACTTGACCCCGTAAACGCACTTACACTCTCAAAAATAGAAATAAATTAAAATGAAAAAATATACATATTGCATATACCCGTTCTGAGACAGGTATTCTGTGAGTTATTTATAAATTTAACAGATAAAAACATTAAAGCTCGAAAGTCTTTATATGTTTTAAATTTCAACATTTCCTAAGATTTCCGATCGATTGTATTGGAAACCGAATTTTTACATAACAGATATTTCGTTTTTGAATTATCTTTACAAAAATGCAAATATTGTCTTATAAGAACTTAATTTAAAAACAAAAACAAGATAACGAGTAAAATAAAAATTAAAGTATAAAGATTCCTGGGTAACGCCGTGTAAGTAAGATCGTTCATAATATATATAAATAGTGACTGATATATATATATATATATATATATATATATATATATATATATATATATATATATATATATATATATATATATATATATATACATGAGTTCAGAGGTTACCAACCTTATTTTGCTTGTGGTCCCCTATGAGCAATTCTATCATAAGTGGGCCTCATATATATATATATATATATATATATATATATATATATATATATTATATTTTAATTTAATTTGTTTATAGGTTAGCAAAAACTAACAATAAATCAATTTCGTTTTCTTCATAACATAAAATTAAAATAGAAATCTTGAAGATTTTAAAAAAAACGCGTACATTTATTAAAGGAAACGAAATAAATCGAAACATGTTTTTTTTATTCGTGGAATCCCGGTGATCCATGTGGATTCCGGTAAGGAAACACTGTACTCAATGAACCGTCTAGATTCGGATGGTCTAGTATACTGCAAAAAAATTGTATGGATATTATTATCTTGTTATTTTGCTTGTTTGCCCCGTGCACACTGGATGATGTAAACAACGATTATTCCATAAATGGTGACGTAATTAATAGCAGGGCGTCATCTAATCAACAGAGATGGGTAAAGACGCCGACAATAAATTATATCACAAAGTGATGACGTCATCCATCAAGCCAGCGAGATCTTTCGTGATGTTTTATCTCGACTTCCCTTGACTGGAATACTAGACGAATCATCTACAGCCCGAGGTTTCTAATATACTTTTGAAACTCTGTGAACGTTACTTGTTTGTTTGATTGCTTTTCACCGTGCACACTGGATGATGTCACAAAAGGCAACTAGCGTTAATAAAATGAGAATGAGAAGAGAAATAGTAGGAGCAAACGAATGGCATCAATCATTAAAAGAGAGAAATAAAATAGAGGGGAGAGGCATGGGAAGAAAGAAAGAGAGAGACATCACAAAATGAGCTTTATTTTTTAAAAATAATACTTTTTTGGCTCGCAAATTTTTGCTAGTATATATAAAGGAGGGTGTAATGCCTAATGGGATGGTATCTTGACGAACGAACATATACTAGAGTACTCGCAAAACATATACTAAACTAGCTCTCCCCCCAAAAGGGGTAGGTAATACCTGAGAGAATAGTATCATGACAAGAGAACATATGCTACGCTGTACCCCCTCCCCAAATAAAAGAGGATGTAATATCTCGTAGGGTGTAATCAGGAACACAGAACAGATACAACGCTGCCCCCCAAAAAGGAAAAGGTAATCCCTCGGAGAATGTATCATGACCACAAGAAGAGAAGGTAATCCCTGGGAGACTAGTATAATTACACTTAAACATATACTACACTCCCCCGCCCTCAAATGGAAAAGGTAATGCTTGGGAGGATGATATGATGACAACAAAACAGATAATATAATGCAACTCACCCTTAAAATGAGTATTCGAAGATAGTATATTAGTCAGAAATAGTATAGTAAACTGAATTGAGCATTACAAAATAGTAATAGTACAGTTTCGGCTTCATAAATACTGATACTAACTCTTAATTAATAAAAAATATATAACAAATACTGACCCAACTAGTTATTAATAAAAAACGCCGGATAAATACAGCTCGTACAATTTATACACATCACAATAAGTCAGACAGTGGGATGTTTTTTTTTTCGAAACATGTACAAACATTGGGGTTTGGTCTATAATTATACGTTCTAAGATAGAATACTGCTGCCACATCTGGAGAGGTGTCGCGCAGATCACTCTTTTTTACCAGACAGAGTTCAAAATCGACTTCGAAATCTCTTCTGTCCATTAGAGCACGTTTCTCACAGAAGAGACGTTGCTAGTCTATCTTTATATATATATATATATATATATATATATATATATATATATATATATATATATATATATATGAGAGAGAATAGTAGTTTACTTGAAGCATTGCTAGGAATTGTAATAAATGTATTAAGAAGGCTAAAGGCAATGCAGAGAGACGGATTGATGACAAGCTGAACAGATAAAAAAATAAATAATCGAAGGAGAGGACTTACAACTATCTATTTATTTTTATTTTCACTCTTACATAAACAGCAAGTATGATGTTAGGTGTGTGTGATGTCCAAATCATTAGGAATCATTTGATATTTCGGAAAAATCTCCCCCTTGTCAAAATGGACACAAAAGAAAAGTCCAACTGTGTGGAATTCACTAAATGGATGGCAGAAAGTAGAAATGAAAACAGATTGTTTATTTTTGTTCTTTCCAGCTTATCATTAATCCGACTCTCTGCATTGACTTCAGCCTTTTAAATATATATATATATATATATATATATATATATATATATATATATATATATATATATATACATACAGAGAGAGAAAGAGAGAGAAAGAGAGAGAGAGAGAAGTAGAGTTTAAGGTGCTCGAATGAAAATTCATTGCTGTCTCCTCTTTGTAAGACATTCACAGAAAGAACTCGTTTTACTACTACAATGAAAAATAACTTTCCTTTCCATCTCTTTGTGCCTTACTTCTTTCCACGAACAGAGCTTATTCGCAAGGCCTTTCCTTCTGTGGACCACATTACGATGGGACGGCTTCTCCGCAAATTAAGATTTGCCCGCCTTAAGATCCCATGTCAACAGATTCTTGTCATTAACCGCTCCTTATAAGTAACCACACTTAGTTCATTCAGTTAATCATTTCCAATCATTTCATGAGATTATTCGCCTCTCAACTGACAATCATTCCGTCGCAGTAACTCTTATCCTCGAGTGGCTTTTGACCTTGATATGTGGTGACAGATCATTAAAAGATGTATATCTACAAATAGGAGAGAGATGAAAAGGGTTATCGCTTGTGAAATCAGCCCTAAAATATTAGGCTCGAACAAACATTTTTATTTGTCGAGTTAATTACCTCCCCATGAGGGCTGGATGTGAACACAGGTCGAGTTTAATATTGAGTGTGTTCATTCTTGAACGCCACAAGGGCTTTCATGGCCGATGAAAAATGTAGATCCTACTGAAATTATTTGGCTGTTGATTGCTTGCTTACTTGTTTGTATCTGCGCGCAGTAGATGACGTAAGAAAAACGATTGAAGTAAATAGAGAGCAGTCAATTGAATGACGTAAATAATTTTAAAAAGAGAGATGAGAGAGGGACGGGAAAGAAGAGATAGTGAGAGGGTAAAAGAGATGGAAAGGGAGAAAATATAGTCAGAGAGGGTAGAGAGAGAAAGAGGCAGGGGGGATATAACAAATACTGATGCAATGAGTCACGTGTCGTCTGGTTATCTGTAAAAAATGCCTGGCAGGACACGTCGGCATTCTCCGGTATAGGCTATCCAAACAACTGATGATAAACCCAGCCACCTCCATTCAGAGTAGGTAATACCTGGGAGAATGGCTTCATTAGAACCGAACTGAACAGATTTTATTTAAACAACATTTTTTACATGTTACATTCATTTTTTCTTTTACAAAAAATACAAAATGAAAATTACAAACATTTATTATTTTGGGTTTAGGCATTTCGCCCGTTGTCTATAGGAGAAAGGTGGGGGTTGATGGTCTCATTGCAATTTGTTTTCGTTTTGAAACTTTATTTACCCTGCACTAGACACTCACCAAAATACCTCATTCACTCTTTGGCTATATCCTACTTAAAAGATCTCCAAAGGTTTTTTTTTTAATTAATTTTATTTACAAAAAATGTACATAAAATATGATGGGAATGGGACTAATTATAGACACAGAAACAAATTGCTAACGGGGAAGGTTCGTAAGACCATTCAAACCCTCTGCTAAGTGTAGATCGTCCACTAGAATAAACCGAAAAAAAGCAGGTCGGTCTGTAAATGGGAGTGGGTGCTAAGTGGGATATAAGAAATAAATAGATCGAGGTCGGATCTACGAATGGATGGTGTCTTCCAAGATAGTCACTGAACAGAACAGACTTTACACTCTGATCTTGAGCCAATGACCGGCTGCTAATCAAACGGAAAACAGTGCCAATACATCTCACACGTTGAACGCTGCGTTGATTCGTCTTTTGGCACCTTGTTTCTTCTCGCCTGAATCTCCGTATTCTTTAATTACTTTTTATTCTAAACAGCCGTATTAAGTAGAAAGGAAGGAAAAGAAAGAAAAAAAAAACGCAAGGTCTAATAGTATAATCAGACTTATTTACTCTCACTGAAAAAAAAGAAATTATTTTCATCCATCCGGAACACTGCATTGTTTTTTTTTTATATTCGGAGAAGGGGGAGATACTCTAGTACGCAAGCGGGAGGCGCCTTCACTGGCGTCTTCATCACAGACTCAGACAGACGCTGATAAGGCCAAGGAACGGAGAGAACGCGGCGCGAATGTTCAAATCATGAGTGCAAAGCGTGCAAGTTCTTTCAAAATGGGCTTCCGCTATCTTAACGGCCATCTTCGTATTCTTATCTTTGACTGCTTGTTCATCGTTGACTATTCATCTTCTTCTTCTTCTTCTTCTTCTTCTTCTTCTTCTTCACACATACCCACATATAAAAAAATGTCTATATAAAAGTATGCATGCTTATCTACTTGTATGTACACGATTCACACTTAATCTAATTAACCGATCGTTATGAATTTTGAAACACAACTGTTAAGTGTAAGGGGTCCAAATGTAGGCTATATTTAGTTTAATTTCGTGTTGTGCGCGTTAATGGAGTTGCTATGTCTCTTTTGTGTTCTACAGAGCCTTTTCCTCATTTCTCGTTCAGTTTCCCCTATCTATATTTGATGACAATTATTACATGGGATAGTGTATACACCGGCGTTAGATGTGAATTGTTTACGGAGGTGTTTTTCAGAGTTTATTGTTTGTTTTATGGTTTCTGATGTTGTTTGTATGGTGGGAATTCCTAGTTTATTAAGTGATTCGCAAATTATTGTGTTATTGGAATGAGTTGGTAAACGCAGATGTTTATTGATGAGAGAAGTATGTGTTGTTTGAGATTCTTGTTTATTGAAAATTTGAATAAATACAAAACGTCGATGAATCTACAAACACTATTCTGTTTTCTTTATTTGATTTCGTTGGATTATTAATCCCATAAATATCATCGGCAAATACCCTAATACACTTAATGCTGTACTCTATTTGCATATTTATTTTATAAAAGGTTTTATAATAAATTAATATTCTGTATACGAGTAATTAATAACTGTATTCCCCTATGTTCTTATATATATATACCCAATCGTTTCGTTGATATTGATATTATTATTAATAGTAGCAATATTAATTAAAACGATTTAATGAAATATAGTATAAAATTCTAAATAAAAACCTTCGGTTTAATTATTTTATAATTCCTATGACAACTTCTGGTAAAGTTTACACACGAATACCTACGTACGGATAAATTAGATTAAATTGATATAGTTTTCTTAAAAGAAAACTGCGTTGAGCGCAATGGCTAACAAAGTTTTGTTTTAATAATGAAATAGGTACGTATATTATTATGACTACATTTTTAGTTAATAAATATCTGTTTTCTGGTGATGGTTTGCCATGAAAACAGAAGAGAATAGACCATCGTCATGATATTTCTAAATTAAAAAATAGATACATATTTAAAAGAATCTTTATCAAGTTTTAAATTGTTCTTTTCATGTCTTTATTATTATTAATATTATAAATATTATTAATAATAATAATAATATTAATATTATTAATAATAATATTAATATTATTATTAATAATATTAATATTATTATTAATAATAATAATATTAATATTATTAATAGTAATAATATTATTATTATTATTAATAGTAATAATATTATTATTATTAATAGTAATAATATTATTATTATTAATAATAATATTATTATTATTATTAATAGTAATAATATTATTATTATTATTAATAATATTATTATTATTATTAATAGTAATAATATTATTATTATTAATAATAATAATATTATTATTATTAATAATAATAATATTATTATTATTAATAGTAATAATATTATTATTATAAATAATAATAATATTATTATTATTAATAATAATAATATTATTATTAATAATAATATTATTAATAAAAATAATAATATTAATATTATTAATAATAATAATATTAATATTATTAATAATAATAATATTAATATTATTAATAATAATAATAATATTATTAATAATAATAATATTAATAATAATATTATTATTATTATTATTAATAATGATAATATTAATATTATTAATACTAATGATAATATTAATATTATTAATACTAATACTAATACTAATAATACTAATACTACTACTACTAATAATAATAATAATAATAGCAGCAGCAGCAAAAACAAAGTAAACATTTAATATTTCCGAAGAATATTTAATTTGCTTATTTGACAAATTGACGTTCCGCTTTTTCGTTTATTCATTTCATTTTTAACTAATTTTTAATAGTAATTTATTTGCATTTTTAATGCTTATTTAAAATCAAATCCATCGAATTGGAATATCGAAAAAAGCATATAAACCTTTTTGTAGTTTTCTTTTCTAATTAATGAAATGCAACTATGTTCATACACATTAAATTTCCTCAACAATGGACTATATCAAATAACACCAGTTTCATCATTTTTTTGTTGTTTATCTCCAAGTTAACAAAATGTTAAATGAAAATTGTTTCTTAGCGCTGCCTGAGAGAATGTGCCATCTTCTTCTGCAGACATCCTCCAACTATTGCGACAGTTCGGCTAAGATTCTACTCCTACCATTACTCGTCTATCTCAGTCTACGCCCAAGACCAAGGAGCCATGAGATATGTTCAAAAGGCACAATAAACAAATTGAAAAAATGGGGACCCAGAGAAAATTTAGGACGCATAAATTATAGATATGGAGTATTTTGTAATTAACAATAATTATTTAAAATAAAAATATTGAATTTATTATTGAGTTAAATATTAACGTAATTTAATAATACATGTTGTTATTGTAATTATGTCGTCTGATCTTTGTAGAATGACTGTTTTGGATTTTGAATTTCTAAAGATTTGACACTCTGTTCTTTAAATAAAGGTAGATTTTCCTCGTCTATGTACATGGAACACACTTATATATTTTTTAATACCAGATTGAGACGTAGCTTGATGACATCGGATTTAGACGTAGCTGGATGACGTCATAATGAACATAGCGTTATACCGAATAGTAGCTAAGGAGATTCTTATATGTTTGATTCACGAATGGTTGTAAATATGAATTTAAATTAAAAAAAACAACTTTTTTTCTCCCCAAACAAGGCATATTGTCATTGAAGGTAAGGGGCTACTCTGATAGGAGCCATATTTATAGATGAAAAATCTGGGGTAGGAGTCGGGCAGCAAGATGTTTGTTTACATTACATTTAAATTTTTGCATGTTGGTACGGTTGGGCAAGCAGGGAGCAGGGGGCAATCCTAAAGTATAGCAGTCCGTGGAAAGAAGCTATTAGAGTAAAAAAATATCCGGCATCTATAGACCTATACGCTGAAGGGGTGTGATTTTGTTGCTAGTCTGGTGTGTCGATGGTATTTATGTTAAGGAAGTACAAGTGCACAAAGTTCATTAGATCGCATCCCGTTGAAATACTTGTAAAACAAGAAAGACATGCAACACTGCGGCATGCGACTTGGGCTGGAGCTTGGTAGACAGTGCGGGACAGATTAGGTTAGAAATTATTTACATGTTCTGTGGTCACTGTATATGGACACTGACCCGTTACTGCAATAGGGATGTGTTATTTCGGAGATTGATCGTCAATAAATAGGGATTAAGTGTAGATCTTCATTCAAGTCGTCCCCGGGAAAGAAAAGTGGCTGTTGTTTCTGTTGGCACGTCGTTGGCCTTTTGGATAGGGGCATCTGGACGTCAGACGCACGGATTAGCACCGCTTTAAGACGACACCGATTTATCGTCGTGACACGGAGGCGATTTCACAGACGTTGTTGTCTATTTAAATAATGATGGATGGTCGAGGATAAGAAGGCTAAAGGACGGAAACCGTCTCTCCGTGGTCTAATCATTTTCAGACGAGCGACGCTTTCTGCCTACGTTATCTTCCCCCAATCGTCGGAGTGCAGGCGAATATCTCGACGTCATTTTGGATTGCTGGGAAAGGAGTCTAGCGGTTGCCTCCCCCCCCCCCCCCCGAAAATAGTCAATCTGGTATTAGTTGTAGAAATGACAAGTTTGTCTGAAAAAAAAAGGGATACGATTTCAGGGTAGCTTAAAGAATAGACCGGGGGCAAATCGTGAGTGGTTGATAAGTTCTAAAATGAAAAATAAACCATTTACGAGATACAAATGTGATTAGTGAGATCGATAAATCGATAATTTTGGTTTGGTTTGTCTGTTTGACGGCACATCAACCCGTCTGGAGATCTTTTTATTTACCGATTCACAATACACGTTGGAAACAGTTACTTGTTTCTGCCGAACCGAACACATGTTGGTAATGTATCCATAGCTTGAGTAAATTGCCCATGCATACGTTTCTTAATAGTATTAAGGGGTAAATATCCGTATTAACATTGCTTTGTGAAAGCTCCTTTTAATATCATACTTTTAAAATAAAAAAATTGTATCAGAAAACTATTTGATGACTTTCTGATCAATCAAATATAGCTTTTGTTTACAAAGCTATTTTTGTGTCAATCTTTTAAACTTCGAAAATAGCGTTTGTTTGAAAAGCTATTCTTTGTGCCATTTAATTTTCAAATAATTATAGCTTGGTTTATAACACTATTTTATGCTATCTTTTCAACTCGGCATCCAGAGACAAGTCGGCATCCAGAGACAATTGTGCGTGTTGATGGCATTTAGTGCTGAATATCGATTGCAACCATTCTTCAACTCAACAATTGATCAAGTGAATTATACCGTCCTGCTTCGCGATCATCTCATCCCTCAGTTACAGAGAAAGCGTAAAATGAGGAACGTTGTCTTTCAAAACGACGGAGCTCCTCATCACTATTCGTTGTTGGTTCAAGATTTTCTGGCTTCAAAATTTAAGAACATCGTGTGATTGGCCAAAGATACGGAACACCGTGGCCACTATTGTCGCCTGATCTCAGCTCATTGGACTTCTATTTTGAAGGCATGCTGAAGGCCCGCATATTCCATCAATTTTGGCTTAACAATTTTCATGAGCTTTAAGATCGCATCATTTCAGAGGTAGATAAAGTTTCCTGTGATGAACTTGGGTGTGCCGTGAATAATTTGGTGAAACGTGCAGCGCTGGTGATTGAAGAAGGCGGTATAATTGAACAATTGTTATAACGTTACGAAACAATGGTTTAAAAAAATGTCTACACACCCATTCTAATTCAAATTGGCGTAGCCGCGCTTACAGACATAGCGTGATTTTCTGATCCAAAAGTTCATTACTATCGGACGATGAAAAGACACTGCTTTGAGAAGTTCATATTAAAATTAATTTTATTCATTTTAATACTACACATTGTTATGTTTTTTCAAAATATATAATATATATATATAGTGAGTTGTGAAAATATATTTATGGCAATTAAGCTACACAGAGGCTACTGCGTTTCATCCCCGTTTCATAGCCTGACGATTCCCTCCGGGGATGAAACGCGGTAGCCTCTGTGTAGCTTAATTGCGATAAATATATTTTCAGAACTTACTACCTAGCTCTACTCACGTATCGAGCACTGTGGAAGTAAAATTGATACATAAAAATTATATCTCCTTATAATATTTTATGTGGATACATGAAATAATAAATATATATATATATATATATATATATATATATATATATATATGTGTGTGTGTGTGTGTGTGTGTGTGTGTGTGTGTGTGTATTCGCATCCAGGGTTCGAATCGTTCGACCGTTACAATATCCATACTGATGATTACGGTAAAAATGAAACATATATGGCTATGGATATATAAAAATATATTTATTTATTAAAATAATTATTGAGCTCTGTATATCGATCACTTTGAGAGAAATTAGATTGACATTCAAATTTAACAATTTTGCGAGTTATCGCCCTTTGTGTAGATAAGAACACTGTCTGTTTCTCATTATTGTCTTAAAAAATAAAAGTACAACACTTATGCTTCTCGCATGTGAAATGTGAGTCTCAAATCGGACTCGCGGTAAGAAGTTTGGGTTTGAGATATCTGAATCCAGGATTCGAATTGTTCGACCGTCGATATAGTTACAACATTCATACTGATGATTGTTGATGAACATGAAACATATATGTCTAAACTTATTAAAAAATATACATTAAAATAATTATATATATATATATATATGTATATATATATATATATATATATATATATGAGTCACTCGTTTACTAATGAACTGATCAATATGAATTATGGAATATATATTCTAGGTTACAAGCTGATTAACATGGGTACATTTTTTTTGTTGAAACTTTACCCGTTAGGAGTTGTGCCCCTCCCGAAATTGTGCTCTCCACAAAAACACTTGTAAAATAAGTGGAACACATATAAATATATAATATAAATAAGAATTGCTTCACGTCAAGTTTGGAGTTATATTATGTAATACACTTTTAACAGTAGCGGTACGTACGCGCGTGAGTGTCAATAATATGTACGGGGGTAAACTCCTACACTAAAATAGATAGGATTTCTTACAAAATTAATAACGTTTACTGACTAAAGCTGCCTAAAGATGGGCAGAGTACACATGTATCTGATATACATATGTAAGTATGAACATGTGTAGCTCAAAATGCCATACGTATTAATTATACCTGTCATTGAACGGATATTCTTCTAGTATATATGTCTGTTTGTCTGTCCCTCTCTCTCATTATATATATATATATATATATATATATATATATATATATATATATATATATATATATATACAGGGTGGGCAAAAATAAGGGTCCTATTTTTAAAAATTCATAACTTTTTTATTTATTGATTTTATTTTTTATTTTTTAGAATAAGTAAAGGACCCCTTCCGAAGCAAGCATGAGCCGTATTAGCCCTAAGGAACGTACCCTCATTTAGAAAACATTATTTTTGCTTAAAAAACTCAAAACAGTGTAAAAAACAATACTTTAGTTTTTGCAAGTTTTAAGAAGTGTTTTTCGGCTAAAATTTGTTTTGTTTATTTCAAAAGTCTCGGAAGGGTCAGTCTACACACACATAAAGTTTGGTGAGTTTAACTTTTATTTTGTGGAAGTTATTCAAATTCAAGTTATTCAAATTTAAAGATAGGACCCTTATTTTGGCCCACTCTGTATATATATATATATATGTCTTTCTCTCTCTCATATATATATATATATATATATATCTTTCTCTCTCTCATATATATATTTGTCTTTCTCTTTCTCTCTCTCATATATATATTTGTCTTTCTCTCTCTCATATATATATATATATATATATATATCTTTCTCTCTCTCATGTATATATATATATATATATATATATATATATATATATATATATATGTGTGTGTGTGTGTGTGTGTGTGTGTGTGTGTTTGTATTATAGAAGATCAGAACAACATCGGTACCGTCGGTTTCAAATCTTAACTAAGGGGACCTTTAAAATGGCATCTTAACCGGACTCTTCAACCTCTGTTTATCAGTTTTAAACAGAGGCTGAAGAGAGTGCTGTAAAGAGGCCGTTTATAGGTCCCATTTGTTGGGATTTGAAACTGACGGAACCGATGTTTTTCTAATCTTCTTTAATACAAACATTAATAAATATTACGCTTTTATTTTTTACTTTTATTAATAACCGAGCACTCGGCTGTGGTTCTCTCTCACTAACCTTACATATAAATAAATATATATATATATATATATATATATATATATATATATATATATATATATATATATATGAGAGAGAGAGAGAGACAGACATACTGACTGAGAGAGACACAGAGAGAAAGACCGACAGATATGTAAGTTTATATCTGTCCCCCAGTTTCTCTGTCTTTATTTCCATCGATGGCTAAAATAAACGACATTATATATTTAGTTTTCTGCGTCTTTTTGAAAGAACAAATTGTAGTTTGAGAGGTGAGTAACCCTATTTTTATGTGATTTTTAAGTATTGGTTTCGTTTAGAGTGTGTTTAGTCTTCTACATTAGCTCCTTATTTCATTTCGTTTTTGCTATTGTTCTTTTCGACTGGCCGATGTTATCGTCGTCTCAAACATGGCCAGCTTACAAATGACGTCCGTAATATCCGTGTGCGTGCGTACACAGAAAGAGAGACAGAGGGGGAGCGTCCGCAGGACGCGCCTGTGCGCACCTTGTGGAGGGGCATGTTCGACTCGATTCAATTGCCATCCGCCGGAATACATCAATAAGTCATGTGTACATCTACATAAAAACGTAAGAAAAATGATTTACGTGCATCTTTTGAGTGCATTCATCTCATAATACACACACCAGCTAGAAAGACATCGATGTATGTGCGTGGGAGAGAAACATAAACAGATAGATAGAGAAAGAGAGAGAAGGAGAAGGGAAGAAAGAGAGAGAGAGAGGCGGGTTAAAAGAGAAGGGAACACACCTATTATTTCTCAATTCCTCTCACAGCCGTTTTATATCTTAACCAGTTGTATCTAGTCAGCGTTGTCCGGGAGTCCCTATTTTCTTGACCCCACACGAGGGCAGAGTAAGACACAAGGTCGGTTTAAATGTGAGGAAGATCCATCTTCCAAAAAAAGCAATAGCGAAAAAACTAAACATTGCTTCAGTTCTAGAAATATTTATCTTTCACTGACCGAGGACAGAAGAGATATCGCGTAGTATCATAACATATACTACACTTTGCTCCTAGCTAAAAGGTACAGGCACTTTTTAATGTCATTTTTGTAACGCTCATTGAACCCCTCCTTTTTTCCTTTTCTCTAAATTAAATTACTTGTCACAAGCGAATATACCTTCACACCTTGGTAGAGCAAATAACTAATCTATGAGCTTATATATTTCCTTTCAACTGGAATTAAGCAATGCGGAAATGTAGGCAGTTACTGCGCAACCCTAGCTTCATTATAAACTATTTATAACTCAAGCACTGATAGCATACATAGTTTCACGATACAGGGGAGAATAATTATTTATCAAAATAACATTCTTGATTTGTATAATTTAGATTATTCGAACTACTGAGTGTTATTCTCACAAAGTTTCGGTCGCTGTAACCTCCGGCCTTCTTCAGGTGTATCTTTTCGAACTCGGGAATATTTCTGCCGAACTCGGGAATCTGGGCGGAATAATTGCGAATAACTGAAGACTTCTTCCAGTCATGGCTGACAGAACGATAGCATGCTATCCCCGTGGGTTAAATAAAGGGTTCCGTTTGAAATTCCGTCCAGATTCCCGAGTTCGAAAATATACACCTGAAGAAAACCGGAGATTACAGCGGCCGTAACGTCGTGAGAATAAAAATTCAAGATGAGAACAGTAGTCCAAAAAATCCAAATTATACAAATTATATATCCCCACCTAAAAAATCAGAAACAACATTCACGATATATATATATATATATATATATATATATATATATATATATATATATATATATATATATGTTAAATAAAGTCAAATGCTTTAACTTTAGTTTTATCTAATGAGTTAAGAAAATATCTCACCTCAAATATAAAAATAGAATACAAAATTGATGACATAATCAATATTATATAATCATGTTCAAAAAATTCAGAATCCAGAAAAAATTTATGCGTACATATGTTTCAGAAATTTGTAATAAAAATCGCTTCCACAGCACACAAGATAGTAGTAAAATGTCTTATTTCGTTACAAGTCCAAGTAAACAATAGAATTGTTAAATAATTACAAACACAGAAAAAAAAACACAAATCAACATTTGAAAACAATATTTTCTTATTTTATACATTTTTCAATTTTTTTATGTAAATTAGATTTCAAAGTCAAATGTTAATATTTAAAAAAATATATATGTATATATATATATATTAAAAAAATATATATATATTAAAAAAATATATATATATTTAAAAAATATATATATATATTTAAAAAAAAAATATTTAAAAATGTATATATAACGGTGAATTAGCCACTAAAAGTACGCATATAGTTTAGTTGGTTTTGTATTCTTCTGAGTTATATATATATTTATCCATTTTTACGTACATGAAGTAATCCATGGACATGTGTTTCTGGCTATCAGTTGTCATCAGCATGGCTAACTTAGACAAGGATCGAACTCGCGATTAAGTTGTCTGTAGTCTAAATGTTTCACCTGCGGACAACGACGCCTTTCCCGGAATATGTACGATTTTATATCGCCTAAATATTAAGTTTACGTATTTTTTGTTGGTGTTTTTACTGGCGATAGTACCAGCGTTTGTATTGTTCCACTTGCTAAGCGGAAAATAGTTATGCAGAATATTGCATTAAGTCGCCCTTAATAGGACGTGTTTTTTATTTTAATTTTATATATACTCCCTTGTGTAATTAATAATGTTACTAGGAAGCGGAATGTAAAGCATGAAGAGTAGAAAGAATTGGTAGATAGAAATAAAGTGGTGAAGCATATTTAAGCAAATCACTCTAATAATAATAATAATAATAATAATAACAATAATAATAATTATAATACTTATTATTTGGATTATTTTGTATTATAATTATCATTATTGGTTTTTCTTGTAAATTATTTCATTGTGTAAACTACATTGGCAATCGTAACTTCTAAGCTGTTCCATGAAGTTTAGTTAGACAGCTTCTACAACATACACATAGAATGCAGTGGTCATAACATTGGCGTTGGGTCAGTCGCTCTATACATATCATGCTTATATTCTGACAAGTTCTGAAATTCTTGGTTTAATTATTTCATCATATTTTCATAATGACCCAAACGTGGTGTTTCTCTGTCTACCCATTCCCCCTCACTCCTCTCCCCGCGTCTCCCCCCCTCTCTCTAAAAAAACAAAAACAAACGGAACTTCTACAAACAAAGTTTCTTTCTTAGAACATCCGATCTGTGGAAGAAGTTACCACGAGTCTGCTTCCCAACCTACTGCAGCATGGTTGTCTTTGAGTCTAATGTAAACAAATACTTGTCGGGCAGTCTTCTTGGATAATAAGTTCCGCTGAAGTAATCTTCTGAAAAGTGCACACACTGTATTTTATTCCTCTCGTGGTAGTGGTCATGGTTACACCAACAATAATTTTAACCATTATCATCGAGTGTCCCTTGGGCCTGAACAAACGGTGACCCATCCGTACAAAAAATATCTTTATATCCGATGTATAAATTGTTTATTCTACATACACATAATATTAATTTGTACAACAAGTGTTTGCGAAGGTTTCAGTTTAAAATTTGATGTTTTATTGCTTATATATATATATATATATATATATATATATATATATATATATATATATATATATGTGTGTGTGTGTGTGTGTGTGTGTGTGTGTGTGTGCGCACGTGTAAATATATACATTCTTATTCTATCTATTTGATATCTTAATGTGAGGTTTTTTATTATACACCACTTACCAAGTTCAAAAGCCACTCGAAGGTTAAATGTTAATGAGATTATCAATTAAATGATGAAGAATACTATGAGAGGATTGAAAACGATGAATGGAATGGACAACATTTGATTACTTAAGAGAACATGCTCGACACGTTCAGAGTCCGCCACAAGTAACTATCTATTTTCTTTTGTTTGTAACTTTGTTGAGTTTGCTTAGCATTTCTTGTGTCATTCGAAAGCGGAAATCGTATACTTTTATTTGATAAACAATTTGATATAAATTTTATCTCAATTCCATTTTTATTTAAGATATACATCATGACCGCACGTAGAAATAAAATGATATAGTTACATAATATCGCGTTACATTCTCGCTTACCTCGTTGGGCTGGGTGCATCCGGGTTTCGTCTTGCTGGCTGGTGTATCTAGTGTTCGTCGTTGTGGTTAATGCTCGCATTGTTAAACTCGGCGTTGATAGAAAAACCAGGCGGATGCTGTTGTTGAGTTATTTTAACAGTTTTATTTAACATTAAACAGACAGAGATTTAGTGGTTTGTGAGAAGGAGAGAGAAGAAACGAGTTGCTGGGAGAGATTTACTTAAGTCATTCTGGGCTACTGGTTCCACCCCTTCCGACTCTTGCCTACTGGCAACGGGGCGACCGGCTCTCACATTTGCCTTGGCCGCCAGTCACGACAAAGAGATCGCAGAGCCTCCCATCGTCATGACGTCAGGTCCAACTTCCGTTTTGGTTACTACCCCCTTTTCAGGGAGCTCTTCTACTCTCTGCACCCACCATTATCTAACACGCGGACTCTGTACTTGTTAGCATTAGACTTGAAGACGACCATGTTGTAGTTTGCAAGGAAGCAGTACCGTAGTTATGTGTTCAACATATAGGGAGTTATTAGAAAGTAACTCTGGTTATCGAAAATTTAGTTTTGTTTTAAGTAAAAAGGGGAAGAAAGGAAGGTTCTTTGCAGTGGTGGCATAAGGCGACTTCTTTTATTACTATGATTATTTTACAAGAATAAACAAGAGATGGGGCTCAGTCGAGCGCATTCTTTGAAAATAAGGATAGAGTAGAGAAAATGTACTCAAAATTACGTATATATATATTTTTTTCATACTTATGCACCCTTTCTCTATCATGCGTCATTCGTAAGCGCGGTTCCTATATTTTACTTGAATCGTTGAACTTAAAGAACAAATCTGAGCTGACATTGCTCACGTGCCGTTGAAGCTGTGCGCTAAAGTATGCGGCTCAGTTCCATGAAAGATTAGCAAAATACACCGAGCTCGATAAAGAACACACGGAGCTTTAATAAATGTTTCATGTTGCAAACAAATGTAAGTGTACCCTTTGTTAGTTGCTATATTGCAGTTGTATATTTCTTCAATGTAACATTTATTATGTTAAAATAAAATTAGATACTTACTTATGACGGACTCTGTATGTGAACGATTCTCCGCGGATTGAATAAACAACTCTCAAGAAGTGATCGGTTCTTTGTTATTATTTCATAGATAACTACGTATCAGGAGTGCAATGATATATTGTGCTGTATTTATTTACAGATCAACCCTGGTAAAACGCATTGTCTTTGCTTCAATATATAAATTATCAATGCGTAAGACTAAGGGAGGTAATTCAGTGTATACTATCATAACTATTTGATTAGAAGTATCGCATAAAACGTGATAATTATTTGAGGTCTCTTGTTGAAAAGTAGTAATAACTGACTATAATAAATACCAATTTGTATTTATTTGTATATAAATAAATATATACACTTCAGACTCATCACGCAAAAGTTTGCGAGTAAAACACGCGCCATAACGGAACGATTTCAAGTTGTGAGGGGAAGCATGAAAGCAAATAGCAAGTTTAGACAATCACCTTAGACTTACTCCGTCGCCTGAAATCAATTCAGAAAAACTCCCTCACTCTATAATAAAAAGTAGACAATGGGTGTTTTACTTTTGTTTTTATGTCATCAGAAATTATAATAATAATTTATATATGAAATTACTGACGTAATTCTATGATTTTATGTGAATACTTTAGTAATATATCAAGATAAATAGCGAGTGTGAACATTCGCGGAGCATAACTTTTTTCTGCTATTTTTTACGAACGGTGTACACTAGTAAAATATATAATTATATAAAAAAACTGAAGATTGTGAAAGAAAGAAATAATACTTCAAATGAATTCTGTCCTCAACTACTCCAAGATAGAATATTTTGGTAGTGTGGAGCTTCCGCGTAAGCTCTCTTATTTTTGCAGATATTGAGCGAACATTTCATGTTTATACACTTGAAGACTCATAAACAAAACCAAAATCAAATAATTTATGTAAAACGCATTAGAATGAAATTATTTACTAAACACAGCTTATTTTAACGCGTGGAAAGTTTTTTTTTAAACGACGAATATACAGAAAACTCAACACGCGAGAACTTATAAACCCAAAATAAAAATAGTGGAAACAGCCATTTTTAATACAAATAAACAGTTTGTAAGATTTCTTTCAACGGTAGAAAATCTTACAAAACGTTTCCACACGAATCCGGATTCGGCAAAGAATTTCATTTAGATGCGTTTTATATAAATTGTGTGTTGTTATTTTATTTGGTTTACGATTTTTCGAGTATTAACTATTCTGTATTTTACTCATGCAAAATAGCATATGTGTTCAAATAATAGTGATGGTGACGAATATTGTAATTTAAAACATCGTTTTTTTAATTATTTTAATTCCAAATTGTTAAATTATAAGCCCATTTCTGGTCCAGACAATGCAACTATTAAAAAAAGACAGTGATCGTTGTGTATTTTTTTTTTTACATAAATACAGACAGAAAGCCAGGTGCACGCATTCACACACACGACCACACCCACAGACACAAACACGTGAAAGTAGTCAATGTAAAATTACTTACGTACAAGGTGTACATGGGCGAACATGGAATTCCGTGAGCGTGTGTGTGTACAATTCCATCGCATGTTCCGGAATTGGTAACGACATTCTTGGATGCCGAGCTTCACCCCCTCCCCGACCACAACGATTGCATCAGGTCGTCTCTGGCATATCGACCGTTGTTTCGGTACAAGATCGGGGATTTTATTGCAGATGATATTGGCTCCGAATGCCACGACCGACGAGAGGGCCCTGTAAAAAAGGCAAAAACAGTCAATAAAAAAAACGATAGTTATATCTATTCAGTAATATGTTTTATGTAGCTCATATATATACTTTTTTCTTCATTATTAATATTGTTATTTATTGTTGCTTCTTATATTACATTAACTCTTATAACTTATTTATTAGAGGACAATTATTTTTGTTTGTATAATTACATAAATTGGTATTATTATTATAATAATAATAATAATAATTATTATTATTTAATTATCATTATTATTTTATTATTATTACTTGTATTTGTCTGTTTAATGTGTGTTTGTGTCTTTCCTCTACGTGACTTACATATTGTTATTTAAATATTTACTATTAATCGATTTTTTATTGAAATAAAAATGTAACAGCCTAAAATACCGAAACGAAATTTTTTAAATCCTATTTACAGAGAATAATTTTAAAATCTTCCAGAATGCATTTCAAGTCAGTTATTCTAATACTTTGTAAATAGTTGAAAAGAAAATGCATTACTTCCCGGACATTCAAAATTTCAAAGGAATTGTTAGGACATCTAACGAAAACGGATTTACATCCCTTGAACCATACTGGGAGTTAAGAGTTATCGCCCTTGGAAAAGGTCGGCTGCCCAGAGAGAAAGATAAACAAAGATCACGGCATCAGACTGTGAATATATCAATCGCGTCCACCGGCCAATTAACTCATTAATTCATTCTGTGTTCAGTTTTAATAAATCTGTTAAACGTTTCTGTTGATAGTTCATCGATTTATTTACAAGTTATTATTTTAGAATTAACCTAAATTACGAGGTTATAAAAGGAATTTAGAAACATTTTAACTAGCAAATAAGACAACCATTTCTGACTTTAAAATTCTTAGCAAATCATAATATATTAAAATATTGAAAGTTTAGAAGTTACTAGAAGTTACTAGTAGGAAGATCCGATGTTGCTCGGGATTGAATGAGGATCACTACTATGTAATTTTTCACGATGTTCATAACACCATATTACTTTCTTTGTTTTACTGCCCCCTCCTCCCGTTTTGCCTCCTAATATAGTTGGAAGAAGCTTGAATGTTGAAAAACTCTTTGAATTAGTGTCTTATACATACGGTTTAAATTGCATTCAAATCAGATATACGTATTTGAAATTTTAAGTGATTTCTGTTCCCATAGGGCGCTTATAGGTGCGGCACGTAGATATTAGCAACATAGATGGTAACTTAGAGATTCGCGACCATTTCAATTGTCTTACTCGGAAACCTTCATACATATGATATAAATTTCATCCAAATAGGATATATCAAGTTTAAATAAACTTACTTAGGTTAGGGGGTCACCTAAAGAGTCGTGATACACTTTTCATTGTCTTCCCCAGAAAATGTTATACATATGATTTAAATTTCATAAAAATAGGATATATTTGAAGTTTTAAGGGAGCTATGGCGCCATAGCTCCCTTAGGGGAGCACTTAGAGATTCGGTAACACTTTCATTGTCTTTCCCGGTAGATTTTATGTAGATTCTGTAACTTTTTTTCTATAGCGAACACACAAACATACACATAGACATACACATAATTTTATAGATAGAGAGATTTACATCCGATAATTTGATGAACAGAGTTATATAAACAAAACTATTATCTTTATAAAACTAATTATAGTTTCATAAAAATCTGGTTGCTACAATTAAATTTTACTTTCAAAATCTTATGTTAAAAATGATATAAACACCAACGGCATCGTTTAACAAACAACGAAATAAAAATGAAAGTAAAATGATCATTGGGCAGCTATTTACAAATATTTTGTCATACTTTTATTTCAGCCTAAGATTAACTGTGTCCAACTGAACTGTTTCTAAAGAATTATATAAATGAATAAATGCGAAAGATTTTCAACCTTTCGTAACATCAACACGGGTTAAACTTATTTAATTCTATGATACCACATAAGATTTCGAAATACCGTATATATAGTAAGCTGCAAACACTTTAATCTGCTTGGAATGCTTTTTTATACAGAAAAACGTTGAAGAAGATCCGATGGAAAGTAAAAGGCGCAGTGTTATATTCAGATAAACGGGAAGGGAGAGAGTAGTTATGTAAGGAGAATGGGGGCGAGTAAAGGGTGAAAGAAGGGTAGATAGGTATTTGATTGGGTCCGTAGGAACATGGGTGAGATTGGTAGGAGTGGTGTGGTAGAAGTGGTGCTAGAATTGGGTAAATATTGAATCGGATATGAAAGGGGAGAAAGAGGAGACGAGAGGGGTTGGTAAGGAGAAAACGGCCACTTGATTGCCATTTCACACAAACTATCGGTGGGCTTTAGAGATGTGTTAATGTTATTATTTCTGTTAGTCTGTTTAAATGCTTATCCAATAATTTCCTATATTACCCATTTTATTTGTCTAACATTTCATGTGTAAACTTATGAAATAAATATATATATATATATGTAATGTATGGCTAAAATGTTAGACCAAAATAGATAAACAATGTTTTATAAAAAATCCAAAACCATGTATTTACACTTATATAAAAAATTGTCTCAGTAGAAGATAGTCTAACATTTATGAAAAAATAACAATCATTAAATTTAATTCATTAGAAGATATTACACGTATCTTAGATACGCGTGTTCTGTTATTTACGAAAAAAATACAATTTTATTTACGGAAAAGTTCAAATTAGAATACATTTAATAAAATGTAAGCTTACATATTTTGACAGACCATTAGTAAACTGAAATAAAATAAAAACAAAAACTATTACCTTTGTCTTGAAATGTAATGAAAAAAACTATTACCTTTGTTTTAAAATGTAATTAAATAAACTATTACATTTGTCTTTAAATGAAATAAAAAAATATTACTTTTGTCTTGAAATATAATAAAAATACTATTACCTTTGTTTATAAATGTAATGAAATAAACAATTACCTTTGTCTTGAATTATAATGAAAAAATATTACCTGTGTCTTTAAATGTAATAAAAAAACATTACCTTTGTCTTAAAATTTAATGGAAATAAAGTATTACTTTTGTCTCAAAATGTAATGAAAAAACAACTACCTTTATCTTACAATG
>OY744519.1:68869789-68874789 GCA_963556195.1 Sepiola atlantica
TGAAGCGTAAGCAACTACTCTAGTAGGAGTCAGATTTGGGGGGGGGGGATGGAGGGGCGTCTTGATAGGGAGCTGAGCAGCAAGATGTTTGTTCAGATTACACTTAAATTTCAGCATATGTGTACGGTTGGGGAAACAGGAAGCAGGAAGGGAATGTCGAAGTAAAGCATTTCGAGGTAAGAAGCTATCAGATTTAAAAATCTTCCGGCATCTGGGGACTTCTATAGTGAAACGGTAATATTTTACCTCAAGTCGGGTAGATCGGAACTATTTACGTTGGAGGAGGTGAATATAGGTGCAGTATTTTCATCAGAGCACATTTCGGGGAAGTATTTGTAAAACAGGCACAGAGATGCGACAGGAGATGGAGCTTGGCAGACAGTGCGGGACCTATTAGGTTAGAAATATCTTTTTTGTATCCTGTCCAATAGGGAGGCTAATGTTCGTTGCACTAATCAAGATGTGGCAACACCACCCCATGCACGGGCGAATGGTGGCTTTATAGAGATATAGAAAACTGACAGATGTAAGACGTTTTCTAGCCCAGTAGAGGGAGTCTACCTTCTTTGCAACAGACTTGCCAACATCTTCTATTATCATTTCTGATTATCTAAAGAAGAAAAAAAACACTCACCGTTAACTTTTTATTATAGAGTGGAGCATATATTTCCGGGGTAAGTCTGAGGTGGTTGTCTGACTTGCAGTTTATTTTCTCACTTTCTCTTACTACTTGAAATCGATTCGGCCGAGGGCTAGAAAAACGCACGTATTTTACTCGCTAACTTTTGCGTGACGGGATGAAAGTAACTATCTTTATTTATATACATCATTTAACTACATTTTGTTCTTTCTTACAGAACGAGGATGGAACTGAAGAAATACAAATGTAAGTAAGAATGTTTACTGGGACGAACTAATATTTATCTCTATCTATATATTAAATTAGTTATGTGTATATATTTGTATGTATAGGATTCACGCTTAAATTAATTAACCAATTATTATAAATTTTGAAACACAACTGCTAGGCGCAAAGTTGGGTAATGTGTGCTATACTAAGTTTAATTTAGTTTTATACAACACTAGCAAAGAAGGAGTGGATACTCTTCGTGAAAGTTCAAATCTCTTTATTACCTAAATTTCAGTTTCTTTAACGTATTTCAAATGTTTTTTTAGGGAGGAGAAGACAATATGGTGTGCCCATATTGTCTTCCATTCGAAAATTCAAATATTTCCGATTGTCATTAAATTTCATCCAGAGTAATTAAACACCAATGAAGCATTATTCGCTTAATTTCAATTTCTTCTTAAAACTAATTTAGCTTTAAATTTTAGACATTTTCTAGAATCAAAATCATTTAATGGATTTTGATCAAAATTAATATAAGGATTTTAGACATAAGGTTTAGTAGCATTATATCTTGATACTGGTCTGTTCGGAGAATTAATTTTACCCGTCTTAAAACGGGTATTCTTCTAGTTAATATATATATGTTTTTTTTATTGGTGATTGCAGCGTTTATTGCTTTTGTTATACTGCTTTATCAATTACATAAACAATACAATAAATATTTAGGTGATAAAAATCGTACGTATTTCCTGGAAAGGCGTCATAGTTTGGAGGTAAAACGCCATATTGTAGATATCAACATCGAAAGTTACATCCTTGTATAAGTTAGCCATTCTGATGCCGGCTGTGAGTCAGAAACACATGTCGATGGATTACTTTATATATATATATATATATATATATATATATATATATAAGGAACGGGAGTATAAATATATGATGTATACCTTTAAAGTAGAACGTATCATGAAAGATTGATGTTCGATAGACAAGATAGAGCAATTATATTAACAAGTACAGGATGAGAATACAAATTGTACAAAATACAATATCTATTAAGTCATCAGTTGTTCAAGACAAGCTGTTTTAAACAAGTTATGGCTTGAAAAGCCATGTATTAAGGAAGGAATAATAAAATCTCTTTTATTTAAAAGCCCTTGTCTAGAACAACTGATGACTTCATAGATATTTTATTTTATACGATTTCTATTCTCATACTGAAAACCCTGCAATATCAGTTGAAGAATTAGCAATGAAATTATCGTTAATCAACACAACGTTCGTCGTCATCTTAAACAACTTGGAAAGGTTCTTAAGCTGGGAAAATAGGTGCAGCATGGATTGTCTACAGATCTCAAAACACGATTTACGGGTGCGGTCAGACGTTTTATTAGGCACCCATTTTATAAGCTAAGGAATGACTGCAGAGTTACCTTTCGTACACTTATAAAACATTATCTGTCGCAAATGCTCATTGGATGCTATCATGTTTAAAGGTTTTCCACAGATACAGTTGAATTAATATTTTCTTATAAAATATAATAACGTTAAATGTGTTCAAATACGCATATGCATTATTAATGCAGATTTGTTATCTGTCTGTCTGACACCAATACTATACTATTACTTCTATTAATTTACTAATTCCTCAATTCAGTTCACTATACTATTTAGACTGATGTACTATATTTCAATTCTCAATTCAAAGGGAGGGGCAAGTATCTGCTCTATTGCTATGATACCATATTTCCATGCATTACCTCTTCCTTTTGGATAGTGTAGTATATGTCCTGCTGTCATGAGACCACCCTTCTAAGCATTACATACTCCTTTATTTATTTATTTTTTTTTTGGGGGGGGGGGAATAATGCAGTATATTTTCTGTGGTCATAATACCATCCTCCCAGACATTATCTTCTCTTTTTTATCTATTTCTTTGAAGGATGGAGTAGTATAGTATATGTTCTCTTGTCCTAATACCACCCCCTTAGGCATTACCTCCTCTGTTTTTTTTGGGGGGAGGTAGACTAGTAACTGTCCTGTTGTCATGAGAACATCTTCCCATGCATTACTTCCTTCTTTTGGGTTTAGTATAGTATGATATACTCAGGCATTACCTACACCTTTTGGGAGGAGAATAGTGTAGTATCTGTTCTGTTGTCATGATATACTCCTCTCATGCCTTTTCATACTCCTTTTACGGGTAGTAGTCTAGTATTTGTTCTGTTATCATGAGACCATCCTCCTATGCATTATCTCTTTCTTTTGTGTGTGTGTGTGGGGGGGTAGCTTACGCTAAGAAGAACATGTTCGGATTAGTTGTGCATTAGCAAACGCAACACTTACATTATATATACGAGCAAAAAATGTCAGCGTAGGAAGCATATTATTGCTAGTATATATATATATATATATATATATATATATATATATATATATATATATATATATATATATGGGAAGAGAAGGATGAAAGTAATCCGACGTGATGGGAAAATGAAAAAGGAAAACCAAAAAATGGATGTTTTTTATGTGTACATCAACGTTTCGTCTTTATTTATAAGACTTCATCAGGATGATAAAATAGAGAAAAAATGTCATGCAAGTACCCTACATGTATCTGTACTTGCATGACATTCTTTCTCTATTTTATCATCCTGATGAAGTCTTATAAATAAAGACGAAACGTTGATGTACACATAAAAAACATCCATTTTTTGGTTTTCCTTTTTCATTTTCCCATATATATATATATATATATATATATATATATATATATATAGTTTCCATTAAACGTTCACACTTATTAAATTGCAAAGAATTGAAAGCCGGACAGAACTTATAGGATGAGCTAATAGTACCTGCAGCAATACAGGTGTCACGTTAATAAGGTTATTTTGTTTGTCCCTTTTTTGTGACATTCATTGCAATATCCGTAACAGAGCAACTATAAGGGAGCAGCAATTGGTAATTGATTAAGATTTTCTGCTTCTAATTCTTTGTCTATTTCGTCTTTTGCGCCGCGATAATAAACACTAAGCTGTGCTGAAGCTCTCCTTTTAGGTGACCAACATTTGAATAGTTACGTGAGAACGGATGCTGACCAGACGACAATGTGTTTACGTGATAGGTTCAAAGGATAGTATTTCGCAGCCCGGTCACACATGTCGCGTACTTTGTGGCTAAAAAGGCAGTCACCTTACGGCAGATTGGGGGAAAAGATTACGAAAAAGACTGCAAGTTAAAAGCCTCCTCTGGTTACGACAGAATGTTATAAAATGTCATATCGTATCTCATCGTAGATCAATCTGTACTAATAAGAGAGACGTGTGTCCCTCTGTCCGTCTGTCTGTCGGAGATGAGTGATTGAGCTAATGGATACAGTCTCAGACTACGAAATCAGGTATGCCATGTTCAAATCCAATAAGGTATGTTGTGATGATTTACGTGCTAATACAGTTGGGAAACGTATAGACCCATACTTTACACGTAGCTATTGGCAAATAGAGCAAATTGTGTTGAGTAAATCGTATTTTTATACTAGTATCAAGAACAATAGCCATTCGAGGATAAGGGTTAATGAGATGGAATGGTTATTGGCGCAAAAATCATCAATCGTATGAACTATGTTTGATTAGTTATGAAGTGGTTTATGACAAGTATTTGTTGACACTGAATTGTAAAACGACAACGTTGTAATCTGCAGGGAAGCTAACTTTTGCGTGACGGGATGGAAGTATATTTATTTATATACAAATACATAATATTGGTCTTTATGATGTTGATTATTGATACAGAATTGAATAACAGTGACACTTTTTAAAATCTTTAAAAATAAACGTAACTTTCATAATTAAGCATTGAATTGCTACTTTTTAATTTTTATATTAATAGAATATTTATTGAAGTAAAAAAAATGCATTAACGTGAAGTAAAACGAACTTTTGAAACGCATATTTAGAAATCCACCAGAATGCATTTCGGTTTCTTCGTAAACAAGTAAGCCATTTTATTCTTTTGTTGATAGTTGAAAAAGTAAAGAACTTGTTATTTTTTTAAATTTGAAAGGAATTCGGAAGCATTTAAACTGTCGAGTGGAAAGTCATTCCAGGCTTTAAAATCTTGAAAAGCTTTTCATGGATTTAACGAT
>OY744519.1:68879789-68884789 GCA_963556195.1 Sepiola atlantica
TGTGTTTTAATGAGGTGGTAGAAGGTGGGAAGTCTGCTATTTTTGGTGGTGAAGTTGATTTTGTATTTTTTGGGGAGGTTACGTGTGAGACAGATTTGGGACCAGGTGTTGTTAATGGAGTTTTGGACTAATGTGGCTGAAATGTTGGGGGCGGGGGTGTATAGGTTGTTGTTGTTAAGATGTTCGAGAGCGAGTATGTTGTATGAGTCTTGAGAGATGATACAGAATTCCTTACCTTTATCAGAGGGTAAGTAAACTAGGTTTTTATTTTTCAGGTTTTCTAGGGTAAGGCGTTGGGATCTGGTGATGTTAGGGGTGATGTGGGGTTGTTCTTGTTGGAGTATATCAAGGATCCTCTGTTTTAATCTAGAAAGTTTTTGATCAAGTAGGTGGTTACTAGGTGGTGGGTGTAGTGGGTGGTCAAGCTGGTAGACAGGGAAGGAATTAGTAGTGTTGGTTGTATTATTAGGGATGTCTAGGGTGGGTTGATTAAATGCTGTGAGCCATTTGAGGTGATAAGCTGTTCTACAGAATTGAGTCTCGATCTTAAGTTTTGTGTGGTCGTTTAGCTTTTGGGTGGTGATGAATTTGGGGCCAAGGCTGAGAAGCTCAGTCTCGGCAGTAGTAAGGGAGCCGGTGAGGTCAGTGACCATGGGGGGGCTAGTGAGGTGGTTGTTGGAGTTGTAGGTTCTGGTGGTACTAGTGTTCTTGGTGATGTGAGGTTGAGAATATTTCTGGGAAAGCCAAGTGAATTTCCGTTTAAGTCGGTTTTTCTCGAGGTTGAAGCAATGGTGATAGGCATCATTGACAGCCGTAGATATGTTGTGTGTTGATTGTTCTGTGGGTGTGGATAGTGAGGAGTTGATCTCTGTGATGGTGTTGATGAGTTGATGAAGTTTACAATGGAGGTATTGGATAATTTTCTTGATACAATAGTTATGTATGAATTTTCTGGCTGGGTAAAGTATGGGTAGGTGGAGGCAGGCAGGTAGGTGGATGTTTTGTATAGTGTTGGGTGTTATGTTGTGCTTGAGGCATCTTTTGAGGAAGCGGATCTGGCAGCTGGCTTTGGCACGTTTCTCCGAGAGTCGGAATAATTCTCTGGCGTATGCAAACTGTGTCTGGCCTAGACGAAGTGTTAGTAGAGAATGGTAGTTTGCTTGAAGCATTGCTGGGTATAGTAGTAGTAAGTTTTTGAAAGGCTGTGGGCAATGCAATTCCGGGTAAGATGCAAGATGAAAGGAAAGGAACAAAAACAATAAAAATAAATCGAATACGATATAAGACTTACTATTTATTTTTCCTTTTTTTTCCTTTTTTTTTTTTTTTCTTACATAACAGCAAGAGTGTTTTAGCTGTCCGGGTGATTAAAAATCACTATTTGATATTTCGGGAAAAGACATCCCTTTTTCAAAAATAATTAGACCAGAAGAAGAATAATATTTTATTCTTCTCCGACTGTGTAGAGAATAATACAAAACAAAATGGCTGCCAGATATAGACCGCAGCAAAAAAACAGTTTCACAGGGAATATAAATTAAGTTAAGTTTTATTTTAATATTATGTTAAATATATGATTGGTGTTTAGAATATTAGTGTAATGTTGGTTAGGTGTATGGTGTTCGATAAACTGTTATTTTTGATAATATATATATATCATTTTTTTATTTTATTTATTTTTTTTTTTTTTTTATATTTGAATATTTACTTTGTTTTATCTTCGTATTTTTAATTTGTTTATCTTTCTATCGTAATTTAAGAATTTTAATATAAATTAAAGTAATTAGTCTCATATTTTAAATATTCTAGATCTATCTACTTATCGATTTCGATTATCATCTATTAAAGAAGTGTTATTAATTACTAATTGTGAGTTTCGTCAAATTAGATTAACGAATTAACTTATTAACTTGATATATTTATTATAAGATAAAGGGGAGTAACTCTGGATTTTTTAAAATATTTTTTTTTATAATTAATTTTTTTTTTTTAATTTTTTTTTAATTTTATAAAATCTTTTTTTTTGGTGGAGATCTGTATAACAATATTAGTATATATATACAACATATATACACAAATGCATATATACATATATATATACATATCTATGTATTATTGTTTGTTTAATTGTTTATCTATATATATTCATCAATTTCTTTACATATTTGAAAAATAAATAGTAAGTCTTATATCGTATTCGATTTATTTTTATTGTTTTTGTTCCTTTCCTTTCATCTTGCATCTTACCCGGAATTGCATTGCCCACAGCCTTTCAAAAACTTACTACTACTATACCCAGCAATGCTTCAAGCAAACTACCATTCTCTACTAACACTTCGTCTAGGCCAGACACAGTTTGCATACGCCAGAGAATTATTCCGACTCTCGGAGAAACGTGCCAAAGCCAGCTGCCAGATCCGCTTCCTCAAAAGATGCCTCAAGCACAACATAACACCCAACACTATACAAAACATCCACCTACCTGCCTGCCTCCACCTACCCATACTTTACCCAGCCAGAAAATTCATACATAACTATTGTATCAAGAAAATTATCCAATACCTCCATTGTAAACTTCATCAACTCATCAACACCATCACAGAGATCAACTCCTCACTATCCACACCCACAGAACAATCAACACACAACATATCTACGGCTGTCAATGATGCCTATCACCATTGCTTCAACCTCGAGAAAAACCGACTTAAACGGAAATTCACTTGGCTTTCCCAGAAATATTCTCAACCTCACATCACCAAGAACACTAGTACCACCAGAACCTACAACTCCAACAACCACCTCACTAGCCCCCCCATGGTCACTGACCTCACCGGCTCCCTTACTACTGCCGAGACTGAGCTTCTCAGCCTTGGCCCCAAATTCATCACCACCCAAAAGCTAAACGACCACACAAAACTTAAGATCGAGACTCAATTCTGTAGAACAGCTTATCACCTCAAATGGCTCACAGCATTTAATCAACCCACCCTAGACATCCCTAATAATACAACCAACACTACTAATTCCTTCCCTGTCTACCAGCTTGACCACCCACTACACCCACCACCTAGTAACCACCTACTTGATCAAAAACTTTCTAGATTAAAACAGAGGATCCTTGATATACTCCAACAAGAACAACCCCACATCACCCCTAACATCACCAGATCCCAACGCCTTACCCTAGAAAACCTGAAAAATAAAAACCTAGTTTACTTACCCTCTGATAAAGGTAAGGAATTCTGTATCATCTCTCAAGACTCATACAACATACTCGCTCTCGAACATCTTAACAACAACAACCTATACACCCCCGCCCCCAACATTTCAGCCACATTAGTCCAAAACTCCATTAACAACACCTGGTCCCAAATCTGTCTCACACGTAACCTCCCCAAAAAATACAAAATCAACTTCACCACCAAAAATAGCAGACTTCCCACCTTCTACCACCTCATTAAAACACACAAGACCAACACACACACACAAATTAGACCTATAGTCTCTAGTATTGAAGGACCACTCTATAAAATCTCTTGGCTTCTCTCTCAACTACTCAAACCACTACTCTCCACCTTCCCCGCACATGTCAGCAGCTCGGACCAAGTAATTAGCAGACTACACTCACTCCAACACCAACAACTACAAACTAACAACTATATATTTAGCCTAGACGTAATCTCCCTCTACACCTCAATACCCGCACACCCAGCCATAGACCTCATCACCGACCACATATCTTCCTCTGACAACCTAGAGCTCTTCGGACTAACACCTACTGACATTCACAATCTCTTATACATCATCATCGACAACACATACTTTACCTTTCAGCAGCACACTTTCAAACAAATCTCCGGCCTCCCCATGGGTTCTAGCCTCTCCGGTCTCTTAGCCATCACCTACATGAACCGGTTAGAACAACGAGCACTTAACTCCTGCCTCTCCTATATATTCTTCTCCAGATATATAGATGACATTCTAATCCTTACATCCTCTCAAGACGAAGCCACACAAATATTCAACACATTCAACAACACCGACCCCCACATACAATTCACCATAGAACACCCAAACGAGTCCGGCTCACTCTCTCTCCTTGATTTCAACCTTAACATCACCGAAGATGGCTCTATACACACTAACTTCTATAGGAAACCTGCCTGCAAAAACCTTTTCATACACTATAAGTCTGCCCTGCCCACAAAAGCCAAATTAAGTTATGCCCATAATGAAATTACCCGAATACAAAATAAATGCTCTTCTGCTGCTGACAAAATATCACACACTAAAAACTTCCACCAAACCCTCCAAAATAATGGCTACCCCGCCCCAACCATAGCCCACCTAAATAAGCCCAAAACACGTAGACACCGCACCCTCGCTAACACATGCTTCTTAAAACTCCCTTTCTTCAGCGATAAGATCACCACCTCCATCCGCAAGGCAATACATAAGGAAAACCTTAACATACAACTAACACATACTGGCACCTCCTTACGCCAACATCTATCTAATAAACACACTAACCACACACCCGAACCCTGCTCCCTGGCCAATTGCCCTATCTCCAACACAGGTCTGTGCCTTCGCACTAACTGTGTTTACAAACTACAGTGTAATAAATGCAAAAAATTTTACATCGGCAACACTACAAGACCGCTACACTTGCGCATAAAGGAGCACTTGAATACCCGTATATCCTCTTTCCACAAACACATAGAGATTTGCTCAAACACTCAGCGCGATATTCACGTCTCCATCTTAGCGTCTGTCAGAAACATCGGTGACCTTAGAATCACAGAATCAATCCTCATCTCCAGATTAAACCCCTCACTCAATCAACGTCACGAGCTCTACTCACCTTTCATTCTATAATATCTATCCCCCATCCACCAACCAACCCCCATATCTAACACTTAACAGAGTCCGTTTCCACCATTTCACTCATTACTCACCTCCCATAATAAACTCACCATACACCCAAACAATCAAAC
>OY744519.1:68889789-68922289 GCA_963556195.1 Sepiola atlantica
GACATTAAGAGAGGCTAAAGAGAGTCCGACATAGGAGGCCAATTATAGGTCCCCTTTTTGGGATTTAAACCGACGCTGCCGATGTTGTCTTAATCTTCTGTAATTACATATATATATATATATATATATATATATATATATATATATATATATATATATATATATATCAATAGATGAAGTGAAAGAATAAAATAAGGTGCGAATCAAATTTTATTACAGATCAATGTTCAGGCAAAGTACTTTAAAGTTCTTAACTCATGAGTTTTCAAAGAAATTCTTCTCCTCAGCGGACCATTACCGCAATGACATTACTGCAGGTAATAAAAATTAAACTTTGAAAATATATAAAAAAATATATAAAAATACAAATATATCGGCCCAAAACATACTTTTTATAAACCTATACAGTTCATCCTAGTCAAAAAGTTTAAAATAGCTCCAGAAAATATATCAAAGAGGTTGATTAAAAAATATAACCCAAGTGATGAATGGTGGTCCAAAAACGAAAAAAGTTATCAGGGCGGGAAATTTGTTTACTATCGATGCAGTAGATAACAGTGAAAAGTATATTCAAGGTGTATGCAAATTAATAAAACGATAGAAAAAACGATAGATAAAACAAATCATATGAAACGTTCAGAAAACTCACTTGGTGTTGAATATTATGATGTCCAAAATCAGGGTTCTTATGAGCTGATAGGAGTAATGCAAACCATAACTTCCTGGTTATATGCAAGCTGCGCTAAATCCAATTTATATATATATATATATATATATATATATATATATTAGTATATATATATTTAAATATATGTGTGTATATATATGTGTATATATATGTTAGTATATATATATATATTTATATATATATATATATTTATATATGTATATAAATATATGTGTGTATATATATGTGTATATATATGTTAGTATATATATATATATTTATATATATATATATATTTATATATGTATATATGTTAGTATATATATATATATATATATATGTATATATATAGATATGTGTATATATATATATATTTATATATATGTTAGTATATATATATATATATATATATATAGATATGTGTATATATATATTTATATATGTATATATATAGATATGTGTATATATATATTTATATATATGTATGTATATAGATATGTGTATATATATATGTGTGTGTATATATATGTGTATATATATATGTATGTATATATATATCTGTATGTATATATATCTGTATATATATGTATGTATATATATATATATATATATATATATATATATAATATATATAATATATATATATATATACAGAGAGGGGAATAGAGAGAGAGAATGACAAGTAGACCACCAAAACGATCACCATGAACCACCAATTAAGAACATCCTAAACTTAGAGGCCTCTAGTTTTGATACTTACCACTAGGCTCTGCCCACTGATCAATATCAAAAAGTTTAGTCATCTTTAGTTAGTACATTTCTCGTCTTTTTTCACCTTCTTTGACACACTCTAATAATCATATATTTGTATGAGCATAGTAAGGGGGAGAGCAAAGCGAATCAGATACATGATAATAGGAGAGCGTTAAAGTGTGAACCCCCCCACCACCACCACCACCACCATCACCAAATTCGCCTTTTCGGGCGTGCATACGTTTGCGTGGAGGGGCTTGCATTCATGGTTCAGTGGTAAATCACACTGCATTAAAGTTCGACATTCTCTTTTTTATTTTGTTTGTTTCGCTGTGTGTGAGGTGGATTCTTGCCACACAGAGCAGGCACTACCGACCCGCGAAACCTCAACCTGGAGAGGGGGAGGGGTTATAAAGCGACCTTCTGGTCGTCTCTTCAGTTTTGTATTTTGTTCTCTTACTTAAAATGTTACCGGAAAATGTATACAGAGTCGTGGTTAACGGTAAGAATTTATCAAGTGAAAATATTACTGACCCAAACTTAAATTCCATCAAACTTCCGCTCTATTTTTATATTATTTTTTCTTCATTTCTTCTGTGTTTAACCTGTTCATCCTCGGATTAGGATCAGAGTGTAGTATCTGTTCTCTCCTCGGTCGGACGGGGAAGGACCCATCTTGACTGGGGAAATTTTAATTTTTGTCTCAGAGCGCTTCTTTTTGGGGAGCTGGTATCCCCACATAAAACACGACCTTGTGTCTAACTTTGCCTTTGTAGAGAGGCAGGCAAATACGAACTCGTTATTCTCTTCTTGTTGGTGACTGAAGGCATACGTTAGTGTCACCCACCCTTTCTCGTGAGTGTAGTCTCCTACTAATGCGGGCTTCGTATTATAGATTTGTGACGGTTTAGATAAGTCTTTAGCGGCGGGACTGATTACACAGACGCTTAGTTAAAATAGATTGATTTACGTGAATTTTCAAAATGCACGTATTTATTAAAGGCAGAAACTCAAGATTCCCTGATTGAGTGTTAGTGATTGAATCGAATAAACAGGGTTTGATATTGCTACTAGCCTTATTGATAAACGAATGTCAATACAAAAAAAAATCCCCCTTCATAAATAACTGGATATGTATTTCAGGAAAGTAACATTGTGGTTTGTTGGCCTAAGGTAGCGCTTAAGGCAATTGAAATAAACTATTACCTGAAAAAGAGTAATTGATTTATTTACTTTCAACCCCACGAGGGTGAGATGTGACAAAATACAGGGCTTATTTTATCGTGTATTCGATAGGAGTTCACGGCCATTGAAGATTGCGCATAAAAAATACCTGTCTGAGTATTATCTGTTGGACATGAGTTTTAAATGTAAAACTTTAATACATTTATATACTTGGCCTATTTAATATTTGTACGAAACGAACGGTTTTTGTAAAGCATTTAATATATTTTAGCATTTTCTTAGCAATTCTTATTAAGATCAAGGTCGAATTGACACAGCCATGTCAACTTTGTGACGAACAACAAATGTTTAATTTCGGGTTTTATTAATAATTAACAATTGTTTTTTTTTTATTTAGAATTATTAAAGAACATTTTTTTATTGAAAATATTTTATTCATATAAACGCATCATTTATTTCCCAGATAAACTCTATTTCAAATTGTTTACTTATAATCGATTCGTTTCGGTTTTGTTTTATTTTGCCTTTTGACAAGACGCCATCTGTAAATTAACCATTATTTAAAAGGGATTATCAGATTATTTACAACCACACTGTTTACTGTTAAATAATATTAGATACATTTTCATTAAAAAAAATGCGATACTACATTCTGACGATTACATGATAAGGTCATTCAAAAACTGTCTGCAAAAGTCTTACCCTATCTTGTCCGGAAATGGATGACCAGTGTACGTTAAATTAATATAAGAAAAGTCAAAATTACATTACTTTTAATTACTATGTGGCAGATATGTTTTCAGACAATTTACCTGTAATCGACTAAAAAAGTAAAATCTATTTTTTTTTTATTTTTCGATGCAAATCTGGCTAAAATACTTAACATTTACCACATATTGATCACGCATTTCCTGACCAGCAAGATCACTCACTTCTCCGGGCTATACCTGCACCTGGTACGACATTCACCTTGGGCGGGTTGAACCGTCTTCTTTCAAAGGATGAAGTTTCATGGGAGTATTAAATTCACAAGCGCTCCCCAGTCGCATCCAGACCATATAGTGTAAGAAAGAACGAGTAACCATTTTTTCTCTCAAGATTTTTCGAGTACAATATTACAATTTATCTATTGGCGATATTACATTTGTATTATCTTTTTTAATATCATGAGGTCTGCATTCGCGCCAGGCATTCATAAACAGCAATATCTACGGTTAACTTTATCTGAATATTTAAAACAAAATGAGACAACTGCACGTGTGTATGTGTATGTGTGCTCATTTCGTCGTTAATGTAATTTCGATAATTAAATATGAACTTATGTCTTTTTATTTAGTATTTGCCGAAAATTATTTAAAAAATGGAATAGAATCAAATAAAACGAAATGCAAAATATCCTATTTAAAAAATTATTTAATTACGAAATTAAATCCACTCGAACACATTTCGCGTTCTTCGTAGATAAATAAACCATTTAAATATTTTGTTAATAGTGAAAAAAAAGTTAATTACTTCGTGACCTGAAAATTTTTTGGAAGTGTTTAAACTGTCAAACAAACAGCGATTGATGGCTTCATAATTCTTAGCAAATCCACATCGATTAAGAAAATGTTTTGGGGGCTATTTGCATGAAACCATTTTATAAAGAGAGATTAATACAACATTAACATCATAAACTTAGTTATAGCTTTACAACTATTTGGTCCAATTAAAAATTAAATGAGCAAACGATACCGAATTAAATTTAACTTTGAAAATTATATTTAAAATGTATAATACTTTGGTATATGTTTAAAAAAAGCGAAACACTAATTAAAGTAAAACACTTCTGGACAACACGGGGTAAAATATCAATATTACATTTTTTTTAAATATTTAAAAAAATATAATATATTCTAAAATCCTATAAAAGAGGTAATTGTGCCCTTATTTCACTGACCATAATAGCTTTTGAACCGAAATCCGCATATGCTAATTTAACAATTTTATTATTAAGTCGTTACAAAAATAATGTCCGCCTGAAGCGCGAAGTTTTTAAAAGTCATTGGAGATGAGAACCTTGAAGATAAAGGTAGAGGACGGCCGTGTAATCTTGACAATCAACAATTGAAATCACTTATTGAGCAAAATCCACGTCAAAATGTCAAAGAAATGTCTCAGACACTTGCTGTCAGCACTGCAACAGTTTCACATCATTTACACAGAATTGGAAAGGTGAAAAAACTTTCATGAATAACTGTATGTTTCTGAAATCGGCCATTATTTTCGTAACGACCTAATAATTAATAAAAAAATTGTTCACGTATTATAAGCAATTTTATGTTTTGTTTAATTGTTGTAGTATGATAATAAACACGAGATCATTAAACATATTTCAGCGTGTATTATTTGGATTTTTTTGATTATTCGGACTTTTATCCCCATCTTGGTTATTATTTTCCAAACCCCCGACCTCCTTCGGGAATCTTTTTGTCGAACTTCGGAACCTATACGGAATTCCCAACTGAACCCTTTACTTAATCTAGTGAGGTTGATTGTTCTCGTTCCGTCAGCCATGACCGGGTAGAAGTTTTAAGTAAAATTTGTTTGTTTCATTCTTAGTTATTATCGCATGGAATGAAGATTGAATCTCCAAATTTTAGATTTTCACTTGAAACTTTTTGTAATTCAATGACTTTTTTCGTTGCGCTACGAGTCCATCTAATAATTTCCCAAACATTTTATTTCAATGTATTTTACAAATGGGCAACGCCAGATTCATCTGCTACTCAATTATATATATATATATATATATATATATATATATATATATATATATATATATATATATATATATATGTATATATATATATATGTATATATATATACATATATATACATTTATATATACATATATATACATATATATATACATATATATACATATATATATACATATATATACATATATATATACATATATATACATATATATATACATATATATACATATATATACATATATATATATATATATATACAGGGTGATTCATAAATCACTTAGCTATTTAAAATGATTACCATATGAAGCACAAACATACTATGAACTTTTGATAATTGTTATCTTACTCTCTAATTACTGCTATTTGTTATTTTAATCTGTTCGTTTATATATTTGTTTCTATATATATTTATTTTTATTTATTTAAATTTGTGTAAATCATCATATGTGCTTTTTTTTCAGGCAGTATGTCATTTACAATTGAAGAGCGAATTTTTATTGTTATTCATCTGGCCAAATTTGATGAATCTCTCACACTTGTTGAAAGGCAATGACGACCTCAAATCAAAAATCACTGCCGAGTTTGCTTAAATTAATCAATTAAATATGCTACAAAGAGTCGTAAATTCCTTGCAAAAAAGAATGGAGCTATGCATGCAGAACGAAGGTGGAAATTTTGAAAATTTGCTGTAATTTCAAACTCCCATTAATGAATTTGTTGAATAAACTTTCTGTTTTGTATTACCGTATTAAAAACTTTAGAATTTCAAAAATAAATAGTGAAGTGACTTATGAATCACTCTGTATATATGCGTTTATTGCGTAACCAATTTTGTTGCATTTTTTTTTCTAATAATTAATATATTATAAAAACCTGCTCTGCTGCTGATATCAGGTGATTGGGAAATTATAGCCGGTTCTGTAATTTTTTCTCGTAGGTTTATCGTGGATAGATTTAACTGATAGGTTTATCGTTATGAAAAAGCAGCTCTGCTAGGTTTCGGAATTTTTTTAGATGAAGGTTGATTATTTGCATTCATTTGGACTACTATTATCATCTTGTATGTTATTTGCAGAAAGCTGCCGCTGATGTAACGTTCGACCTTTTTAAGGGAAACTGTGTTACACTCGGGAATCTATATAGAATTTCAAACTGAACCCTTTATTTAATTCACAAGGGTTGATTGTTCTCGTTCCGTCAACGATGATTGACTAGTGTACACGTAGCGCAACGATTAAAGGTGTTTATTAACAACCACTTCCAAATGATAGTATTCTAGAAGGTTCATTCTTCGATGCAGGTGATATCGATGCTAACTAAGAAAAATCGAAAACAATAAAAAACAGAAATCTGTAACTTACTGTTTCATGGATTAGTTTCGAACCGGCCCTTGGTTTCACATTTAGAAGCAAGTATTCGTATATTGTTCTATTTCATTTTTGTAGGTTTATTACTAGCTTGTAATTATTATCAATATATATATATATATATATATATATATATATATATATATATATATATATATATATATATATATATATAAAGTTGAGTTATTTGTCGCACTGACATTAATATTAAATGCCTACTTTTCTATTTAAAATATAAAAAACAACTTCCTAATATAGTCTGTCGTAGATATACAAGCGACTTCAAAAAGAATAACTAATCTGCATAGTCCTTTAAAAATAAACTTTAATTCACTATTCGTTTTTTTCTGTGTTCTTATTTGATGGTTGGTTTCATTTAACTATTACGCACATGAATGGTAAAATAATAAATTAAGTCAGCCAGCGAGAAAAGCGAAGCAGACTAGTTGTCGTGTAAAGATTCTCTTCTCTCTGGTTACTCTGGAAAAGGGAATGGTCAGTGTGAAGTTTTAGGAAGTTATGCCACAATCAAAACCGACCGGTAATGATGGTTTGTATAAGCAATGAATTAATACTATAAATATTCTACGTTGTTGGTGCATTTTTCTGTATGGCAGCTTCCAGCTAATAAAGAAGATAAGTTCGAAGATGGCGACACACGGGTCAACACGTGGAGTCTAAATAAAGCCAATAAAATGACCACGAATCTAGTCAGTTGATCATACTATTTCTTATTCGCTTTTTACCACTAAATAAAATCGATTTATTTAATCTATCATGAAGAATCCTGTTTTATATACTAATGGTTCACCACTTACCAAGGCCAAAACTACCCGAGGATAAGAGTTAACGAGATTGTCAATTGAACAATAGTATGAGAAGTTTGAAACCGGTAGATGGAATGCTCAAAATTTGATCATTTAAGATGGCGGCTAGATAAATATTTGTTGACATTGGTCTTGAAGACGACCAATTTGTAGTCTGCAGTGAAGCAGTCCTCTGGTATCTTTTCCACATTTGAAAAGTTCTTGGAAAGAAACTCTGCTCATGAAAATTCCGTTTGGTCTTAGGTACACAGGGGAAGAAAGAACACTTCTTTGTAGTAGTGTTAGAGAGACGAGTTCTTACTGTGAATGTTTTACATGTGGTACTTATCTCTCTCTCTCTCAACGCGGAGAAATGTGACACAAGGTCGGAAGGCGAGGATTGATAGGCCAATGCATAATAGATGTGTGCACTCTGGCTTACGCAAAAATGCCAGAGCAAACCTGTCGTCATTCATCAATAGGGGCTCTCCAGGCGATTAGTAATAAACTAACGTTTTCTCAAAGAGATAATGTAATGCCTAGGAGGGGGGGATCTCAAAGAACTGAACAGGACCATACCTCATTCAAACACAAGGCGTCAGGACCTAGCAAGACTTCATCGAGTCTAAAAATTTGCTAAAGTTTTTCCCTTGTGTCAGGTAGGGAAGAACCAGATATTGGCACAGGGTACTTGATGCGGTTCGAACTCAATTCACCAGCCAGCTTGTCTGCAAAACGGATTCAGGACGGATCACTCACCGACAGGAGACCACATCATTGTACTTATAAAATCCAATATATCAAACAGTTTTAAATATACACCTGCGTCCAACCGCTATAAATAACCACTTGGACCCCCAGCCCTGATCCACCCAATATAAGTAATCTGTTATTCCGACAACTCGCAACTTTCATTCCCGACCACACATTCTAATGATCTGGTGCTTTACCTACCTTAGCGCACTTGATCGGTTTGTAATATCTATAATTAAGGAAAATAAACTTAGGGTCTAGCTTTAAGGGTAATCTTAGAAGCAGAATATGGTAGGAGAGAGAAAGCGTACATTTTCGTCGGCTGAAGGATTGATCTTAAAAGCTGATACCCGTTCGCTATGTTAAAAGAAAATAAGAAAATAGGAAACTAGGGGGAGGGTGGAATGAAATGAGTTACCTGCCCCTAACTCCCAGGAAAGACAAATAAATAAAGATAAAAAGAAGGTAAGGAAATATTAAGGTTAATTATCTTATCTGTCAAGTAATAGATCAGAAAGGCCACTGCTGACCCCAGCCATCGTTGCTTTTAGCGCAGAGAGAGACAGAGAGAGAGAGACAGAGAGAGAGAGACAGAGAGAGAGAGAGAGACAGAGACAGAGAAGGAAAGAGGGGGAGGAGACGAGCAGGAACTGAGAGGAGATAGAGAGAGGAGGTTAAAAACTCTGTAATAGGCCAAACTAGTATGAATAAAATAAAGAAAACATGAAACAACTAAAAAAGGTTTTAAAGAAAAACTAGAAAAAAATAGAATTAGAGAGAAAGGAAAGTTACAGAGAGTTGACGAGACGTACATAAATTGAGAAAGAGAGAGAAAGAAGGACAGAGAAAGGAGAATGAGATTTAGAGAGAAATAAGAGAAAGAGAGAGATTCAGACATATATATATATATATATATATATATATATATATATATATATATATATATATATATATATATATAGAGAGAGAGAGAGAGAGAGAGAGAGAGAGAGAAGATGGGGATTAAAAGAGGGAACCCAAGAAAACAAGGACAGAAAAGTACACGAAAGAATGAGAAAAATAAGGATACTCTAAATGAGAGAGAGAGAGAGTAGATAATGATGGATAGGAATGTGTGAGTGCGTGCGGTTCTATGTATGTGTAGCTATAAAGTTCTAGAACAAAAGAGATGGTAGAAAGGAGTGAGGGAGTGTACGTGTGTGCGAGAGAAAGAGGGAGAGAGAGAGAGATAGAAAGAGGTAGAATAAGAATAAGAATAAGAATAATAAGAAGAATAAGAATAAGAACAAGAAGAAGAGATGGATTGAAGATTCAAACAAAAGGATATACACATATTTACTTAACAAATAATTAAAAGAGAGGGAGAATCGAAGAGAGAGAGAACGAGAGAGAGACATAGAGAGAGAGAGAGAGAGAGAGTGAGAGAGAAAGAGCGAGAGAGAGAGAGAGAGAGAATGATAGAGGGATTGAAGAGACCACCAACGAAGATATACAAATATTTAATTAACAACAATAATTATGAAAATAATGTAGAGAAAAAGAGGGACGGATAAATAAACCAACAAAGAAATAGAAATATTTAAAGAATAAAAATAATTAAAAGAGATAGATAAAATGAAAGAAAAAGAGAGAGAGAGAGAGAGAGAGGAGTGTGTGTGTGTGTGTGTGTGAGAATGAGAGTGAGAGAGAGAGTGAAAGTGAGAGTGAGAGAGAGAAGGGGAGGGAAACAGAGAAATCGGCTGATTGAGATGGGAGATAGACTGAAGAGATTCAAAGGAACCCAAAGAAAGTAAATAAAAAAAGAAGCGAAAGGGCAAAAGTACAATATGTCATCAGAAAGAGAAAAAAAATGGAAAGAAGAAAGAAAAAAGAGAAGGAGAGGCCAACATAAAAATATAATTCTCTCTCTCTCTCTCTCTCTCTCTCTCTTATATATATATATATATATATATATATAAAAATTAACTAAAAACAATGAAATAAAAACCGACGACTTAACGACACAACACAATAAATTAAAGTATATAATTTATCCCTTCTGAAATCAAAGTCAGAAAGAAGGTTAAAGAGCCCCTCTTTTTGCTTTCTTTCTCTCTTTCTTTCATTCTTTCCGTCGTTCTTTATTGCTTCTCCTCTTTTATTTTTACCAATTTTCAGTTGGAAGCCTCTCTCTTTTCTATTTCTCTCTATTTTTGTGTCTATCTATCCATTGTACTTCCTTAAATAGTGGGGGAGGGGCGAGAGCGAGAGGGCGTGGGGCGCCCGTACAAAGTTGCCAAATGCGGAGGTCGCGACATCTAAGGGTCTTCACTTGTAAGTATCAATGTTCAGACCCGCTATTTAGTTAAACGTTCGCCATCCATAACGTATCTTATCCACTCGGTTTTGACACTCCACCCCGCCCGGTATAGAAAGCTCGGTTTACCCCCGGCGTTGAGACTGTTTAGGGACAATAAAAATCGAAAATACCCTCAATTTTCCGTCTCAGCTGTACGAGAATTATAGCTTCGGCAATCAACGGTCTCCAGGCTAGTTATTTGAGGGACAGAACTTTTGCCCAAGTCTTCTATCTGTCTATTTTTCTCTCTTTCTTTTCACCTCTCCCTCTCTCTCTTTCTCTTTCGATCTATCAAACGCAATTTCTCTGTCTCTCTGTCTCTACCTTCCTATCGCTTTCTCTCTTTCTCTGTGAACAGTCGAAAGTAATAAAAATAGAGAAGAATAAAAAAGATTAGAATATAAGGCAATACCACCACATGTAGTAATAATATTTAACCTACATATTTGTTGCCAAAAGACAATAACAAAAAATCAGCATAACATTATAGGCGATAAAAAGTCGAGCACAACATGAGGCAATTCATTTTGGTCTAGGGATATCACACTAGACTATGAATATTTACATCGCGGATTCGATCCTTGCCTGGGTGAGTTATGCTGATGACGGCTTATAGCCAGAAACACGTGCCCATGTCTTCCTTTTGTGGACGTAAAAATTAATTTATAAATTAATTAAAGAAATCTATATATACAAATAATTGGTTTATAAATTAATTAATATATACACACACTATATATATATATATATATATATATATATATATATCACTTCCCCCTTTCTTCTTCCTTACAGCGACTAATTATTAACGATGAATTTTCTTTTTCGTCCCAACCCTCTCCATTTTTTTAACTCTATTTTAAGATGGTGTGTAACGTTTTCTTTCGTCATTCAGTGCCCAAATGTGGCTGTTTATGCATCTGACGAGACCTATCTAAATTACAGAATAAAATAAGCCTACGCCGTTTTTTATGTTAGGATTGATAGAAGACACTTCCGCATTTATTCATTTAGAAATATAGACAGACTGACAGGGGGAAGCTATAACGAGCAGAATGAGACTGATTTTGTCTATTTAACTTGCTTTGCATACTCAGTTTTACTTTATGCAAAAAATCGAACACGATATATATATATATATATATATATATATATATATATATATATATATATATATATATGTATATGTATATATATGTGTGTGTGTGTGTGCCTGTTTTATGATTCTGTAGATTATATAATTTATGACACAATTAATTAAAAGTTGAAATATTATAATCAAGCTCTGAAAACAAAAATACTAAGCAATGTTTATTCATATGTATGCGCGTTTCAGAAAAAACAATTTAATAACCACCATTACATCAGAATCAAGTAAAATATGATTTTCCTCATTACCATCAATTACAATCCGAGAACCAAACAATGTCAAGATAGAGGGATCAAATAAAACTATTTTCCACACTAATGAAGACAGGCAAAACATGAAAATCACGAACAAAATCCCAGGAAGTGATCAAGTATAGAAGAGAATCGATTATACTCAAATCCGGTTTCTAATCGATTTTTTTATAATAAATGAAACTTAATAAAACTCCTTTTTTAATATAGGACGGTCATATTTTCATTCTACCCTTTCAAATTAACTCCATGTCTTGAATTAATTTGAACGGTTGGCATGAAAATATAAAAGAAAAGCCTTTAACCGTAGCTCTAAAATAGATCTTTTGGGGGAATTCTACTCGAAATAGGTATTTAAGATGACTGCGATGAAAACAACACTTATTTAAACAGCATATTTAAAAAAAAAGTTTGAACTTTGAAATATGAGTAAAACATTTTTAGAAATAAATACAAGAAAATCTATAAAACAACATTAAAGATAAAATTGTAGGTTTAAGTACCGATTATGGTTGTTTTTGTTTTACGGCATATCAACCTATTTCGGGTTATTTAATGCCGAATCTCGTCAGGTTGGTAACAGTTTTCATGCTTCAAGTTCGATATGTCTTCAAATATTTATTCATGGTGTGTCGTTTGGTTGTTTTGTATATGAAATTGTTGTTTTTGTTTTTAGCTCTGCAGAACATGATTTAGTTTGGCAAGGGGAAGGGTAAAAAACAATAACATCAATGTTTGTTGCATTTTGGGCCAGCAAGCCAGTATCTTCAGACAGCCTGATCTGGTAGCACCAAGCATAACGAATATGGTTGCAGAAAAGATAGGGTTAGCACCCCCCTCCCCATCCTTAAGAAAATATAAAAATGTCGCCCATGGAATCTTTAATAAAATTCACAATCGTTATTGCAATCCAACTATATTTGTAAAAGATATACTTCAGGCTATGGTGTGTGGAGATTGCTCACGAGTAAGAACGTTGACTACCGTATGTACGGTCAGGTTTCTAATCTTAACGTTAAACACTCACCATGTCTAGCTGGATTTTGAAGCCGTGATACGGCAATACATCTGTCTGCGAATGACTACATATATTTTTTTCTGAATAATTTAAACTTCGTTTCATTGGAGTAAATTCTAATATAGAATATTTCAAAGCTTGTCTTGGCCCATATCAAAAAGAAAATTTCATCTATTTTTGGAAAATATGTATATCTTTGAATTTTGTTCAAAATTATTGCTTCCACTTATTTTGACTGTTAATGTGAAAAATAAAGTTTCTGAACTCTTGTTCGTTTTGTTTGAACAATTCAATTATATATCGTTTGGATCAAGACATAGTGTGCTAATGAAGAGATTCATGTAATGCCCAATCTGCTATCCTCTTGTAGAAGATAATAACATTGAAATTTCGGAAACATATGTACACAAGGAAAATATGGTGAATTCTTCCGTCAGGTTAGAGTTAGAATTAGGGTTAGTTTTAATTATGAAATAATTGAAATTTCGGAAACATATGTACGCAAGGAAAATATTGTGGATGGTGAATTGCAAACTAATGAATATGTCATAAATTTGCATTCTACTTAGTTATAATATATTAGTTCTATTTAACTATTATATAAACAAGTAAAGGATGAGAATAAACATACAATATACTATTAACCTTATTTGCAGTATTAAATTAGTTGCATAAATGTTATTTCTATAAAAGAAATGGTGTTTATGATCTCCTTGTGATACAACTAAAGTTATAGTTATTGAACTAAACATTTCTTTCAATATATATATACATGTCTGTATCATAGTTTTAATAATAATAATATACATAATCATACACAGACAGTGACCACAAATGGAATCGAATAAACAATTCAATGGAGTCCTAAGATTCTCGTGTAAAATTATATCGTTATTGTAATTTATTTGAATCTTGCAACTGTTAACATACCGATTTCTTTTACACACAAACGAACAGACATTATATGTAGAAATCAATGTTTGTTTGCTTGTGTGCTATAGAAATCGATATGTTAACGTATCACTTTCTATTACAAATAAAAACAAATATTGAGAAAACATTTTTCCGAAGAGGCAGACATAAACAGAGGCTTAAGAGAGTCTAGTAAAAAAGACACGAATTATACGTTCCCATTGCTTGGATTTGAAACCGACGGTACCGATGCTGTCCTGGTCTTCTATAATACACATATATATATATATATATATATATATATATATATATATATATAATATCGTTATTCACAGACATGTATTGCGTCTTTTCAAGACTCATCAGTGTGGCGATAGCATATCTCAACCCCTAGAGTTGAACCTCGGACTGATATATAAAAACACAATAGTTATTTCTTACCTGATACGATTACTTTATAGCTTCGTTTGTCTTATTATTGTTTATTTTTATTGTCTTTTTGCTCTTGTTTTTGCGATTGTTTACTCCAGCAACTTCTTTACTCATTTATTTGATTTCGTTTTCTCGTTATTCGAAATTCTTTGTTATCTGAGCCAACGATTCAGGAAGCCCGTTTATGGAACAATCTGTACGAGAGAGATTTATTTATCTAGCAAAAAAAAAAAAAAAAAAGAAGAAATAGGTTCCGTACAAGGAAACGTAAAAAACTAAAAAACACGTGGGCCGTTTGTCTTGACGAAATAAATTAGCTCTAATATCATTCACGGAAAGAGAAAAGCTATTGAGCAAGGGAGATGTACTCGGACCAAAATGGCGAACGGAACGCGCATTTTTGACTTGTCTTAAACTAATTGATCCTGATGTTATTGAGCAAAAAATAAAAGATAAGTCTTACTCCAAAATAAACGCATGAAAATAAAACAATGGTGTTAACGTTTTGTTGTTGTTTTATTTGGTGGGCGTAAGTTGAATTATGTCAACTTCACAAAAAAATCAGTGATTCCCCGCAAAGTATATCAGCTTAACGGCAAATAACACCTTTTAAAATGTTATTTAGTGCCAAAGAACAGTCTCTATTGTAGACGATTCCTTGTGTATCATAGGAGGTGGTTGTGGTGAAGTTGTTACCGACGTGAACTGACGAGATGGGCATGCCAAGTTCGAATCCTGTCGGTTTCATAGCACCATTTTCACTATAGACGTTCACAACCTTAATGTGGTTCCTCCTGTGTACATGATTCTAGAAGGAAATGAAGTAACAATGTCAACTAACGAATAGAGAGTCAAATGTACAATTTACGTATTTTTTATTATTAATCAAAAATAGATTGAAAATTCCCCCATAGTTGTGATGGCACAAATTGTGAGTTTATACTTTTCTCAAAACTATTAGAGCATAAATGACTACAATAAATTCGATTAGATTTGAATCCAGCATAGACGGTTCCATAGACTGTAAGGATATCCATTAAGCTCATCGCGCACCCCATAAAGAAAAAATAACCGCACACTCTTCAGATATAACACCATACTGCCATACACACATTTATTTATAGTTACAAATTGCCTAAATAAACTATAATGTTCTCCACCTCTCCTGAACACTAACCCAGTCAAATGATATTAATCGACGAGTGACAGTGCGGATGTAAGTGTAGAATATAAAGATTTAAATTAGTGACATTACGACAGGTGTCCGTAACGTGTGTGTGAAAAAGAGGCCAACTCTACTCATCGATTGAGCACTGTTAGACTCAATACTGAAACAGATATTTACGTAATAAATTATCTTATAATAAAGGTATTTATATGAAACTAATATATATATATATATATATATATATATATATATATATATATATATATATATATATATGAGGAAGTTTAAAACCTGAAATTTTATTTCAGAGAAAATGGAGTGATTGGAATTTCAGTCATGACCGAAATATTGGCTGGCTTTAGAGATGTGTCAGCATCATTATTTTAATTAGTCTGTTCATACGCTTATCCACTAATTCCATATACTAACTATTCCATATATTTCCCCCTTCTTTTCCCCCTCCTCAAACAACTTGTCTTCCCTTGTATTCGTTTACTGCTGCCTGTTTGATTTCAAAATCTACTTATTTTGACGTCTCATTCCTATTTGTATTCTATTTTATCTCAATAGCTTTTAAGATTAGAATTACCATTTATCTTTTCAGTTTGAAATGAAACTCCATAAAAACTGTCGCTGCACAGCCCATGGAAGTTTCTCAAATGGCTTTTAATACGACACTGACATCCTAAACTTTCACACACCGCAACTCTTCTCAACAAGAGGGATAGTCTGAGCAATCCTATTCTTTGCCTTTCCACAACTTCGACGGATTTTTTAAAAACCTCAGATGCCACTTTTTTTCCTAAAATAGGACTGGATTTCACCATACTTCGAGCCTGCGTCTACGAAATCTCATGGCACTTTTAACGGTGCTTTTTTGACTAAATTTTCAACCTTTTTTTTTTACATTTCATATTATCTTTATTGTTATAACTTTTCGACTTTTGACTTTTAGTATTTTCTTTTTACCAACTTGCTCTCCTCTGCCGATAAGATATCATTCTTTGAAAAGCCATGGTTTAAGGAAGGAATAATAAAATCTCTTTTATTTAAAACACCTTCTCTTGAACAACTGATTACTTAATAGATATTGTATTTTGTACAATGTCTATTCTCATCCCTTCCTTGTTTATATAATTGCTATATCTCGTATATCGATCATCAATCTTTCATGATAGGTTCTACTTTAAAGATATACATCATATTTGTCTTCTCCTGTTCCTTATATTATATATATATATATATATATATATATATATATATATATATATATATAGCACAGCATAGATCTATGTCAACCTATTTACATGATCAATTTGTGTTTCAAGAAATCAACAGAAACGTGTACAATCGATTCAGAGACCATGTATTTTTATTATTATTATTATTATTATTATTATTATTATTATTATTATTATTATTATTATTATTATTATTATCTGATCTCATCGTCAGCACAGGGAATAGACATTAAGTTATAGGCATATAGACAGCATCAACACCCTCATTTACACAGAAAATAAGAAATAAAGAAAAGAGTTGGTGTAGGTATTCCTCAAATTATTCAAGTGTGTGTATTATTTCATGAAATGTAAGAATTCACATTCACTGAGTGGCGGTGAAAATGGTATAACTTTTGCAGGCGAAGACTAAACTAAGTGGAAAACTAATTAAACATCTGAACACGTGCCAACTACTCGTTACATATACATATATCGGTAAACACATAACAAGACAACACTTCACACATAACCATAAACGTGCGGTGCCGTCGTCGAGCACACACACATACACACACACAAACTATATATGTTTGCACCTATAAAAAGAGGGAGAGAGATTCACAAGATACGTACATACACGTACATACATAATTCAGGTGAAAGACCAAATAACTAGTTTTTATTTGTATGTTTATTTATATTTAATTAACAATATAAACAATGAACAGGATTTGCAAGAACTGACCAGCAGGTTGGAAGAATTGGCAAGCAGATACGAGATGGAGATAAGTACAGAAAAGAGTAACGTATTGGTAAACAGTAGAGAGACTACTGTCAGTGATATACGGATGTACGGTAAACGACTAGAGAACGCCAATAACTTCAAATATCTGGGTGCCATTATAACAGCAGATGGTACATCAGAGAAAGAGATCCAGACAAGAATTGGTATTGCTACGTCTAGTATGAACCGTTTGAAAACTATATGAAAAGATCGTCAGATAACGGTGAAAACGAAATTATGGTTTTATAAATCGCTGGTAATATCTATACTATCATATGGTTGTGGGAGCTGAACCATCCTGAAGGATCAGGAAAGACTAATTCACGCATTCGACATGAAGACATTGGGAAAGATTCGTAACATACCGTTGCACGCTTAAAAGCTAATGTCTACGTTAATGAATTAACTGAAGATTTAGCGGGACCCTATATTACGACATCAAACTCTAGCGAACATCATACTATAAGATTGGGTACATGGTTCTCGCAGATCAGGACGCCCGAGAAAGCTGTGGATGGACAACGTGTTAGAATGGACTGGGTTATCGGTAAAAGAAATGGTGCGAATTGCTAATACTCGTGTGCGGTGGAGGGAAATCGTATAAATATTTGCAATATTTGCAAGACTCCCCGACAACGTCCCTTGACGTTATGGGATATCAATCAAAAATCAAAAGCATAAGAATATAGTAAACTTTTGGCTCACTTAAATTACGAAGAAACGAAGAGTGAAACAGTGGGGAAATGAATTAGCAAAAAGGACTGGTATGAGAATATTTAGAGTCACAGAACTGTTCAGGAAAGCTTGAGAAACTACAAGATTATAGATTATTAGGGCCTTTTATAGGATAAAAAAAACGATAGCATATTTTCTCCGGAGAGTTTCACCACAGGATTGAGAACCGAACTTCCACTCCTAGAACGGTTGTTCCGCGCTGTCAGCACACGTGTGGATAAGCAGATTCTTTAGAACTGCATTTTTTTGCAGGGAGGTTTCTCCGTTCCCTTACATACAACCCGTGTAGTTACCTATCTGGTTCTGGCAAGGCTTAACTTCAGTGATCTAACGAGAACCAGTGTGTCAACATGAGTAAGCCTTCCATAACTAGTTCGATTTTCATAAATGAATGTTTTTTCAGACGTCCCTCATTTGGGGCGTATTTAGTTAGGGACTTTGGGGCTTCGTGGACATTATTCCTGATAGTCCGTGCACCAAAGACATTCAATATAATGAGCGTTTTATATTGCTGTAATTTAATACAAACGCAAGTAACATAGCGACATCCGTACTCGTACGATGTCGCTATGTAAACATTTAAAAAAAATAAACACAAAACTATTGTCATATATTCTAGTGCAACTCAAGATACACCAGATAAAATAAGCATGGTATGTTACTGATTTATATTTCGAAAGACTGTGTATTACTCCGAAGACATTGGCAAAATCAGCTGAAAATCAGCTAAACCGAGCATACAGGAATTATTAATGTTTATCTCATATAAGCAAGTACCACTGAAAATACATCATTGATAAATTCAGCTAGAAATCCCATATAATAAATGACTGATTTCAGAAGATCAAGTTCTAATCCGTAGAATTTTTTAATCAACCGGAAATGAGCTAAAAATCAGCTAAACTAAGCATTCAATATTATTTATTTCCATTTCAGATATCCCACGCCCGCAGAAAAAAAGATGAATTCAACTGGAAATAAGATCGAATAATCAGTAATTTCAGCTCGACGGAACATTCAAGTGTTTTGAATTTTTATTTCAGATAATCTAATAACAGCCGAAATACATAATTTTAAAATTCAGCTAGAAGTTACAGATCTATATTTAAGAAGACCGACTATCATTCAGAAGATATTGTAAGAATCTGCCAGAAATCAGCTAAAAATCAACGAGAGTAAGCATTCATTGTTATTTATTTTTATTTCAGACAACCAAATAAAACTAAAATTTGACTAGAAATCAAATAAAATAAGCATTCTCTGTTACTGATTTCTGTTTCGGAAGACCGGACATCTCTTAGAAGATATTATTGTAAAAAATATCTGGAAATCAGCTAGACTGATAATTCAATGTTATTAACATACTTAATAAATTCAGCTAGAATCAGATATACATGAATATTACGGATCTATACATCAGAAGCGACTATCATTTAAATAATATTGTCAAAATCAGCTAAAAATAAGCTAGAAATCAGCTAGACTAAGCATTCACTGTTATTTATTTTAGATAACCTAGTAGTTAGAAATGAGATCGAATAAGCATATGTTACTATCTGAAAAATAAATGACATTCATACGAGTGATATGTTGGTTTTTTTTCAAGAAAAGAACGTCGGTCCCTTTTGCTCTGGATTATTTCAATGTTGTTAGGCTAAGCATTTTTTAAAAAGTTTTACGTCTTCAAAGAACCCCGCCTGGCGTGTAACGTGCATGAAAATACCAGGCTTTTCCTGCCAGTTTTGTGTCAATATTTAATTTTCTCTGATCTTTTTTTTCTAACTTCCTTGCGGATTTATCGTAGTTGTGCGTTTTCCTGTTCATACGTTTTGGTAAGAAGATGTAGTTTGTGGACCCACATCATGCATAGATACATATACAACACCATATATATATATATATATATATATATATATATATATATATATATATATATATATATATATATATTCCTATATGCATGCAAACATAATATGCACGCGTGTATCTGTGAATAGATTAGATAAAGGTATATTAATGTGTAGATATGTTTACATCTGTATATATATATATATATATTTATTTATATATATATATATATATATTTATTTATATATATATATATATATATATTTATATATATATATATATATATATATATATATTTATATATATATATATATATATTTATTTTATATATATATATTTATATTTATTTTATATATATATTTATATTTATTTTATATATATATATATATTTATATTTATTTTATATATATATATATATTTATATTTATTTTATATATATATATATTTATATTTATTTTATATATATACATATATATTTATATTTATTTTATATATATACATATATATTTATATTTATTTTATATATATATATATTTATATTTATTTTATATATATATATATATATATATTTATATTTATTTTATATATATATATATATATTTATATTTATTTTATATATATATATATATATTTATATTTATTTTATATATATATATATATATATATATATATATATATATATATATATATAAGGAAAAAGAAGAATAAAGATATGATGTTTTTGAAGTAAAATATTATCAAATGATTGATTCTCGGTATACGAAACAGAGCAATTATATAAATAAGTAAAGGATGAGAATAAAAATTGTACAAAGTACAATATCTAAAATTAAAAAGATAGGTAAAAGATCACCATTGAAGGCACCATAAGAGTTCGTAGAAGTAGGTTCGAAGTAAGGTAAAATCCAATCCTTTTTTTAAGAAAAAAAAATGCCATCTGATGCAAAATTCCGCTGAAGTTGTGGAATGGTAAATACCGTTAAATGTCCCGGATGATCCAGTTAAAAAAAGTTGCGGTGTGTGAAAGTTTAGGATAGCAGTGGTGTATTAGATATTTCTTTGAATTTTATATCCGAGATTAGAAGTTATGAACAACTATTAAATATTTTTCATCCATTTTTTTTACTAAATAAAATATTAAAGTTCATGGTAATGATCAATATCGGCTAGGAAATAACTTGAAAGGTATAACAAATAAATTAAACATTTTCCTAGTCTGAGATTCGAAACCACGATACACATAAAATATTTGAACGTATGGCGAACGCTTTATCAAAACGGCCATCGATCAAACGAAAATAGTTTGTCTTTTTAACCTAAAATGTGTTCGACGTAAATATTATTTTACCTTTTTCGCGTAGATCTAAATAGTTCGATTGTCTAAACTAAATAAAGAAGCATTAAGAAATATTAATATAAAATTAGAAAAAATTAAAGTAAAAAATATATTAGTGAACATTAGAGACTGCAGATGTGATTCAAAAGTGGTAGAAAGTATACATTAGCCGAAAATTATAATATAGGTGTGCGCCCGTGTGAAAGTATATTTAAATAGAAAACTTTCTCTTTTGTATATATGTTAAGATGTATCAGACTTACAAGTAAATATAAAGTCATTTGTTGATTAACTGTTCGTGTTCTCTCGCGAAGACTTATACTTTCGTAGAAGAGGAAACTTACCAACTGATGTTTCGATTTTTTATATTTTTAATAGTTCTAGGTCTTTCGGCAATCTCAGTGGTCATTTTCAAGGATTGATAGGTCAATAATATCAATATAAGCAATAATAACATCAACTATGATGACGATTGCGTGGTTTCGTTACCAAGATCATGTGGCGACACGTAAAAGCTATTTCTATGGAAGTTGATTATGCGTATATATACAGATACATATAAAAAGTATAGATTTTATTTATACAAACAGCGTTGTCTATATATGTGCGTATATGCTTCAGCTTCGGCTTTCTTCAAAGTTCAGCTTCATCAGGACACAATTAATATAATATTTGTATATATTTCCTGGAAAAGCTAGACTTTGAATAATGTCGCAGCTGAAACATGTATGCGCATATGTAGCCAAAATGTTTGTATAAATAATAATGTATACGAAAATACAGCTCTACTTGTTATTAAGCACTATCTTATAAACACCGTAGCTTCATCGGATTTGCATCTATAAACTAACAACCATACAAACATTACTATATATATATATATACAGAGAGAGAGAGAGAGAGAGAGAGAGAGAGAGAGACAGACAGACAGACAGAAAGAGAGACATATATAAATATATAAATATATATATATATATATATATATATATATATATATAAGGAGAATATTTAAATGATGACAAAAATAAAATTGGATCATTTACAAATTTATCAAATCATCAAGTGTTCAGACGAGGGATATAATAAACTGACTTTTAATCCATGGATTTTCAAAGAATTGCTCTTCTTCTCAGAAAGGACAACTCAATAGAATTATGGATTCTTGGTAAGCATTAAATTGATAATTTGCAACAAAAATATTTTTATATGCATAAATCAGAATTTAGTGTGATATATATTTTGCAGGTTCGAACCCTTTAATAGTCAGCAACGCTGATTAGCCGCAGTAACGTCGAAACACGTATCGATGGATCACTATTATATCTATAAGTATATAAATATCTACGTACTGCGTTCAAGCCAGTGCAACTGCCACTCTTGCACTGCAAACTCGAAACGTAGTTATAAAAACACTTGTTTGCTTGATTTTTATTTGCTTTATCGATTCCTCTTACTGTTTGAAATTGTTTCCTCTGGAAACATGAAAATACACGTGTTTATATATATATATATATATATATATATATATATATAAATATAAATATATATGAAATGTACTCGCAAAGAAATCCTTATGTAAGCATAATCTTCCTATAAATAAAAAAATACATTACAGTATTGTTCTACTTCATATTGAGCACTATTACATGAACATAGTAGCGTTATCGGACTAACTGCTATGAACAAAACAACTCACAACCACTATGCAGCATCAGCATATTTGTGTAATATTTATATGTATATTCATTTTTTATATATATATATATTCATTTTATATATATATATATATGCATGTTATATATATGTATATATATATAACATGCATATATATATATATATATATGCATGTTATATATATATGCATATATATATGCATGTTATATATATATGCATATATATGTATATGCATGTTTATATATATATGCATATGCATGTTTATATATATATGCATATATATGCATATGCATGTTTATATATATATATATATATATATATATATATATATATATATATATATATGTTCCGCATGATATCTGTTTCAATGTATTCTGTTATTCTAATTTATTTATAAAGTCGGTACAAAAGAAAATCAGGTCGAGAAAGCTCAGTTAACCAATTTATACAACTAACAGCATCTTCTGAATAGTCTATGTTGCCTCATTTCATTTTTACTTCATCGACCTGAAGAAAAAACACAAATAATACATACGCACACAAACTCATATATATATATATATATATATATATATATATATATATATATATATATATATATATATGGTGGTATGGTAGTTTTGTTTTACGGCATATCAACCCTTTTTGGGTTATTTAATGCCGAATCTGGTCATTATAGTAAAAGTTTTTATGCTTCAAGTTCTTTATATCTTCAAATGTTTAATCATCGTTTTTGGTTTGGTAGTTTTGTTTTACGGCATATCAACCCTTTTTGGGTTATTTAATGCCGAATCTGGTCATTATAGTAAAAGTTTTTATGCTTCAAGTTCTTTATATCTTCAAATGTTTAATCATCGTTTTTGGTTTGGTAGTTTTGTTTTACGGCATATCAACCCTTTTTGGGTTATTTAATGCCGAATCTGGTCATTATAGTAAAAGTTTTTATGCTTCAAGTTCTTTATATCTTCAAATGTTTAATCATCGTTTTTGGTTTGGTAGTTTTGTTTTACGGCATATCAACCCTTTTTGGGTTATTTAATGCCGAATCTGGTCATTATAGTAAAAGTTTTTATGCTTCAAGTTCTTTATATCTTCAAATGTTTAATCATCGTTTTTGGTTTGGTAGTTTTGTTTTACGGCATATCAACCCTTTTTGGGTTATTTAATGCCGAATCTGGTCATTATAGTAAAAGATTTATGCTTCAAGTTCTAAAAATAAAATAAAAAAGGGGAGGGAGAAAGGGAGAGGGGCTGTTGTTTTTGTTTTTGGTTTTGTAGAACATAATTAAGTTTTACAAAAAAAAAAAAAAGAAGAAAAACAAAAAACGTCAATGTAGGTGAATTTCGTCTCAGGGAGCCACAGGGCAGCCTGATCTGGTATCACCAGTATATATATATGATGTATATATTGTATATATATGTATATATGTATGTATATAGTCATTCACACACAAACTGTTTCGCTGTATCACAGCTCTTCGGTGTGCTAGACCAGTTAGTGCCTCAAGTCGGGATTGAAACCGTCGAGCTGACAGTCGACGCCTCCTCCCTTGCGCTATTATACGACACTGACTGATTGTAAGTGATATCTCAATGTAAACATTGTCAAGTGCCGGTAGCTCGAATTAATTTTACCCAATGAGCTATGCCTTAAAGCTAATGGCAGTTGTCGATATCATAACAAATAAGCTCTACCTTAGAAAGGAGCTTTAGGTTTTCAAAATCAAAACTCTAATGCACGAGTAGGTGTTGCATACATATAGACGTACATACAAGTGTACACCGACACACCCTAAAAAATGAGAGGAAAAAGTGCTTCCCTAGTGTTCGCACTAATATTCAATTTAAATGACGTCTCAAACGGCTTAGAAAGAAAGAGAGAAAGAAAAAGTCTCAAACTAGAAAGTTAAAAGAAAAACGTGCATTCGGTATAAAAAGAAAAATGAGAAAAAAAAAAAGAAAGCAAACGTCTGAATATGGAAATAGAGTTGGGGATGTCTTTGTGATTTCGTTTCAGACAGCAGAAGTTGTCTGACTTGCTATTTGCTTTCTTCCTTTCCCTAAACATTCGACATGGTTTTTTCCTCGCGCGACGCAAGGGAAATACATTTGCTTCCCACTTGTGATTGTAACTCAATACTAAAAGAAGTAGAGATTTCCACTTAGAGTAAAGCATTTTCTTCCTAATATAAATGAGTTATCTCGTTAGTCTGTAGGGTAAGCAGATATGCAAATATTAAAATTGTCCTTATTTTCGTGGGAAAAGAGAATGCGTACTGACAAGAATTTAGACTGCAGTTGGGTTTCAAATCTAGAAGCACTCACGATGTCTAGCCAAAGTGAAAATCATTGATACAGGAAAACAGTTGCCTATGCATGATTGATATATCGAAACAGTTTTTCATGGTAAACAACTGATGATCCCTTAAAATAGTGTTAGAAACTAACTAATATAATAACTGTAAAAAATAAATTGACTTACATGAGTGATTTTCCACTGGAAGACTTGAGACTATAAGTTTTTTTGTTTTTTTTTATATAATTTTTTTTTATATAGTTTTAATGGTTGAGAAACTTCCGAGACTATATATATATATATATATATATATGACTATAAACAGACTATATTTATTTTAAACAATGAATTAAAAAATTAAAAAGTATGAAAGGACTCGATAACAGGTTTCGAACATCGCTTAACAGAGCTAAATCGAGGTTAAGATTAAGAAAAAATAATACTGACGCTATGAAAATTATGATGAGAGAAAGGGAGAAAAATGAGTTGAATAGCCCGAGATTTTCTCTTTGCTTACAAAGAGAAGGTCGCAAAGAGTTAGTATAAATAGGTATTAGAATCTTGAGATTAACAGGAAGTGTGATTTACTTGGAATGGAGAATAAATCAACACTAAAATTAGAGGCACAAGAATGGTTATAATATATATTTAACTCTCTCTCCCTCATATATATATATATACATATATATATATATATATATATATATATATATATATATATATATATATATAGTTAAACATCAAAATTATACATAGACGTTGTGCAGCTCATTTGCGTCATTGTTAAGTGCTGATTCATCTGCAGGAAAACATTGGTATGACATAATAAGTAAATATCTAAATATCAAATAAAATCTATTTAAGAAAAATAGCAATATGCAATAAGCCACCTAAAAGACAGGAGGTATGTACATCTATATACTATTTGAATGTTTATCCAAGGCGACTTGAAACATGTATACGGTAGAAATCGTTACGCTCTCCTCTGCGAGGCTGTTCTACGGTGCAGAAACACGGGCAGGGAATGATGTTTTTCTTCTATTGAGATGAAAGCACTGATTGTACATCTTTTGCAGGGTTTAGTTGAGACCATGATTTGGCGACCGGCTGAAAAACTCATCGACAGGTAGATTTAAATTCCCGTTGATGATGTTGTACGACCGAATTGTCTCGTCTCGCACCCTTTGATGCTCACGTAATGGGGTAATAATCCAAAGATTAGCGGCCATGACGCATCCAGCGCCGCTTGGAACTGTTTGAACATCTGTTGGCTGACCACAGTTTTTTGGAAGTTTTTATTTTCACGGCCCAGCAAGCCCAACCAAAAAAAATGTAAGTAAATTTCTAGTCCAACAAAATGGTAAGTTTAATTTCAGAGGAAACATTATTTATTGATCAATTAAACGGAGTGGGTGAAAAAAAAAGAAAATTGCTAAAAATTTCCTAAATGCCTTATCGTCTGACCCTCTAAAATGACACGTCGGAATGGTAAATTAAAACTTAAGAAAATCGGATGAGAAATAAGGGGGAAATTTTAGTTGAAGAAATCAATTGAGAGAGATAAAAAGGGGGGTAAATCTCTCAACGTTAGGAGAGATTTTAATCGTGGAAGATCTCCAACTGATGTTGCAAAATGTTTGGTCCGCACAGACTAGATCGAGAATTGTTAATAACAAACGCCTTAATAATATTGAGATGATAGTTCCACCTAGCACTGTATAAAACATAAAATTACACATCGGAATACTGGTCAGAACATATATTAGTACCAACCAGTGCTTGAAAGTTCTCGGATGATCTCGAAACCATGTGTAAACGAATATAACCTGGTACGTGTTGGACTATTCCTATTTCTTAACTTTCCGGATGTCTTACCACACCGACAAGAAAAATATTGGTAATTTCATTAAGTTCCGCATAGATCCAGGTTGGTGAACAAATCATAAGTGCTCGATGACTAAGAGTACTAATAAGATTTATTTTTCTTGATTTAGGGACGAACGAAAACTAATTTAAATAAAGACTCTAAATGTTGGGTTTCTATACAGGGAGGTTTCAAACGTTAAACCAGCGTTAGATACTAAAACATCTAGGAATGTGAGAGAAACATAATCTTCAACCTCCATATTAAATCGCAACCATATATGCAAGTCACAAATAAGACGAAGAAACTTTTCAACCTGACTGTGAAGGAAAGCAGGTCAAAGTGTCATCAACGTGACATGTGTAAAAAGCCGGCTTGGTCATTTTGGAAAAAAATTGGTTTTCCAAAACTCGAACGAAAATATTGGCTAACGATGTACCAAAAGGACTACCAATGGATATACCATAAATTTGTCGATACATTATATTGTTAAAACTGAAGGAAACTGATTTAGTAGCAGTTCAACAAAATTTCGTTCAGGATATATATATATATATATATATATATATATAATTTCGAATTTACAAGGAATACTGGATTATAGATAACGAGGTTTAATGAATAGAAGTAATGTATATATTTTGATCGATACACTATCGTCCTGCTTTATTCAGTCCGTTGTCTCTCCCCTCTCTATTTCTATTTTGGTGCATGTCTAGTTTTGCACACATTAACTTTTTTCAGTTTACTTCAGTTAGTTTTAAGATATACCCCCCCTCGTAAGGTTAACGCTAGATTTCTTCATGAGTTAAATCTATATCCGAGCGTTCTTTTAAGGATTGACGTTGTTCCGTTTAGGGCTGCTGTCTATTCCTCGCTACAGCTTGCTGTTCCAGTGATCGTGCCGTTAGAATTTGTTTTTAAATTTCAGGGGCCATGTTGTTTTCAAATGATTCTGCAAGTCCTTATATATTTTTTGTATTTTTTCACATTCAAATCTATTGAAGCCATTTGGGACAATTACATCGATAATGAGAGCAATCCTTTCAAATGTATTCCATATGGCAATGCCTGGTTTGATGGCCTTATCTTTTATGAATGTGTCTGCCTGTATATCACCTTTACGCTTGATCTTATGGTTGAAGGTTCATGCCCCCAGTTGCTCTGCGATCTGTAAAGCTCGATCCTTCCGCAATGAATGTAGCGGACGGTGTAGCGGCTATTTGCTAAAAGGATTTGGCATTTAGGCATTAGGTGGCTCGGACTTTTAATGTCCGAATGGCAAAACCGGCACTGATCATTTTGTTTCTAGACCAGCCATTTTCTAAACTCTTTTTTCTGAGTAGGTACTGACCATGTCCGGCTATAATTATTTATTCCTTTTCAAATAAATGTTTTTCACTCTTGAGCATTTGCAGTGAAAGTCACCTGATTATGTTGCTGTAATTTCTTCTATGAACCTTCTTGTTTTCTGATTTAAAAAAAATCATTTTCGTTATGCTTGTTTTAAGAGATATAACCCCATCTCTCTGGGCTAAAATGTCATTTTCTTTATAATTTAAAAGGGCTACTTTAAGGATTGAAACCGTCTTTTTTAGGGCCGCCATCTGTACTTCGATGCAGCTTAGTCGTCCAGGAGTTGTGTCTAGGTATAACAAAATGATTTTTCTTTAGACCGGTAGCCCCTATTACAACCAGTATAAGGTTTATGTCTTTCAGAGGCCATGTTGCTTTCATTAAGTGGCTCGGGCGTTCAATGGTCGAATAGCTGAACGTTTACTGAACATTTCGTATGTAGACCAGCTACTGTCTTAAATATATTTGTGCATAGGCCCTAATCTTGTCCGGTTATAATTATTCGTTCTTCATCAAATGAAAGTCTGCAACTTGTGAGCCATTGCAGTGGAGTCTCCTTGTCTCCGTAGCTTTGTTCAAGTTTTTCATGAACTTTCTTGCTCTTTCAATAAAAAAAAACTATTTTAGTTTAGTCAATTCTAAGATATCAAGGGACCCACTCTTGGGTCTGACTCTTGATTTCTTCATGAGTTAAATTCATATCCGAGAGTTCTTTTAAGGATTGTACTTCGCTACAGATTGGTCTTGCAGAGATTGTGTCTAGGTATTTTTTAAGGATTTGTTTTTCATCAATCCAGTTGCCCCTACCACTTATTTCTTTCAGGGTCCGTGTGTGAGTGTCTGTGCATATTAAAATGTAAAAAAAACGTATACCAAAGAAAAACAAACAAACAATCTCACCTCTTTAAAAATGCAAACAGCGTTCACTACATAGAGAAAAACTTCAAACATAGACTGTACCAAATGGATCCCATTACAATATCTCCTTTGTACGCAGAGAAATAAAAAGAAAATGAAATATTTTGAATATAATTGAAAAAGAAATGGTGAAAACATGGTTTTAATTAAAAAGCTATTTGTTTTATATTTCTATTTGCCTTTCGAATAAGAATGACATCCTTACTTATCATTATTACTGCATCGGTAGAAACATAATTATTTACCATCAGCATGGACCCGTGGAAATTACATGGTGTATATGCAATATAAACCATCTATATATGCATCTATGTATAATAAAACATTTCTAGTCGTTTTTTTTTATTTGTCTCTTTCTACGCAGAATCGTAGGGTTGAATTGGTTGGCAGCATTGAACTCACATATTTGTAAAAGTTACGTTTTTGCTGACAACCCAAATGTTCTGTGTTCGAATCGCACGATATCCAATAGTCTTTATTTTCATTTTTCTTTTTTTCCATATATATATATATATTATTTTACTAATTAATATTTAATTATCTATAGACGTATACGTTTCATCCTTTCTGAATCATCAGTGTATAGATAATTATTCAAACTGGTCGCCCAGAACAAAAGGCTATTTTGAATAACTATGTGAATTGGTAAGAAATAAATCATATTATGCTGAGCAGGCAATGAGAGTCAGCCGTCTTAACAGTGTTCAACAGGGAAGAACTTGCATTTATAGCTATGATTTGACGGCTGTATTATTACTTATCACTAGATAGGCCGATCAAAATGGAGGCTACACAGTTATTTTAATAATAAATATTTAATTATCTACAAACGTATACGTTTCATACTTTCGGAATAATCAGTGTAAAGATAAACAATATCTTGCTAGGCCTTCTGTATATGTCCGTTTAATTTGACATTATATAAAATTCTCTTTTTTCGCGTGTTAATTAATGTCGGCCTAGGGGTTTAATATCAGGCTGCAAAATGAAAGGGTACTTTTTAACTGGGGTTGAATCCTTCAACCAGTAGTGATTAGCATCTATTACACTGATGATTGCATAAGCATAAAACACTGATGTATGTAGGTAATGATAATTAATATTTATCAAAGATATTATATATATATATGTGTGTGTGTATTTAGTAATGTTGTATATAATGCAGAAAACAACGAATAACAAATAAATGAAGACAATATATGCGATATTTTTTGCAAATACTTATCCATCTATTTTTCAATAGATCTTTCACATACTGTTAATACAATCCGCGATGATGAAAATATTTTTATATTTCGTGAGAAAACCTCTTCTAAAAAACAAACATTCTTTCCCTTTACGAAGAAGAAACGTCATAAGATGATTTCTACGTTTTAAAGTATATTCCGCATGATATAGGTGTGAGGAGAGAGCAACAGAGACAAATATATAGAAAAAAGATTAAATTACTGCATATCAAACTTTTGCAAATACTTATCCATCTATTTTTCAATAGATCTTTCACATACTGTTAATACAATCCGCGATGATGAAAATATTTTTATATTTCGTGAGAAAACCTCTTCTAAAAAACAAACATTCTTTCCCTTTACGAAGAAGAAACGTCATAAGATGGTTTCTACGTTTTAAAGTATATTCCGCATGATATAGGTGTGAGGAGAGAGCAACAGAGACAACTATATAGAAAAAAGATTAAATTACTGCATATCAAACTTTTGGATTATATAATAACGTACCTATTCTAAAGAATTTATTGTAAACGATTCCCTGTAAACGAACTGTCATTATACCGATAACAGCGAAGGGAAGGAATAGTGTTTCCTTCATTTACCAAGGCAGATTGGCGTTCAACAAGATGCAATGTATCCGATTATATTTATACTTGGCTTACCGATTCCAAGGTGAAAGATAAGATAGAAGAAAGAGAGATCTGAGAAAGAAAGAAGCGGGAAGGAGAAAGGGTTAGAGAGTAAAAAAAGACAGGGAGAATATAACAAAGAAAGAAAACAATAATATATATATATATATATATATATATATATATATATATATATATATATGGGAAGAGAAGGATGAAGGTAATCCGACGTGATGGTAAAATGAAAAAGGAAAACCAAAAACTCCCATCACCAAAATCACAGCCCCCCCTCCCTCTCTACCCATCCCCATTTTCTCTGCATACACCCCCCACACACAAACATTCCAACTCACTCTTCCCCTTCAATCTTGACCACAGCCATCTGGTCAAACACCCCCTCCCCCTCTTCCTCCAATCTCTCTCTGCCATCCATTTTACCCCTGCTCATCCCCCACCTCTTTCTCTCATCGCCAGCCACAGTAGTCCTTGCTCCCTCCACCCTTCCCCTTTTTCTCCCACTCATTTTCGTCACTCATTTTCATTCTCTAACAAGTACGGACGTCCAGCAAGACGCTGCCATTATTTTTCATTTTATTTTATTTTTCTTCCCAACATGTCTACCCTACATGTATCTGTGCTTGCATGATATCTTTTCCCTATATCATCATCCTGATGAAGTTTTATAAATAAAGACGAAACGTTGATGTACACATAAAAAACATCCAGTTTTTGGTTTTCCTTTTTCATTTTACCATATATATATATATATATATATATATATATATATATATATATATATACATACATACTATTGGCAATATATGTGCATACATATTTCAGCTGTGACTTTTTTCTAAAGCCCAGCATATTCAAGTCGTATTAAAACCACTGAAAAAAAAAAAACGAATGTGCATATATATATTCATATACAACCAGGGTTACCCGGCATTGCCTCGGTTACATTGTGGGATAGCATTATATGCAACATCATAATAAAGAGAGCTTACTTTAAAAGCGACCTTGATCTGGTCAGCTGGCTACGTTAC
>OY744519.1:68927289-68939789 GCA_963556195.1 Sepiola atlantica
AGTAATGACTAGCAAAAAATAGTTGATTATTAGCAGAATTAGTACCACTATTTAATCTGTTGCAGAAGGATAGTGAGGTTGGGATGAGAGAGATATAGTGAGGAGAAAGCAACTAATTTGGGATTTTATTTTTTATATTTAACTGGCTATGAAAATTCACTTTTTCTAGCTTCAAATCATCTAACGAGAGCTGAATAGGTAACCGAACGGCTCACATTTGTTTGTCTCTCTCACTCATATATATATATATATATATATATATATATATATATATATATATATATATATGTATATGTATATGTATGGGTTTACAGTGCGGATGTAAGCGTAGAATATAAAGCTTTAAATTAGTGACATTAAGACAGGAGGTGTCCGTAAAGCTGTTAAATAGAAAAGGAGTTTCAAAACGTGTGTGTGAAAAAGAGGCCAACTCTATTCATCTATTGAGCACTGTTGAACTAAATGCCGAAACCCAGATATTTGCGTAATATATCATCTTATAATAAAGGTATTTATATGAAACTAATGTATATATATATATATATGATTGGTTAAATATATATATATATGTTACACCGGCCGTTCTTACACAGGAGAAACTACACCGGTTGTCATTATAAATAGTGCGAGTCACCAGAGACACAGAAGACAAAGCACAGTCTTGTAACTGTCTAGCCAAAAGCTAGTCACTTTCTTACTGTGTTAATACACTTGTTAAACCAACCCTCGACTTGACTTTCTTTTATTTATTATTTACTGTGGGACAACTTCACAACAATATATATATATATATATATATATATATATATATATATATATATATATATATATATATATAGTAAGTAATGAAAATATATTTATGGCGATTAAGCTACACAGAGGCTTCCGCGTTTCATCCCTGTAAGGAATCGTCAGGCTAAAGTGCATGGAGTTTGTGTTGCCGGCTGTTTTTATATAGTCACGTGGTGTTTAGCCTAGCTAGTTAACCAATCAGATTATATGTTATTCCTACCTATGGTTAATGCTTTCATTATCCATACATATATTTTCACAACTTACTACATATCTTTACACACGTATTGAGCACTGTTGAAGTAAATACTTAAAATAAATATTTTTTTTTGGAACTGGTTAATTCTCTATCACACAATCTTTACCTTAAATACTCTTTTCAGATAAAATCCAAACTTAAAAAAATATTTTTGTTCCTAAAGGTTTGGTTTTGTTTTGTATACGGAAAGGCAATATCAAAAGAGCGAATGACAAAGTGTTCCATACAAAAATAATTGACTTTTATTTACAACTTAAGACAACGAAAAGTAAAGAGTTCCAAGAACGTTCAAACTAAAACAGTTGTTTTGTGGCTATGGAGAATTTGAGTAGGCATGCTCATTTCGGCTGGTGTCGTGCAATTTTACGTATGTATAACTGGGATAGACATTGTAAGTGTGTGTGTATATTATCTTGCCTCTCTTTTGATAGTGAAAGTGTGTCTGCGTATCAACCTGTGTGTACGTGAGTTCGGGTAGCAGTGTGTATATGCTATCGGTGTGTTTAGTGGTTCGTGTTGCATCTTCCGGGGACTTTTGAGAACGTACTTATGTGCGTCGGGTTGAGAAGAAAAAGAGAAAGAAGAAAAATGCCGTATTTGGGTTTTTATATTACGCGCCGAATTTCGGCAGTGAATATTCTCGAATCTGTGATTGGTTAAAAGATACTGCTGATTTGAGCTTTTGTTCAATCGAGAGTCGATACTTAAAAACAATATTCGCTACCACTGCTGCTATCAATAGTTTAACGGAAAATCGACTGTTTGGAGGATATGTAAAGTCGAAACGCAATATAATTCATAAACGATCTATTGTATATGATTACTTGAACAAAAGTTGCTATTTTTATTTACAGCTGTGGTGGATTGTACATTCATCCATTTCTCAAATTGATATCAGCATCCGTTATATATTAAAATGCTAGATCCTCTAGTATATAATTTAAATAGTTGAGAATAACAGGAAGGTATTAAGAACGGATATGACGTCACATAAATCAAAGAAGAAAGGTGATAACATTGAAAGTCTGATTGGAAGCACGCGAGATATTTTGACGTATAACGAGCTGACAAGATATGATCAATTAGTGCTTTCGATCTCTTTTTCATTGCTCCCCGCCACCAGTCAGTTATTTGGGAGGAATATCACAGTGAATAAATGGCTCGCTGTCTTCTATCAGTTTGTCCCAATTTAATCTATTTGAAGGTATAAATAAGAGGCTTTAATTACAGGATGACATTCCCTCCGTCTGGAAGGATCAGCAAGAAGGGCGCGCACGAGAAGAACGATCATCAACCAAGATAAGAATGAACATTGCAAACTTTAATGTCTCCGTAATGATTACGGCAACTTGGTTGCTGCATGTATGGCACAAGGCTGACTACGTAAAACAATCTCATAATCAACAACGGTATTCATCCGTTTAAACGCGCACACCCTTCCTTCCTTCTCAAGAAATGCTATTAAATTAAAAGACGCAATGTTTCTATGCCACGAGGCAGGGAAACCGAACGCACCTCAATATGGTGCCTTACAAACATTGGCCAATTTTCAGACATGTTTTCTTGGCGGGGTATGGGGTTTTTTCATGTCTGAGAAAACGGCTTAAAAGTCTTAAGTTATCAAAAATGTCTGCTTCTCATTTCGCAAGGCAGAAAACATTGAAACAAACAAAACAAAACAAAAACACCGATGCAACGTTCTATTAACAAGATGAAACTTTCGCTTGTGTTGTTGTTGGCCTTCTTTATTTTTAAACATACAAAAAAAAACTCAGGCCATCTTGTTTGTTATATGAACGGACGCCAAGAATAGGAATTACTAAGATTCTTAAATTCACATGTACTCTCTTTCTCTCTTACACACACGCACACAAACACACATATGGATGGAGAAAAGTTCCAATTGTTTCAGTGTATGGTTGTCTGGGATGAGGTTAGGAGAAATGGTTGGATAAATATGTCTGGGTGTGTTACAATTAGAATGACTGATAGGAAACAGAAGTAAAGACACAAACACACACAAACTAATATATATATATATATATATATATATATATATATATATATATATATATGAAGAATTGTATTTAAAACTTATACATTACAGTGTCTGTCGGGTGTATCCGGGTTTTAATCGATCTGATCATGCCGGATCAGTGATAAAAACCGACTTGTAGAAAAGGACCGAACTTCGGCACCTTTCAGCAGGCAAAAAAGTGCTGAAGAAACGATCTGTTTCTACAAGCCGGTTTCTACACCAGACACGATCAATGAAATCCGTGTAAACCTGACACTGTAATGTATTGTTTTTAAATAAAACACTTATATTAACTTTTGTTGAAACTACGCCCAGCACTTTGGTTTTTTTCACAACTAAATTGTGATACATGCTATATATATATATATATATATATATATATATATATATATATATATATATATATATATATATATATATATATTACTAAAGTGAACTTCGAGAACACTCACCGAAAAATAAAAGAACGGATAGAGAGCTTAAATTAATATGTAAATATTAAAAAATGCTTAAATAAAATGAATAAATAAAATAAATAAATAAAATGAAAATTAACAATACGTAGAGCTGAGATAAATTCCAATATATAAGCAGAGATTATTACAAAGGTGTCAGGTAAAAAGGATAGTCAGGTGACAATATATATATATTTATATCAGCGGTAAGTGACATCAGCGGTAAGTGACCAGCGTTTTGGCAGGCCCCAAACTGCTCGGGGTGCGGCTGTTGTTCAGAGGGTGCGAAATTTGTTGATGGAATATCGTCGTTCAACTGTGCGGGAGATCGCCCAAGAGGTCCGAGTGAGTAAAGATTCCGCACATGCGATTTTGCATGATAATTTGAACACGCACAGAATGGCTGCAAAATTTGTGCCCAAGTTGTTGTCGCAGGAACAAAAGGACCTCCGTTTTCAAGTTTCACAGGACCTTCTGGAAACCGCCAACACTGATCCTGGGTTTCTGAACACCCTGATAACTGAAGATGAGTCATGGGTGTACGGGTACGACCCAGAAACAAAAAGACAGTCGTCGCAATGAAAACATCCAGAGTCTCAAAGGCGACAGGTGCGAAGCAAAATCAAGGTGATGCTGACTTTCTTCTTTAATATCCGTGAAATTGTGCATCACGAATATGCACCGGAAGGAAAAACAGTTACAAAGGAGTACCATCAAGATGATCTCCGGCATCTCCGTGACGCAGTTCGGCGCAAAAAATGTAGACAACGAAAAACTGGCAACTGCATCACGAAAATGTCCCCACACCTTAATCCCAATTGATCCAATATTTATTGACCAAACATGGAATTCCAGTCGTTCGCCAACCTCCCTACTCTCCAGACATGGCTCCTTGCAACTTTTTTCGAAAATTGAAGACGTCACTAAAAGGTTCCCGTTTTGAGACTAGAGAAGAGATAATGGAGAACGCGACGGCGGAGATGAACGCCATTCTAAAAGAAGACCTCCATAGGTGTTTCCGGCAGTGGATGGATCGGTGGGCTAAATGTGTGTGCAAGCACAAGGGGCCTATTTTGAAGGGGATTTGGGTCCACACTTCGTCAAGTATTTGAAATATTTTTTCTGGCTTAAGGTCAGATACATTTTAGACAGGTCTCGTATATGCTCACTTAGAATATGTTGTTTGGTAAAACCTGTGATAAACACTTACACACATACACACACACACACACATATATATATATATATATATATATATATATACTTCGTGAAATAGTAGGAAAATCCCAGCAGATTGCTAAATTAATTAAAAGATCAGAATTAAGAGCTTAATATTTATTTATTAATACAGAAATTTAATACAACATATGGACCAATGGTTTCAAGCACAGAAGGTAAACCTCTGGCTCTCATCAGCATAGAAAGTAATTGGTGAAGAAATGATAAAATAATATAATATAATACTCTTTTTTATTTTTTATTTTTCTTATCTTTCTGTTTTTGCTGAAGATGGGGCATCCTACCGGATGCCAGACATTCATCGGCTATTTCAGACACTCCAGTCTAGAGATCGTTTTAAGATTTTAACTGTCCCTTTAAGTGCAGTTGTTTGTATTTCTCTTGCACTCGGGTCACCGGGTATGTTCGCCAGATAGCTCTTGAAATTCTTCTTCATTAGTACTGTTGCTCCTATGATTACTGGTATGATGGAGATTTTCCTAAGATTCCAGTTTCTTTTCATGTAGTACATAAGACCTTAGTATTTCGTAATCTTTTCCCTTTCTGCTCTGTTCAATCCTGCATCATTAGGGACACTGACTTCAACTAGGGTTGCTACTTTCTCCCTTTTGTTCCGTATTACGATGTCAGGTTTAACAGCTCCGTTTTCTAGATATGTAGCTGTAGGGATTGCATAGTCATAGTGGATGGTGTATAATTATTTCCAACTGTTCTGTCTGGTATATGCTCCCAGGACTTGCTGCTACACTGGATATTCAACTTTTTACAAATAGTGCAGTAAGTCTCAATGGGATCACGTGTGTGCCGTTAAATGAATATAATGATGATGTGATCAGGTAGCGTTCGAATAATGCAGTTAGAGATATAGGATACTGTCAGTTATGAAGTTTTCAAGCTCGGTAGAAGGAATCCACTTTCTTTGCATCAACCTTGGAAATGTCTTCTATGTATTTGTTCCAATATATGTTACCTGTGAATGTTAGGCCGAGATGTTTGAACGTTGGACTCTCGGGTAGGATATTATTTGCAGTGGCAATCGGTGGTTTAAGAGGTTTCTTGTAGTTGTTGAAGGAAAGGAGTTTTGTCTTTGCGGCATTAAAAGCAATGGCAATCGGTGGTTGAAAGGGTTTTCTTGCAGTTGTTGGAGAGAATGTACTTTGCCTTTGGGGTATTAAATGTTACCATTTATTTATGACTCCAATTCACTACAGACTGGAAGTCACTTTTTAAGGATTCAGCCATTGCCTCGGATATGTGCACGTCCGTTTTACCCACATGACAAGAGTAGAGAGTAGTGTCGTCAGCAAATATACCATTCTCAGACACAATGCCATCAGGGAGGTCGTTTATGAAAATCAGGAACAATAAAGGTCCAAGGATTGATCCCCGGTGTACACCTGAATTTATGGTATGTTGGATGAACGGCCATCGAAGACAACCTTTTAGATAGGAAGTATCTAATGAAGTTTAATATCCGTCCAGTTAGCATATGAATGACGTTTTTATGAGAAGACCTTTATGCCAGACCTTGTAAAAGGTTTTTAGATATATTAAGCGCTACATCTCTTGCTTCACCTGCCTAGTCCAGTGTATGGTATATGCGTTCCGAGACGACCGTTCAGATATCTGCAGCAGATCGTGCTTGCCTAAATCCATACTGGTCAGAAAGAAGTTTAGCATTAACGACGTGACGGACTATCGCTAGATTGATTTACGATTCAAAGAGTTTAGCGGAGAGCGGAAGTAGACTCATCGGGGCGATAATTCTGAGGGTCCGTTCTATCTCCAGAATTCTTTAAGACTGGTAAAACAGAGGCAATTTTTCAGCTATCAGGATAAAGTATATATATATATATATATATATATATATATATATATATATATATATATATATATATATATATATATATATATATATATATATGAGTAGATTAAAGGATAAAATAATCCGACGGTATGAAATTTAAATGGAATAAGCGGAAGACCTAAAAAGCTAAACGTTTCGCCCAAATGTTATATGGACTTTGTCAAGAGCGAACGAAAAAAATGAGTCTTTTGTCATTTTTGTATTTTTTTCGTTCGCTCTTGACAAAGTCCATATAACATTTGGGCGAAACGTTGCGCTTTTTAGGTCTTCCGCTTATACCATTTTAATTTAATTATATATATATATATATATATATATATATATATATATATATATACATACATATATATATATATATATAACGACACATATATATGTATATATATTAAAAAGTATGTTAAAGGCATTTTGTATTCCTATAGGTAAACAATTAAGAAAGAAAGAAAAAAGATATAAACCTTAATAAAATACTCACATGAATCTTTTACACACACACATATATATATATATATATATATATATATATATATATATATATATATATATATATATATATATATAGGGAGAGGTATATATATATGTGTGTGTGTGTGTGTGTGTGTGTGTGTGTGCATATAAAGAGAGAGATGGATTGAGAAAAAAGAGAATGTAATATTATTTGGAAATTTTATATTATTTTTGACATATGAAAAGTATCAGTATACCTGAACGCACATGGAAAGCAATTAAAATAAATGTTTTCTTGTAGAGGCTATACAATGAACCAGTATGTAACATTTCTATTAGCTCAATACTTATCGCATTGCCTCTGACAATGTACTGAAAATGGACGAAACACCTTACTCATCGTAAGTTGTTACTCCATTTTGTATCTTTTAGAAATCCACTCCATTTCTCTCTTGATATACATATATACACATACATACACACATTTATATACACATATATATATATACACATACACATATATATATACACATACACATATTTATATACACATATATATATACACATATTTATATACACATATTTATATACACATATATATATATACACATATTTATATACACATATATATACATATATATACACATATTTATATACACATATATATATACATATATATACACATATATATACATACACATATTTATATACACATACATATTTATATACACATACACATATTTATATACACACATATATATATACATATATATACACATATATATACATACACATATTTATATACACATACATATTTATATACACATACACATATTTATATACATATATATATATACATATATATACACATATATATACATATATATACACATATATATACATATATATATATATGTATATACAAATAGATTAAAATACATTTCTTAAATAATTAACAGTCAATATCTAAATAATACGAAGATGTTTTTCATTATCACTCCTATATTACCATAAAACAAGGTTACTGTTATTCAACTCAATAATACAACACAGTATTTTGAAACACTGTATATATTGTAGACACGAACCGCCGAAAGACATCACTTTGCATTGCCAATTCTTAAACAGTTCATAATAAATTAATGTTTGGTGTTATTCATTCGTAATTTTATGTTTCGATTTTTTTCATATATATGCACTGTTTTGGTCGATATTAACAATAATTAATTAAAGTGATTTAATAAACAAAGATAAATATATAAACTTTTCTTAAAATATTTGAACATTAGTTTTCAGGGGGAGGTAATTTAAATTAGCTAACTACAAAGAAAGATATACGATGCATTAGCAAGTGTTCATAAAGGTGACTGTCTGACTGACGCCTCTTTCTCGCTCTCTCCTTGACTATCTTCTTCTCCCTTCCTCCTGTTAGCAACATACGACGCATTTTTATATTTAAATCCAAAATATGAGCGCGCACTCACAAGCAATCGCTTAGGCGAATTGATTTCCTCTTTCTTTTCATTTCTTTACGGGTACTTATTAAAGATATATAAATTTGTATCAAAATAAGTAAAATGTTAATATCTATTTATATGAATAGAGGCTAAAGTTTTTTCCTTTGTTTACAACAAAGTAATGAATGAAATGTTTATTATTTTACATTTTGGTTTCAAGTATTTTAAGTAGCGAACTTTGCGAAGCGATAGCGAGCTGGCAAAGCTGACTAGTCTTGTATATAAAAAGTAAGTCACATTTTCTTCCTATTACTTTGATTTAACCGAAGCTAGATAAGACAATCTGTTTCGTTAGAATTATTTGCCAAAATTGGTCACTCACTCGTTTTAAAAAGAAGAATGTTATTTTCAATCGATTTAATCGATCTTTATATATTTGATCATGCTCAATATTTTTTAGTCATATTTAGAGGAAATGGACGGAATTATTACCCCCTTATTCACATCTACTCTCACTGTCCTAATGGATACCGGGAAAACATTTAATAGGGTGCATATTTCGATATTCACCATTTCTTAGCGTTTTCATTGGCTAATGTTTAACTTTTATTCTGACATTGTAAATATGTCCGCAATGAGACGCATGAGAGATCAGTTTTTTAACATTATTTTCTTTGTAACATTACTGTTTTTTTTACAATTACTTGCAGACACAGAACATTGATATTATTTTTACATAAACCATGATTTAGTAAAAAAATACAGTAAAATATTGCATCGGGCAACGTCGTTTTCAAATCTAAATTAGAGATTTGAATAAAAATGTCAGGATTTGCTCTCATGCTGTACACGGGGAAATACAAATGAGATTGTTTTGGGTAATAACACATCAACACTCTGGCATTACCTGTTCAAAATGTAACAAAAGAAAACAATAACCAATTTCATGATCACATAGCGGAGGACAGAACGCAAAGCGTCTGTATTAATAACATTACATTTCGAACCGATTTGTCTTTTTCATTGCGTTTAAATGGATTTTTAATTGGTGTTATTTTGATTATTTGGACTACTGTTCTCATCTTGGATATTATTTTCAAAACGTTTCAGCCGATATTAACTTCCACCTTTCTTCAGGTGCGTCTCGTCGAACTCGGGAATCTGTATGTCGAACTCGGGAATCTTTACGGAGTTTCGAACGGAACCCTTTATTCAATCCACGGAGGTAGTTTGCTCTCGTACCACCAGCCATGACTAGGTAGAAGTCTTAGGTAATTCGTAATTATATTTTAAGTATCGCTCGTACTGAGGATGAAACCTTCAACCAACAGACGTCTGCTTCTTAGAACTGATTATTACTTAACACCTTTATCTGTCGCACTACAGGTCGGTGTAGACAATTGTAATATGCATTTTAGGTACCGTAAATACATTCATGTTTTAGATGTGCAATTTTACTACTAAAAATACAAGCCGTGAAAAGCATAAGATTCGTATATGTTGCGACTAGGATATGTATTGAGATTATAGTTCCATTTGGAAAAAAAAGATACGATGCTGATAATGTGTACTGATTATCATTTAGGCTTTGCTTGCCTTGGTTTTTTTCATTGTTTTTGCTTGTTTTATATAATTAGCACTGAGGATAGCCACACCAAGAAATAAATGCACAGGAGCATTTTATATATATCTTGGTGTGAAATGATGTTAATCTGTCCTTCATAAAATTGGATATGCTATAAAATCAAATAAAAAATATTGTATACAACATAGCTCAATAGTGTAAGACTAGAGCTATTACAATTGCTTCATATTATACAATTTATATTTAGATATAAAAGTTTTAAATAGAAATATATATATATATATATATATATATAAGTTAATGGTGTTCTAATCTATTATTTATAATTAATGGTTGCCATGTAGTATTGAACTCTATACTAGTTCTACTTAGGAGGCTATTGTCGCCCAACATATGCGCTGCTTCTTTGAGTTGCCTTACTCTCCACAGTTCTTCTCTGTCTATAATTTTTACTTCGTCTCATAAGGGTAAATAATTTCCCTTTCTCTTCAAGTTTTTTAATATCTCGACGTGTTCCATTCGGTTTTCTTCTGTTCTTACAGAAATGGGCGGAACATATCACTTACATGGAATGACATACACACAGTTCATGGACATAATGTTTTCTGTAACACGCTTGACTCGAACGCGATATGTCCGGAGAGTTAAGTCGTATCTGAATACTGTCCTGATGTCATATGGATTCAAAAAAGTATTCATCATAATCAAGGCATATTGCCACTGAAGCGTAACGATCTACTGTGATAGTAGTAAGATTTCTTGCGGGAACCACCTTAGTGGAGAGTTGGGCAGCAATATATTTGTTCACATTATATTCATATATATATATTTATTTATTTTGTTTCATTTTACTTCAGTTGAAGTTCTCAGAAATCAAGGGCCCCTTCCTGCAGCTAAAACTTGATCTCTATATGCGATACATAGATATTCGGGTGTTCCATTAAAGTTCTTCTTTACCTCTCAATCATTGTTTTTGTAAAGAAGTTAAGAACATTAATTTATATATATATTAATATATATATATATATATATATATATATATATATATATATATATATATATTTAAGTTATGAGGTTTAAAAAGACTAAATATACATTCGGATTGTACACATTATAAGTTATTTCGACCTTAACTAGGTCTCCTCGGATGTGTTTCCAATCACGATTCAAACCCAATCGTGATTGGAAACACATCCGAGGAGACCTCGTTAAGGTCGAAATAACTTATAATGTGTACAATCCGAATGTATATTTAGTCTTTGTAAACCTCATAACTTATTCATGCTCTGTTTGAACGGACATAGAGCTCTCTGATTCGAAATCCTATCGAAAATAATCGAACCTGAAAACTATAAATATATATATATATATATATATATATATATATATATATATATATATGTGTGTGTGTGTTTATGTGTGTGTAAACAAACAGACAAGCTCTATAGCAGCTCTTCAGTATGGTTAGACAAACAATATGCAATATATACTTTTATACGCAAACCTTTCTTTAAACAAATTGCACATTAATGAAGATAAACACAACAAAGTGTAATTGGTGCACTTTTTGATGCAACACAATAACGACGACACCACGCTGTAACAATGGGTTGGTGACCCAAATTAACCCCGTGACCCAAACAATCCCTGAGTTCCCTAATAATATTTAGAAACCAAGTGATTATTTCGTATTGGCCATTAAATAAAATGTAGAAATCTTGCTTGTTTGTTTTTTTAGGGGGTGGCGAACTTCTATATATATTAAAAATGGAAACAGGGTTTTTTGTGTGAATATCCGATTTCTGCTGCGAGTAAAATTAAAAAAAAAGAAAACTGAAGTTCCGTACAAAAAATGTTATTTTAAGAATTTTTTTTAAGTTGAAGAATGAAAATAAGAACATGACTATAAATATTATTATATTATCTTTATATGTAATACTCAAGGATTTGGAAGTGTAAGTTTACCCCGTGATCCAAATAACCCCTGACTTCCGTAATAATGTTGAATAAACAATTGGTTATTTCGTATTTGCCAGAAAATAAAAAGTAGAAATCGTTGTCAATTTCTTTTGTGGGGGTGGGTGAGTGGGGGGGGGTTACAAGAACAAATACTGGGTTTGCGGTGTGTTTCTCTTTTTAATTTGTTTTTCGAGTTAACATTTTATGACATTATTGAATAAGCGCGAATAAAATGTCATTTAAAGAAATTTATATTATACTGTTGACGAATGAAACATGTATTAGCTGGTTTTAAAAATGTATCTATTATATATCTATTATGTTTTGTTTATTTTTAAATGTTTTAAAATTAAGAAGTGTACTTACTACGCGTGGAAGTGTTTCTATGTTATTTTGTAATGA
>OY744519.1:68944789-68967289 GCA_963556195.1 Sepiola atlantica
CTCTTCAGGGCAGGGATTACTAAAAAGAAGGGTTAAAAATGTGAGTGAATTTGTATTCGCAACGCATACTAAGTCACGCTACTTTTTTGACACAGGTCTACAATTAACTGCCCCCTCTCTATCTCTCTTTCTTTCTCCCCCCTCTCAACTTGTTCAATATAATAGAAAGAAAGAAAAAGAAAAGTCACCACAAGCGGACTTGATATTTGACCTAGTTTCATTGTTATTTTCTAAACACCTCCTCATAATAATGAAATAATGTAATTTTCGCTGACCCCCATTATACAATTAAGTACTTGCTGACTCCAAGGTATGCACATAAGATTATTTTGTTACCATAACCAGCTCGGGGTTTTACTAAATCGGAATATGTAAGGCTTTTAATTTGGTAGTTTCTGTGTTTTAGAATCATACCCGGACATGCGCACATACACTGGTTTCTGTAAAATCAACGAAGTTAAGAGACATTGAGTACTAAATCGGTGAAATGCCGTAAAACCTAACAAAAAAAAAACACAGCTTACACACAGACTGAAATTAATAATATATCTGTTCTAATACTACACTCAACCTTTTCATTCCATTGCCCAGTGAAATAGAAATCCTTCTCAACTGAGGCAATTTAAATTTTCGTCTAATCCAGAGTGCCCGTTTTGGTTAGCTAGATTTACCCTACAATAACAACCGAGATTTTGCCTAACTCTATCCTCGTCGCGAGGCAAGTAAATGCGGGTCTGAAATAATATATATAATAATACGCTAAGCCATTTTGATGGTCGTACGTACATTATCACCCTCCATGTTTTTTAAAAGATGGTATCGCCCAATCGTCGAAGATGCAATGGAGAAAAACTATTTCTTTTAAATGTTATCTGATGATGGCTTTTGAGCTGAAATCAAAGTGTAACATCTGTTCTGTCTAAAGATGGTACAATAATATTGTAGGGTCTATGTCCACGCTGGACGCCTATAGAATGGAACTATGTCACAAACTTCTACAAGGGGTCTGGAGATAGACCTACATAAGCATGACACCAATTAAGTATATAACTCTGGATTTTCCAACAGGTCTCTTAGAAAATGACTCGCTAAATATCCTCGTCTGACTCAATCCTAATGACTAGATCCTTAAATAGGTTTAGCAACATGATTTGAATTTTTTTATGACCATGGTATGTTCCGTGACCTTCTTACTGGAAGAAAGGTGTGTTATGTGTTCTGATACTACACTTGGCTAAAATCAAAGTGTAGTATCTGTTCCGAGTGATACTGAACCCCATAGACTGGTATTGTCTTGGCCTTCGGGGCTTGATTTACGCCGATCTATGGGTCTGTCCTGTGCAGTTCTAGGAGGTCCACCCTCCCAGGCTTCACCTCCCCTCTTTGGGAAGGAGTAAGTTTATTGCTTACTGCCTGAGGCGCCCTTACCGGGGAATGCCGACGGGGTTGCCCAGGCAATTTTTAATGGCTAGAGTGCTCACCTCTCAGGCGGTGGCTTTTCAAACCCCACTTTCCCGACCCGACCTTGGATCACATCTTACTTGTGGGAGTAAGATAAAACTGGCCTTGTGCCTAACTCCTGGAGAGGAGTAAATAAATACTACACTTTTCTGTCCTCGGTTAGTAAATAAGAAGTCTTTCTAGACTGACGCATTTTGTTTTGTCCCAATCCAGAGTGCCCCATTTTTAGGAGCTGGATTTTCCTCACATTAGAAACCGATCTTTTGTCTAGCTCTGCCCTCATGGGGAGGGGCAAGTAAATAGGTACTTCTTAATGTCACCCTTTAGACTGAATCAACTTTTTGTCCTAGTTAATAGTAACCATTCAAAGTCCGTTTTAACGCACTGCATATCCTCATTTATACGAGCCTCGATTGTATATAGATTTACACATTTAGCCTAAAAACATGAATATCCATTGAATTCGTCCGCCCCGTGATTTTGAGTGAAATGGTACGAGAAATTAAAGTGACAAAAAACATTGTATTTTATGAGACAGTTCAACTTTTAAAGAAGCACGCATTAAAAGTGTCAGGGTACCATAAAAACGGAGGGTCACTAAGTCTAGAGCGTCAAATATCACAGAAAGGAAACACCAAGATTAACGAGTCTTTGATCATCTCGATTTCAATTAAGGCGACATTTAAAAGAAAAAAGAAAAAAGAAAAAGAAGGATCCGAGTTTGCCGTACTAAATTCAATTTACGGAATAATTAAAACCTAGCGGAACTATATGGAAATTCCACGGTGCTTATCTCCCGTCTTATCTTTTTTCTAACCGGAAAAATACTAGCAAAAAAAATAAAATGTTTTTTTATATTTTGTAAATAAATAAAACGAGGCTGTTTTCCAACCGACTACAACATAGTCGTCTTCGAGTCTAATGTAAACAAATACTTGTTGACTAGTCCTCTTGGATAATCAATTCGGTGCTTATACAGATAAGGGTACATATGAAAAACGCATTTTCCAAAAAAAACTATTGTTTACACTTACGTATCAGGCAAAAATAAGTATCCTCACCAAAAACAAGGAAAATTATTCAATAGAATTTTAATAAAATAATTTTTATAGTATTTTGCCCACCGTATTCATTTAATACGTGTTTATATGGCAGCCAGAGTTATGTCCCCCCTGACATCGTTCTAATCAATGTCTATCCGTAAAATACCATAAAACTGATTTTTATTTGAATTAAAATTCTACACGTTAATTTCTTTAAGTTTTTGGTGTAGATGCCTATTTTTGTCTGATACATAAGTATATCAAAGAGTTTTCTGATTAATTTATTTGGAACTGCGATTTTCACCTGTGTAAATGCATTTTTCACCTGTGCTTTCATCTGTATAAGAACCATCAATTTCTCTAAAGTAATATTCTGTCCCTTCCAATCATTATTTTCAATCCACTCCTCATGGCGATCATCGTCCAACTGACAATCTCTTAAACCTTTCTCCTCGAGTGGCCCCGGGCCTGGATAAGCTGTAATCCATAGTAAATAATACTAATACTAATAATAAATAAATAAAACAAACGTTTTAACATTTTCATTTATTTATTGTAACAATTTAAATCTTTTCATGAAATAAATAGTCCCTTCCTTACCGTAAAACTAATTATCTGTTAAATGTAATTTACATGAATAAAAGTAATGTCGCTTTAAAGTCGACGACGACTGCAAAATTCTGTTTATAAAGTCTTATTCGATTTTGGAACAATTCATTTTAAAATGGGCAAAAGTGTTTGTTAGTCAGCGAACACTCGTAATAATCAAGTATTTTGTCAATCGAACGATCTCAATTTTTAAATTAGTATAGAGGTGATAACGTACGTATAGACAAATGAAAAGCGTGTGTTTTGTACGGATAGAAATGTTATCGTTAATCTGATTACGCTGTTTCATTTGCTGCTCTTTTATTGCGAATAGACTTTCCTTTTCTTTCCTTTTTCTCATGCATTTTCTTTCTCTCACTAACGTAACCTTATCTATATAATGATAAGCTGAGATACTCCATGTTCGTACGTACGTTATCACCGTTCACATACTGTAAAAAATGAGATCGTCGGACAGCCAAAATGATGATTAGTAGATGTTGCTAAGATAAACAAGTCCAACTGTATTCTTTTCTTCTTCTTCTTCTTCTTCTATTCCTATTACTTTCTTTTTCTCATAATGATGATGATGATGATGATGATGATGATGATGATGATGATGATGATGATGATGATGATGTCACTGGAAGAGTACAGAGAGTACTAGAACCGTTGAAAGGCTTATGGCCACTCAAATCTCAGAGGAGAGCAATGGCGTTGCCAGCGAAAAATCAATGGTAAACGACGGTTGCGATACCGCATTATCATTTGCAGTGGGTATCGAAAAGAAGTGGAGAATACTGGAAATCTAGAGAGGCTTGTTGTCACTCAGACTCCAGGGAACACCCCCGATTGTTGTCAGTGAGCAATCATTGTAATGACTCGTGTGATAACTCCTAGTGAGTACAAAACATTATACGTGTGTATGTTCATTTATCAAATGAGATCGTCCGATCGCTAAAGATTAACCATGATTGGTCATTATCTGATATCGATATTTGAAAAAAAAAACACAGACACAACATTTTTTTACAATTTTAAAATGAATTGTTTCAAAATCGAATACTGTCGCCTCGTTGACTTAAAAAGTGTTAAAAGTTATTCTCTGAATTCTTTTTTATTTTTACGTAACTGTAATACATCTATTTGTTGCCTTTTTTAATAATTGAAAAAAAAGTGATGTTCGTTTGATTTCTTTAAAAAAAACTATTCTTGCGGTAAGCAGAAAGAAAAGATATTCCTTTTACATTTTAAATAAATAAATAAATAAAATATCTTATCGGTTTTATTTATTTATTCAAAGAATATTAAACTGAAAATGAACAAAAAAATTATGGAAGAAGACTCATTTTTCTAGATTTTATTAACCCTGATAGACATTTATTATTTCACGACAGATATCATTATTAACAGTCAATTAAACAGATAGACGAAGAAAGCCACCGTGGAATTTCCACAAGATCCCGCTCGTCTATGTAATAATATGCTACAGCATTTTATGTCTGTACGTACATTATCACCTTTCATACACATGTAACAAAATGAGATCGTCCGATCTCGTGATTAGTGATTTTTCTGATGTCGCTAAAGTAAACAATTTCGACTTTACCAATTTTAAAATGAATTGTTCCAAAATCAAATAATGTCGCCCCGTCGACTAAAACAGTACAGTTTTAAAGAAATACATAAAAAAGTGACATCCGTTTTATTGGTTTGAAGAATTATTTGCTGACAATTAATTTTACGGTAAGAAGACAGAATATGTATTGTTTTTTAACAGATTTAGATTGCTACAATTTTAAATAAATAAATAAGAGACATATTAGTTTTATTTATCTGAGAATGTCAATTATTTTTACAGAACAAGAATCATGTTTTCTTCATAGTATTTCCCCTCATAGACATTTTTTGTATTTCAAAAATATTATTGATGTCGAATTACATTCAATAACTGATGGTATTTACCAGGGTATCGTTATTTGGTTGGGTTTTGGGTGGAATTTTGAACTTTTGGGACATGTATATGAATATGTTCATTTTATGAAAACTCTTATTTGATTTCTTTTTCATAAGAGTCAGCGTTTATAATTCTTCTGATTAATTGTATAACTTAAAATAAGAACTGCCCTGAAACAGCTGTAAACAACCATATTACATGTGTGTACGCTCTTTATTTGAACCTTAATTTGAAAAATGTTTTAATAATCAAAATCAATTTCTAATATATATATATATATATATATATATAACATTTCTTTTTGTCGGGGTTTCAAGCTTTTACTATCATCAGTGTAGGGGATGATAATTTCAGACGGTCGCAAGATTTGAACCCAGTTACAGATTCACACTAGATTTCGCAAGCAAGCGTCGTAACAACACGGCCACGAGAAATTACCACGTAAAGTAAGTAAATTAAGTTCAATTTATACCTAAGCAAAGCGGTCACAGACAGTAGACATATCAAAAGTGGTCAACACACACACACACACACATATATATATATATATATATATATATATATATATATATATATATATATATATAAAAGATAAATATAAAAAATATATAAATGTTTATATATTTTGTATATTTATTTTCTTTTTGTTTATCTATAAGAATACACAATTTCTTTTAAAAATATTTTTCTCAAAGAACAGCATTTTCGGGCGTTCCCTTTGGCCTTCCTCAGTGTATTGAGGTGTGTGTGTACGGTGGGTGATAGGTAGTGGAAGCAGGGTAGAAAAGCATATAGCCAATGCAACGAAGAAATGTTTACATCCGACTTGTATGTGTCCATCCCGGCATCTTCACACCTAAAGAGGTGAGTAACGTGGGTGGCACTGTCAACTTTTTCCAAAACATAAGTGAATGACGAGCAATAAAAGATTAAAGTGTATATACATACATAGACATAAATACACACACATATATATATATATATATATATATATATATATATATATATATATAAACACATACACACATATATGAGAAAGAGAGATGGATAGATAAGTCAAATGTTCCAACTTTAGCAGTATCCTGACTATATATATATATATATATATATATATATATATATATATATATATATATATATATATATTAGTTTTATAATGAAAAACTATGTAAAGTACATACTAACTGTTCAGTATTGATTTACTCCTCTCCAGGAGTTAGGCACAAAGCCTGTTTTTATCTTACTCCCACAAGTAAGATGTGACCCAAGGTCGGGTCGGGAAAGTGGGGTTTAAAAATTGCCTAGGTAGCCCCGTCGGCATTCCCCGGTAGGGGCGCCTCAGGCAGTAAGCAATAAACTTACTCCTCCCCAAAGAGGGGAGGCGAAGCCTGGAAGGATGGACCTCCTAGAACTGCATAGGACAAACCCTATAGACCGGCGTAAATCAAGGCCCGAAGGCCAAGACAATACCAGTCCATTGGGTGCAGCATCCATCGGAACAGACACCACACCTTGATCTTAGCCAAAAGGCCAACCTACTGTTCAGTAGCCAGTTCGATTATTATCAATATACTAATTCTCATAATTGCAACATTTTCCATAAATCTAATAAGTGTGACTGACGTGGTTATTCACTCTCCTCTTCGCCTGTTTCGCTTCATCTTAACCCTCCTCTGACGTTATCTCTCATTCGCTCTATCTCATTAGATTTATGTCTCCCCTTTCACCATGAATGCATGTCTTCCTGTTTGTCTGTCTGGAACTCTGTTCAAATCGAACGTATCTGCCTCATTTCCTATCTTTATCGCCTTTTTACCTCAACCACTTTATAAAACGGAAATAAAAAATTCCCGTTAAACCAAACAAGTTAATTCGTACTTTCGTGCTAATGCATTTATCCGACTATAGAAAAGCTGGGTTCGTATTCTGTTTTAGTACTTGTGAAAACATTGAGCTGTATATTTTTCAATACTTGAACCTAAACTATTTCTGAACTACACAAGCGACCTCCACGATGCAATTGCGTCTTAGGTGGGTGTATTTGCTGATGACACCACTCTCTATTCCCTGACATGGGGGCAAATGGAATGTCACTAAGTGCAAGTCAATGGGTGCATCTTTAAGAAAATGATTTCCAGTCCGTAGTAGAATATGGCCTAAAATAGTTGATCACATTTAATGTTACCAAGACAAAGCGTTTTTCCTTTAAAATCTATAAGAAACTTTTCCAACTATCGATAGTGACGGCCGATAGAACCCTTCCCGAAATACCAACGTTCACACTCCTCGCCCTTACATTCTCAAGCAGCATGAGTTGGAATAAGTACATAACAGATGTTGTCAAGTCTGCTGCAAATAAGGTAGACTCCCTTTACCAGGTTAGAAACCTTTTCACATTTTCCTGTATCCTGCATCGACATTGCAAAATTCATCCGAAGTGAAGCAAGACATCTCTTATTGGTACATTGAGACACGTCCATGAAGGTGCAGGCCAGAAATAGCCGTTATGGCTCCACGGGACTCAAAATCCATCATTTTTCGGTGAAAAAGTGGTTTCATGCGACATTGCAGGTCCTAAAACATCCTCAAAAGCTATGAATGGATATAGATGGTTAAATCTGATATAGTACTTTAATTTAGGACCATTTTCAGGCTGTGAAAGGGTTTTTTTTTACCGCTAACAATGCCTTAGATGATAGCCATAAACTGGAGTTCATAATAAATAGATACGGTACTATAAGAAGCCATAAACCGATAATTTCTCAAGTCACTGCCCTTATATATTAAGTAACCCAAACACTCAATGGACTAATAACTTTTTATTTACCAAGTAAATACAGTGTAAAGTCCAGCCATGAACTCATACAGATATTCCCAAACCCAAAATAAAACAATAAAATCACCGATTCACTTGACGTTGAAAGCTTATTTACCAATTTACCAGCATACGAAATAATTTATATCATCATTGATCACATATGAAAAAAACATAAAATTAATCCTAAAATACTTGACAATTATTAACATGCAAAACGAAAGTCTTTTCTATGACCATAACGGAACCATTTATGCCCAAATTGATTTCCTTTTCATGGGATTCGTTCTTATCGACCTTCAGTAATTTTTAAATGGCCAATTTTGAAAATAAAATATTTAATACCAATTTTAAACCCTCCATTTATGCACGTTACGTTGATGATGTTCTTATTTTAGCAGGCAATAACGATGAAATTGAAAAAAAACAACAAATGAATATTTTAAACTAACACCGTACTTAAATTCACTTATAAGCTAAACATTAATAACAACATTCCGTTTTTACATGTACTCATTGACTCTAACAACGATAAATTCATCACCTTTTCTAATAAAAACTCATGCATCCTAAATTATAAAAGCGAATGTTCAAATCGATATAAAATTTCAATGCTAAAAATATATATTAAACTGCGCAAAACTAATCGCTTCTAGCAGAAAAATAGTATATAATGAAGTTAAAAACATTAATAAAGTTTAAATAAACAATCAATTTCCTAATTATATTGTTGACGAACAAATTAAACAGCTAAATATTTCCTACTATATTAATTTAGTGTATTGTAACCAAATGCATCGGAATTTTAAAGTGGACTAAAAAGCTCTAACACACACACACACACATATATATATATATATATATATATATATATATATATATATATATATATATATATATATATATCCAATCAACTGTAACAATAAAATAAGATTATTTATTCATGAGGAGAAATTGAAAATATTAAAACGTGAAGTTAACAATAACGCTTTTCAGGTCAAACACAGTGGGAGACAGTATCTCCTAATACAATAAAAAGCTAATTCTTAAATCGATTTTACTACTCCAACACTTTCCCATAAGCTAACCCTGCATCTCACCACAACTAGCTCAATTTGCCAACACCAAAAAATGATATGACTGCACCCTTCTCTATCATTTAAGTTAATAATACAAAAACAATACACTACAATACTAACATTAAATGATTAAAAATTATTGACATCAAAAGTAGACATATAATATTAATTATAATATAAGTCACTGAATTTTGGTAAATTATGGAGAGGAAAATTAATGTTCTTCACTTATTTACTAACTCAACGTTTGAGAAGTAAAGGAAAACTTTCATGGAACACTCAGAAACCTATGTTTCTCATATAGACATCAAGTGTTAGATCCAGAAAAGGTCCCTTTAATTTATGAGAACTTCCAATGAAGTAAAATGAAAAAAATATATATAACTAATCTGCCTAATATGCATGGTGAAAATAAGGCTTACTTACTCTACGGTGGTACGCATCTATCAGTTTAATAGCATAAATAACCAGGTAAAACCATTTTTGGTCGCTTACCCATCTTAAGTGATTATGTTAGTTTGTATTTGATTCACCGCACTGAATGAATCCTGATCTTTAAACAGACGAGTCTTAAAAAATGACTTGAGTGTTCGCACCTTTTACAAAAAACGAAATCTTTTCCTCGAACTCTTAAAAGCGTTTCACACATAAGAGAAATACTCTCATTCACGCCCCCCACGCCGCTACATTGTGTACAAGCTCGTATGTATAATTCTCTTCATATATATGTATATATCGCTCAATATATATATATATATATATATCGCTCAATATATATATATATATATATCGCTCAATATATATATATATATATATCGCTCAATATATATATATATATATATATCGCAAAATATATATATATATATATATATATATATATATCGCTAAATATATATATATATATATCGCTCAATGTATATATATATATATATCGCTCAATATATATATATATATATATATCGCTCAATGTATATATATATATATATATCGCTCAATATATATATATATATGTATATATATCGCTCAATATATATATATATGTATATATATCGCTCAATATATATATATATGTATATATATCGCTCAATATATGTATATCGCTCAATATATATATATATATGTATATATATCGCTCATTATATGTATATCGCTCAATATATATATATATATGTATATATATCGCTCATTATATGTATATCGCTCAATATATATATATATGTATATATATCGCTTAATATATATATATATATCGCTCAATATATATATATATATATATCGCTCAATATATATATATATATCGCTCAATATATATATATATATCGCTCAATATATATATATATATATATATATATATATATATATCGCTCAATATATATATATATATATATATATATCGCTCAATATATATATATGTCTCAATATATATATATATATAAATATTGAGCGATGTATATATATATATATCGTTCAATATATATATATATATATCGTTCAATATATATATATATATATCGTTCAATATATATATCGTTCAATATATATATATATATATCGTTCAATATATATATATATATATATCGTTCAATATATATATATATATATCGTTCAATATATATATATATATATATCGTTCAATATATATATATCGTTCACTATATATATATATATATATATATCGTTCAATATATATATATATCGTTCAATATATATATATACATATAAAAACATATATATATATCGTTCAATATATATATATATATATATATATATATCGTTCAATATATATATATATATATATCGTTCAATATATATATATATATATATCGTTCAATATATATATATATATCGTTCAATATATATATATATATATCGTTCAATATATATATATATATCGTTCAATATATATATATATATCGTTCAATATATATATATATATATCGTTCAATATATATATATATATCGTTCAATATATATATATATATCGTTCAATATATATATATATATCGTTCAATATATATATATATATATCGTTCAATATATATATATATATATAACGTTCAATATATATATATATATCGTTCAATATATATATATATCGTTCAATATATATATATATATCGTTCAATATATATATATATCGTTCAATATATATATATATACATATATATATCGTTCAATATATATATATATATACATATATATATCGTTCAATATATATATATATATATACATATATATATCGTTAAATATATATATATATATACATATATATATCGTTAAATATATATATATATATATATATCGTTCAATATATATATATATCGTTCAATATATATATATATATCGTTCAATATATATATATATATATATATATATATCGTTCAATATATATATATATATATATATATATATCGTTCAATATATATATATATATATCGTTCAATATATATATATATATCGTTCAATATATATATATATATCGTTCAATATATATATATATATATATATATATATATATATATATCGTTCAATATATATATATATATATATCGTTCAATATATATATATATATCGTTCAATATATATATATATATATATCGTTCAATATATATATATATATCGTTCAATATATATATATATATATCGTTCAATATATATATATCGTTCAATATATATATATATATCGTTCAATATATATATATATATATATCGTTCAATATATATATATATATATATCGTTCAATATATATATATATATATATCGTCCAATATATATATATATATATATCGTCCAATATATATATATATATATCTATATATATATATATATCGTTCAATATATATATATATGGTTCAATATATATATATATATATATATCGTTCAATATATATATCGTTCAATATATATATATATATTGTTCAATATATATATCGTTCAATATATATATATATATCGTTCAATATATATATATATATATATATCGTTCAATATATATATATATATATATTGAACGATATATATATATATATATATATATATATTGAACGATATATATATATATATATATTGAACGATATATATATATATATTGAACGATATATATATATATATATATTGAACGATATATATATATATATATATGTAACGATATATATATATATTGAACGATATATATATATATATATTGAACGATATATATATATATATATATATTGAACGATATATATATATATATATATATATATTGAACGATATATATATATATATATATTGAACGATATATATATATATATATATTGAACGATATATATATATATATTGAACGATATATATATATATATATATTGAACGATATATCTATATATATATATTGAACGATATATATATATATATATATATATTGAACGATATATATATATATATATATATATTGAACGATATATATATATATATATTGAACGATATATATATATATATATATATTGAACGATATATATATATATATATTGAACGATATATATATATATATTGAACGATATATATATATTGAACGATATATATATATATATATATTGAACGATATATATATATTGAACGATATATATATATATATATATTGAACGATATATATATATATATATATATTGAACGATATATATCTTATGGAGTAAATCGGTGTGTCATAAAATGTCTACATATTTGTCGAACTATTGCGACATGTTTTAGTTCATGATGTATATATATATATATATATATATATATATATATATATATATATATATATCGTTCATATATATGAAAAATGTCCTGTATCGTTCTCTGTCTATTTATGTTTATTCATCTTAATGTATCTATGCCAAATACCACATTAAAAATGCCAAAAGTAATATATTGTAGAAACATAACACACACAAACTGAGCACTGTGGTTGCTGGTATCGTCAGCTATTATTAGCTTAATTCAAAGCTCTTTGTAAATAACTAAATGCATGCCTCTCTAATAGTTGACAATGTTTATATAAAACACTGAGATGCTACTTGCGAACAGCGGCTGCCCTGTAGCCAAGTTGTTAGGATCACCTAGCAACTATATTGTCGTAAGTTCAATCCCGGCCTGAGGTGGGTGGTAGTCTAGACGCCATGAAGAGCTGTAATACATCGACATAGTATCTTACTGGATGGTTATATATATATATATATATATATATGTTTAGCAGAGTTACCTGGCGTTGTCTGAGTTGGAGTGTGAGATAGCATCGTATAAAACATTACTTACTTTAACGACAACTTGGCGTTGCCAAATAGATATTTTACCAACTGAGCTAGTCAGATATATGTTTATACTTGTACAACTAACGCTTATAAATCGATTACTTTTATTGTGTAACATATTACAAAAGTGTCATTAGCCACGTTAAGTAGCAGCTAGAGACTCAGAACTACTTCCATTATGTTCACATGCAAATTGTACATGTGAATACACCTATATTCAAAATATACTTCCTAGCATGCCTTCGTTTTTAAGGTCAAACATGCACACAGACAAGAGATGTGTTCTTCCTTTATATATATATATATATGGCTGACTTGGTTTCAAGAAACCAAAATGTATTATATAGGATTTAATTTTTGTCAGTAAAATAATTTTTATGAATAAATAAATTATTATTTCGAAATATGATTTTGATTTCATGAAGTAATCCATTAAAATGGCTGAATTTAACTGCAATGTATTATAAAAAAAATGCCTCCTCCTCTGACCGAGGACAGCAAAGATACATTTCTGTGGCATTCTGAAAAGCCGAGAGTCACAGAAGTATCACTTCAGTGAACAATATGTAGTTTGTTTCGGAATTTTTTAGATGAAGATCGATAATTAGTATTATTTGGATTATTTGGACTATTGTTCTCATCTTAGACGTCATCCTCACAACGGTTCAGTCGATGTATGTAACCTTCGATGCTCTTCATATTTATCTTGTCAAACTTAGAAATCTTTCTGTCGAATTCGGAAATTTCGAACGGAACTTTTTATTTAATCCATGGGGGTGTCTTGCCCGCGTTCCGTTCGCCATGACCACGAAGACTCGTCGCGCAACGGATAAAAGTGCTAGGTGATAATCAGTTCTAAGTGACAGTCTTCTGGAGGTTTAAGGTTAAATTCTTTATACAGGCGATACTAAGAATGAATACTAAGACACGTTTGTTCTTAATATTCACGTAGTATTTTGTGGTTATTATTTATTGTGGTAATGATGTATTGTGGTAATGATGTATTGTGGTAATGATGTTTTGTAGTTATTATGTTTTCTAGTCATTATGTTTTGTAGTCATTATGTTTTGTAGTTATTATGTTTTGTAGTTATGATGTTTTGTAGTCATTATGTTTTGTAGTCATTATGTTTTGTAGTTATGATGTTTTGTAGTCATTATGTTTTGTAGTTATGATGTTTTGTAGTCATTATGTTTTGTAGTTATGATGTTTTGTAGTCATTATGTTTTGTAGTTATGATGTTTTGTAGTCATTATGTTTTGTAGTTATGATGTTTTGTAGTTATGATGTTGCTTGATTTGAGAAAGTTGACGGCTCATACAACAAAATTACAACAAGTGATAGGTCTTATATTGCAATCAAGACTCTTCTGGAGAAAGATATTGGTCTTTTGGGACTGGATATTTTGGCTGCAATAAGTGAGCGAGCACCAATAGATGAATGACCCCAGAAAAAGAAGTAGAAGTTTTATTTGTTTGTTGTTTTACTTGTTTCTAATCAAAGTGACGCAATAATCACGAAAGTGAGTAATTACTACAGTGTGGAACGTATTTTCGTATTTACATGGAAAGGATCGGGAACAAAAATAGAAATTATCTCTTCCTCTGAGGTAAGACATGAAAGATACTTCGCTTTGATCCCACCTCGAAATACAAGTAAACAACAGTGAAAAAGCAATTTAGTGAACAATATGTATTTTGCTACGTGATAAGAAATAATTAGAAAGTTTACACTTATCTTCCTTAAAAAAGAAATGGTTGACCTTTTTCTGAAGAGTTGTCTTGTTAGTGCGTTGTATTAATTATTATTATTATTATTATTATTATTATTATTATTATTATTATTATTATTATTATTATTATTATTATTATTATTTATTTATTTATTTATTTATTTTTTACTCATTTGTAAGAAAAGTGAAAAAAATACGAAAGATTCTGTTCTGTTTAGCAGGATATATAACCATCAATAGCCACAGAATTAAACATATTTTTGAATGACACTGTTACTCGCGCGAAAAGCTGTAGCGTCAATCGAGGAGATTTTCCCCGTTTTCCACTGCAGCAAAGTTAACGTCGATGAGAAGTTGCATCTCTCTGGAAGGGGGCGGGGCACTTAAGAAGTAAGAAAAGAATAACTGAGAACGAATCATTGGACATTACTCGACAGGGTCACATCAAGCGACCTGCAATAAACCAATCCTCCTCTCCGAGGAGGAATTAATGCTTGGGAGGATAGCTTCCTAGGAAGGAACCGAAGCATACCTTATTCACACAAAGGGGTCGGGTCCCTGAGCAACTCAGACCCTAGTGCCAAAATGTGCTAATGTTTACTCCTAGTCAGTTTTACTGTTAACGTAATGCCGGTCTTACTTGGTGTAATACAATAGAACCGTATTACTTCAGGGAAATATATGTATGCGCATACAACGTATCGTATAGTGTTACAATTTAAATCATATACTACAGAGAGTTTATAGTTGAATTTGAAACGTTCTTCTTAGTAATTAAATCATGTTAAACATTTATTTAATTCCCAAGCGAATCCCTAAAACAACTATTATCTCCTATCTCTACATAAATCCGATTTTATTATTTGAAGGTCCAGAAACAAAACTACAAATGTTGGTTAACGATATGCTGGAGCGTTTGGCTCTACGAGCTAAGCTAAAATCTGTAAATTAAAATTACCATTGATATCATGTAGAATATGGGTAACCTAAAAAAAAGTGGGGGTTCGGATCAGGCCCGTGACGTCAGTTAATTAGGCCCGCCGACGGTACTTGCATTTGCGTGATGAAAAATCTCACATGAATGAACTGCATTTGAAACCCCAGGGAAAGAACAACCAGGTTTGTGATCTCTATACACAATTATCAAAGGATTTCAATGGGGGCTGTCATTGTTTGAAACACAACAAGGTCTCATAACTATGTTTTTGCTAACGTCGCTGCCTTTGATAATATTTAGTAAATAAATGGGTTGGTTTTCTTTATTTTTGTGCATTGCGCGCAACTCACCCATGATAAATGAAATTAGGGTTTCGTCTTTTTTCCAGAGCTGTCGCATGAAACGCTAGATGTTGTGTACACTTACATAAAATGAAGTATGTTAAGTCAACACATCGAACGAGTTTGACTGGTCAACATTGGAGAGCAATTCAAGATTGGATGCAGAAATTTCAAAGCGAAACATTGATGATATCTTTAAAAGCAAACGTCACTTTCACAAATCATACTAACCCTTCTTAGTTGCTTAGTTTCGAAGATTCGGATGTGTGTACACCAGGTTTGATATAACTATTTTTTATTTTATTCGTCGCCTTCTTCGATAATTGTTAAGTAAATAAATATATTGTTTTTTTTGTTAGGCATTGCACCCATGATTAACATGCGATACCAAACTTCCGTCGTTTTCCCTAAAGTTTTCATTCTAGCTTGCAAGTATTCGTCAGTCTTTCAGTTACTAGGCCTACTATGAAAAGATTTGATGACCCCTGGTGTAGAAAATACATATTTAAATTTGTATTGAAAACAAACATGTGGTTTTTATTCACTGATTTCATTATTTTTATTATCGTGCGAAAGGTGTGACTATTTTAATCTAACACAATCCAAAGAAACTTCTAAGGTAGATAACTCGATTTCAAATAGATCAACCTGATCCAACTCTAGTTATTGTGAGTTTCTACTTTCTCTGAAACAAAATGGCGGTGCTCGAAAGTCGTCTAGAACTGGGTCTACTTTTTAATAACAAACCTCTGCATTTCGATTTATTCGTTCCCTTCTATGCGGGAGAAAGAAATGACGTATTGATTTTGTTAGGTGATGCCCCAGTGCTTATAAGCACACAAGTAAAAGAAGAAAAATGACCGCCATCCACAAGCATCCCATCATAAGTGAGGCTCCTTCTTTTTTGTGCACTGGAGGATGTCGATGAAACTGTGTCTATTTTCTAAATATACAATAATACCAAAAGCCATTGATATATACTATTAAAAAAGCATTACCCCTATTTATATAAAGTTAGGTGTATTTATATGCTTATATATTTGTATGTACAGCGTTCACTCCTGAACTAATCAACCGGTCATTATGAATATTTAAGCACAGCGTATGGGGTCGTAATGTGAGCTATATTTAGCTTAATTTAGTTTTACGCAAAGGGGATTAAAAGAAGCCTTTCGTGAAAATTCAGATACCTCCGATTTTTGTGAAATTTTAACAATAGGTATTAGACATTAATTAATATATATTTCTCAAATTACAGTTTCTTTTGAGTTTTTTAGGGTGCATAATATTAACATAAGCCCTCAACTGAAAATTAAAATATTTCAGATTAGTCATGAACAAATTAAGCAAGATTCCCTGAAGCTCAACTTCTTAAGATACTTTAAAGTTTAGCGTTAAATTTCGGACATTTTCTAGAAGCAAATACATATAATGGATTTCGAACAAATTTGAATGAGGATTCTAGACATGAGATTTAGTACCATTATATTATGGTCTTAATCTTCGTAATGAAGACGCAAAAGTGGTGCAAAACTGTTTTGTTCGAGGAATTAATGTAACACGTCCTGGGGCAGGCACACTTTCAGTGCATTATATATAGAAAGAAATGGTGTTTACTCAGGGAAATTGAATGTCTAAATTACATAATGAGTTTACAAATAAGGTTTAACTAAATTATGATTAACTGCCCAATCTTATGGATTTCGAATTCTATTCTTTTATTTTCGTACATACAAACAAACATGTTGTGAGTAGATTTGCAAGAAAGCCATTAAACGAGATGGAATATAGTGAAGCTTTTTATCTGCACTCACAAAATATTAAAGATGTGCGTCCGGATGGTGCATAGATTTGCTATATTGTTTCTGTAACCAGCAGGCACTGCTGACGTTGCCCGAGATTGAATAAGTGCCCTTCCGCACACATACTCTTACATCTTATCCCCTATATTACTATTTTTATTTTAAATTAAACATTTCTATAAGTTCCAATTTCAATTGGTTCAGAGGAAACAACTTTAAGCTATTTATTTAGTTATTTCGTTTGATTTTTTGTATTTTGTGAATGAAAAATATAATTCCTGTTCCGTCTCATCAGTCACTTATGCACACACACACATATATATATATATATTATATATATATATATATATATATATATATATTACTATAACCTGCTGTAGAAGATGCCACATCAGAATATAGATGCTTGTAGATGCATCTTTGAGATTTAACTGAAAAAAACGGACAGACAGAAAGACAGATAGAGAGGAAAGTGAAAGTTTATTTGAGATTTTGTTAATGGAAACGTCCGAAATCCTACGTTAGCCAACGTCTTTTTTGCCGTAGATTCCTCACAGACGCAGGGACAGTAGGCTACCGGAACCGTCACCTCTTAGTTGTTCGATGCCTGGAAACAGAGTTTTTCTACAAGATTATTCTCCCCCAGCTTCTCTACCTCGTTTTGTTGGCACACATGTGTTGGTGAGCAGTTGAAGATCTGGGCGACCACAATCAATGGCGACCAAGCAGAACTATCCGGCACATAAGCAGTTGGTCTTCGACTATGGAATCGTGATTGGCAAAACATATCGTGTGACCTAGCTCAGAATCGGCGAAAATGAGCTGCGATGATCAGACACGCTGTACATGCTCGGGAGGAAGCCGGCTCAACTCGATCAAATTGATAGCTGTTACATGTACAAATAAATAAGAGGTTATGGGTAAAGTAATATGGATTGAAATAAATGTTGGTAAATGTATAGTTATTAAACCCCTCAGAGCACACTCAGCATTTCCCAGGAATCAATGAGGACTCATGTGCATCCCTTAACCATTTACTAACATTTCTATTTTAATTTATTATTTCTATAATTTTTAAGTTTCAAAATTTTTTATGGGTATCAAGTTTAGATGCAGACCCTACACTAGTCTTGTACCCCTTTGATCAATATGAAATATGCTTTCCCAAGTATTCTCGGCAATGTAGTTTCAGAATATATATATATATATATATATATATATATATATATATATATATATATATATATATTAGTTATATGGGGATCTATTTTAAACAAACATTACAGCCACACAGATAGGTACTAGAACTTAATATAGGTATAGGTATATGCACACACACTACGAATCTTGAACAAAGTACATAACAGTTATTAATAGTTTGTTAATACAAACTATAAAAATCACAAATGAGATATGTGACATGGATTAAACTTACTATTAAATACATTGTTCCCAATCCAAGTCAAATGCACAAGGTTTGAAGTTAGATCAATGATTGAATTTCTTTCTTTCTTATCATTAGAAATAAAACTATAAAAATCATAAGTGAGATATGTGACGTGGATTAAACGTATAACCGTTACAAGTACAAGTAAATAAAACAACAATAAAATAATAGATTACACTTTATTGTTATCTGTAACATACCTTCATAGACATATGTAATGCATATTTATAGGCATTTTGTCATGTACCTTTATAGGAATGTGTAATGTATCTTTATAGTTAGAATTGTCGAAGCCACTACGGTTAGGTTTTGAACTGTCACTGAGTGCCACAGGGCGTTTCCCTCCACACACACGCATTAAAGACGACTTGTTTTTTATAGGTCGCGGCTAAGTACAAATACCTAATAATGGAATGATCGGTTTCGAATGACTTCTGTGTCAGAGTGTACGTAGAAACAGCAGTATCTGTATATTACGAAAACTGTGGCCGTGGCTCGTTTATCTGTTATCGTGCTTATGTGTTCCCGTGCACAATGGATGACGTGGCAAATGGATGTAGACACCAAACGATGACGCCATCTATTTAAACAGTTGGAAGACACCGGGCAAATCTTTTATAACGTCACAAAAGGAAAACCTCACAAACGGGATGACGTTATCCAAACAGATTGAACACATCGGGAAAAGATCCTTCATGACGTCATAAATACTGAATTTAAAAGAAAACGGTTGCATTACCCATTCAAATAGTGCACATAGATAACCCGTGGATTATTAATTTGCCTAAGAATATGATTATACAATTTTAACAAATTAGGTACTAAGCCTTCAAAAATAAGGGGCGTGATGGTCGGTGATCGTCGTTTGTGTATTCTACTCATAGAGAAAGGATGACCATCACACCCGTCATTACCCACACTTTTGAGGACTTTATGCCTAATTTGTAAAAATTATATAATCATATTCTTTTTGCAAATAAATAAGTTGGAGGAAGAGGGGTTCTCTTAAACATTAGATAACCACCAATTTTACACTGTTTTCTACAACCCCTTCGTCACAGAAGAGATGTTGCTAGTCTTTCTTTACTCAATCCTGATTTTCATGATAGGTTTTCGTTTCAGCTCCAATAGCTGCCCCCCCCCTCCTGTCAAACATACACAACAATAACTCTAAGTACAACCACTGCAATAAACTCTGTTTTTCTCCTCTGTTAACCTAAGATCAAATAGAACCTCCTTCAATAGAATTTCTCCTCTCAAGAATTCCTAATCTATTGAACACAATACAGCGCATCTGCTTTCAATCTGACTACAATATGGTCGTCTTCAAGTCAAATGTCGACAAAGACCTGTCCAGCGTTTCTCTTAAAAAAGTAATGTGGTCGACCATAGTCGAAGGCGACCCGAAGGCGACCCGAAAGCTCTCTTTTTATTGGCTACTACACCAAAATGTAGGGGAGGGCGACATTCCTTTCCAGGATTACTCCACGTACACTTGATCCTCACCTTATAATTCTGAGTGTTTAGCAAAGGGGTATTTATTTAAGAGTCATTTATTGAGTCTTCAGTATGACACGACCTATGGGTCTCCCGGTCCATTAGCGAACACTAACTATTATGTACATAAGTAACAAAATTATGTCCATCCCACTCATTGCTTCCAATCCTCTCATAGTATTGTTTATCATCCAATCGATAATCTCATTAACCCTTATACTCTAGTGGCTATTACCTGTGGTAAGTAGTGACTCATCAGTATATATATATATATATATATATGTATACACTTTGATCTTAGGCGAAGTGTAGTAGTCAAATCCTCGCGTGAGGGAACCGTACCTTATGTGGAAATGAGGGAAGAGTATAATCCACTTGTGCCGGCACTGACTTAAGAGGGAAAAATTGTCGTCGTGTTCCATATTTTCTCAAAATTGAAATATAAAGAAGAGTGTAAAAGATGTTATATACACAAGCAAAAGTAAATACGTTGCTCAATATTTGAAGAGTATAACCATGTGACGTTAATTTAAGAGTTTTTTTAATGAATAAAACCATGTTTCGGAATTTTGTAAATGATGAGTAATAATTTATAATGAAAATTAATAATATAGTTTACTAATTTTGGAGGATATTTAAAATTTAGTATTTCAAGCTTTTCATTACAACCTAACCTACACGGGTTTTCTAAATTTCTACATGGCCCATCGTACTATTTGTCTAAATTTCTACTGGCCCATCGTACTATTTTCCACTCAACTATTGGCGAGCGTCCGCTTTCTTCGAGTTCCCAGTAATGGTTTGCTAGTCATGTTTTGAATCGGCGTATTTTGTTCCTGACTCTTATGGTTGTAATACCTAGATTTAAAATCTAGAGAGTTTATACCTACGTAGCATCTTTTGTTATTCATGTTTTCCTTGGCACTCTTATATATTATTACAGCACCACAAACGTTATTTTAATAACCCAATCACTCGCATAACTAATTGGACAAACCCGACATAGGAAGAATTTGTAAACCAATCTTTTCTATAATTAACAAGCAAATAGAAAAAGACATCGAATTAAACCAATGGGTAAATACTGTCGAATCAATTACTTGGTTTAATAATATCGAAAATAAAAATAAATATGCCTTCCTACAATTTAACAGGGTGGATTGCTATCCATCTATATCTGAAGAACTCTTCAACATTTCCCGAGAGTTTTCCGAGATATATATCGACATATCCAAAGATTAAATACACATTATCAAAAAATGTAGAAGATCAGTTTTAATCAATAATAATGAGCAATAGATAAAAACTAAAATGAGAAACCACTTTTATTTGGCCATAGGTGCCCTGGACTCTGTTAAGACATTGCATTTTATGGGGTTATATATTCTATATACTCTCACAAATATATTTGATAATACAGATATCGGCATATATATATATATATATATAGATATTCGACTGGCTATGAGATATTCCAACAAGGTCAAATAAATGCTAACATTAAACTCACTCAATATTTAGATCTAAC
>OY744519.1:68972289-68987289 GCA_963556195.1 Sepiola atlantica
GGAATATAGAATAATATTCTCCACAGAGAGTTACAAACAGACACAGCCGTTAAGGAAATATTTTAAATGATTTAAAATAATAACTAGATTTTTGTAGAAGGCCTTTTTATAATGACAGTTTATTTTTGATATATGAATAATTTTTTTAAAAACAAATTCTGCGGGATAGGCTTTTTTCGCTTCGTTAAACAACAAAACGATAACAATTCGGCAGTTAATTAAATGAAGGATATTTTCCCAAAATGTAAAATGACGTCCCAGACACTAGATGATTAATTTCTATAAGGAATAGGTTTAATAATAAATATTTTTAGAAACAGTATTTTGAATAAATAGTTTCTATATTAAGATTTTTTCTTGATGGAAGAGAGTTTTCTGCGGGATTGACATTCAACTCGTCGTGTGTTTATTTCGAAGGGTAATAAATCAACAATTGAAATAAGACTCTTTGAACTCGGACGAACATTTGTGTTGACTTTTCTTTGTGAGAAGTTGGATTTAGAATTCCCATACTATCATTGGATTGGAATGGTAACTTGTGAGCGGTATCTTGAATGATTTAGTTCTTTTGTTTTATTGTGGGGGGGGGGATTTATTCATCATTGTACCGGCTAGCGTGAAAGTGTATTATCGCACATTGTTCCGGTTTTGTGGTTTTATTGAATGTATTTGGGACCGACTACTTGCTTGTTGGCTTGGTGGAAGAAATAATGCACAAGCTACTTTTCTAAGACTTTTCTAGGACTTTCTTTTCTTACCGTTGTTCTTCCTTGCTTTTTAAGTTTGACTTTTATTCTTATTTTTATTTTTTTCCTCTTCTTTTCTTAAGTGACCTCAACTATTACAACGCCACATTGTGTTTTGTCGGCAGTTGAAACCAGTATTCCAGACATTTAATTTCCCTGATGATCTGCCAAGCAAGTAACTGCTTGGTAGTGAAACACGTGTAGGAAAAAACATTTAATTTGAATAAATAGTATTTGTAAGAAAAAATATCTTTAATGGTGATCATTGGTGTCTTGAAAGGAATGCTTTGGTAAGCCTTCATAAAATCACATATAAATGCTCTGTACTCTGTAATCGAGTATCATCGAGCTTGTTTTTTATTGGAAAAACCCCGGTCTTCACTGAATGATCTATTTTATAAGTGAAAAATCTAAATCTATATATATATATATATATATAAATATTAGGTTGTCGATTCAATGTTTCCACGTTGTATAACTACACAGTTTTTTTTATATTCAGTATATCATTTTATTTAGTAAAAACGAAGCAAGACGTAAGTATGAAACACAAAACAATGAATAGGTCCATAATCGATCAGTGTCTCGATTACAAATGAACCTTTGCTTCTGTTTATAAAGAAAAGAATGAGAATACGGAATTGTATATATATACCTTGACTGAAAAATAAAAGGACGTAAAGAAAAGTTAACTCTTAAAGATAGAATAAGAAGTGTTTCACTTAGCTGATTCTTCTTTTGAGGTGATTATTTAAGAACTCCTACATATTACAAAATTGCCTGATCGGATTATGTATATATTTTTTTAATAAATTGCCGTGGAGTAAATTAGTCTATAGCAATTGACATGGTACAATAATAAAAAATAATAATATTCGTTAATCAGAATCAAAGTTTGATTTCTCAGCTTTCATACTATTTAGGCAAAACTTTTTAAATCTTTCCAAGAGAATTATATATATATATATATATATATATATATATATATATATATATATATATATATATATATATATATATATATATATATCTGTGTGTGTGTGTTGTGTGTCTATATATTTAATGCATTATGCTTGTTTACTTTTTGTTGATTCTAATGTTTTCGCGGGTAATGCCAGTAAACAACGGAGTTATTTAGTCTCTTGGAAAGGGATTATTAAAGAATGCCACAAAGTGAAAAATGAGACTCGTATATGATTTAAACCTGTGCATCGTCTTAGACCGCTTGCCTAACGAGCCTGTATATCTAGAGAAAACCGAAATTGTACAAATAATTTATCCCACAATTTCGACGATCGTCGATAATACGTAGAAAATCTCATATGCCTAGGTTTAATCGCCTAAAAGAGGCTGACACAGAGAGAAACACACTTCTCATATTAGTATCGCTTCACACTGATATGTAATAGTTTGACATTCTATATATGCATACTTAGAAGAATTGCAGTTTTTTAAGAGATCAATATTCCAAGAATTGGAGTTTGCTAATTTAGTGCTTTCAGTAAACCAATTGCAACTCCCAAATGTTTTCTTCTTGGAGGCATTTCATCCTAGTTGGAAAACTTCTATTGTAATGTGACTCGTCATATAGGTTACAATTTTAATGTTGGCAACACACTTATATAATCATCGCTTATATTTTGTTATTTTATTTTGTTATATTTACTTAATTTGAAGTTCGGGTAAATTTTCACAGATTCTCATCATTTTAGAGTCAGGGATGTTGCCTAAATTCTTTTGTGACCTTTAAACTGACATAACAGACAGAGCTATTAGACAATGTATTTTTTCTAAATTGTATGCAATAATTATATTTTCATACGGAAAAAGTTCACAAGGATTATTAAGGAAATAGGAAATTTGAGTTTTTTGTTTTTATTAATGGAAATCGCTCCAGACATGGCATGACACCACTTAGGATAAGGAGCTACCAAGAACAAATATGATTATCGCAAAGACAGGAGATGCCTATTGACCGTAGTCTTGAAAATACCAAGATGATAGCTAGGAGGAAAACAGTCAGCAGGAAGAGAGTTCCACAAGCCTGCGGTTATTGAAAAGAAGCTACTGGAATAGGAAGCTGTATTACAATGAGGTATCCAAACAGCGAATTGATGGAGACCACTAGACAGACGAGTCAAACGAGCTGGAGTTATGAAGAGCGATTCAAAATTAGATATAACAGCATTTTTACAATGCAGAATGTGGGTGATTTCATTGAATTTTAAACGGCCATAACTACTATGGAGAATTAAAGAAATATTTGAAAGAGAAACAGCGAATTACTCCGTTCACCTCCAACACGTCGCGATTTCTTTACTGCGATTATACTTACTTTTTGTAACAAAGTGCGAGAAAATATAAGAAATGTGAATAGTTTAACATAAATACGTACTCGTCTAGATTAGGACCCATGCTAAAATCACTTGGCGTCGGTAGTTTCCGGATGTTTACGTAGACGGCCGGAAAAAGCCGAATGAAAGTCGGTTGCCTACGCCCCCAAAATTTTTAATCTAGGCTGGATTTACAACTGGAAGAAATGTATTTTTTTTACACATAATTTTTTTTTTGTAGAAAAATATCACTGAACAATTGTTAAAACGGTGTTAGGGTAAAGAGTTAGGGTTATAGAATGTGTTTTCTGCATGAAAAAGTTTATTTCTTCACTTAACAAGTGTTAAAACGGTATTAGGGGTATGGTTATGGGTTATGGTTAGAGTTCGTTAAAATTCATTATCGTTTTGATCAATTTTTATTGCCAATTAGTCAATTAAGCGATTCCATCAATTAAAATGTTAACTTGTCGGCTTATTTTCTCGCGTAGTAATTGGATTATCGCTTCGGCATTTTCCGGCCGTCTACGTAAAGATCCGGAAACTACCGACGCCAAGTTGATTTTAGCTTGGGTCCTAATCTGAACCAGTACACCCAATAAAACATTGACTGATTTTTTTTATGATGACACTGGTCAATAAAGCTTTTGGATAAGATTTTTAAAAAGAAATCGAAAGTTCAATTTCTTTTCAAAAATCTTGTCTGGACGCTGGAAGTTTAACCGATGTGTTAAAGAAAGTAAAGAAAGTGTAAAAGAAAATATAAGAACATTTTAATATTTTAACATCTTTATTTAATTTTAATTGTAACTTCGTTTAACTGTTACCTGCGCCAAGGAGGTTATGTTTTCGGTCGAGTTTGTTTGTTTGTCACTATGTTTGTTTTATTTGTGTACAGCCTAGCGTTTACATTGTTTGACCAGTCGTCACCAAACTTGGTCAAAATCCCGGTAATGGTCTAATTAAGACTTGATTTAATTACGGCATATCTATGTCAAAGATCAAAGTGAAAGTCACAGGAAAAGATGACAGTCACACTTTTGGCGATAAGTTCGGTGCTATTCATCGACCCATATTGTAGCCAATTAAGTCTCATATCTTAGATGACCTTGAAAGGATACAGTTTAAAGACAAGGGGCACTCTAGTATGTAAATATATATATATATATATATATATATATATATATATATATATATATATATATATGTGTGTGTGTGTTTTATCCGGCTTTAAATTTCGCCGAAAATACAAAAACGGATGTCGGTAAATGAGACACACACACATATATATATATATATATATATATATATATATATATATAAAACCTTGACACCTCCAAAGCTTGTAGACCTGATATTATACCAGTAATTGTAATAAAGAAATGCTCTGCTGAACTGGTCCCTGTTCTCTCCAAACTCTGCAACAAATGCCTTGCTAAACCTTGCTTCCCTGATAGTTGGAAAAGTACCACTTGTGTACGAGTTTTAAAACATTCTAAAGATAGAACTGATTCTTAGAACTACTGCCCAATCAGTCTACTCCTGATCTTTGCTAAAATCTTTGAATCCTTAATCAATCAAGCGATAGTCCGGCACCTAGTTAATGCTAAACTTTTTTATGACCGTCAGTATGGATTTAGACAAGCACGATCTACTACAGATATCATAACGGTTATCTCTGAACGCATATATCATACACTGGACAAGGCAAATGAAGCTAGGGCGGTAGCGCTTAATATATCTAAAGCCTTTGACAAGGTTTGGCATAAAGGGATTCTCCTAAATATTCACTCATATGGTATTACTGGACAAATATTTAATATAATTAGATCCTTCCTAACCAAAAGAAAGATCCAGGTTACCCTCGATTGCCGTTCATCTAAGAAACATGACATGAATGCTGGTGTACCCCAGGGATCCATCCTTGGACCTTTACTGTTCCTGATTTTCATAAACGACCTCTGTGATGATATTGAGTCTGAGATAGGTATATTTGCTTATGACACCACGCTCTATTCTCATCATGTGAGAAAAACGGACGCGCACATATCCGAGGCAATGGCTGAATCCTTAGAAAATGACATCCTGGCTGTAGTGGATTGGGGTCATGAATGGATGATAACTTTTAATGCCGCAAAGACAAAGCTCGTTTCCTTCAATAACTACAAGAACCCTCTTCAACCACGGATTGCCATGGCAAATAACACCCTAACTGAGATTTTAACCTGCAAACACCTTGGCCTAACATTCACGGGTATCAAGAATTAGAACAAATACATTGAGGACATTGCCAAGGCTGCAGCAAAGAAGGTGGGATCCCTCTACCGAGCTAGTAAATTCCTCACACCTGACATTATCTTATATATCTACAAATCTACCATCCCCCATGCATGGAATATTGTTGCCACATCTGAGATGATGCATCATCCATTAGTCTCTCCCTCTTAGATAAGGTCTAAAAAAGAGTTGCTAATAAGATGGGTCCCTCACTATAAACCAAGCTAAACCCCCTGCCCCATCGCAACAATGTTGCATCCTTGGGCCTGTTTAACAAGTACTTCAATGAATTGTGTTCCGATGAACTTGCTACTCTAGTGCCATCTCGACATAATAACACTAGACCAACCCGACAATCAGCACAATCCCATCTATTAACCGTGGATGTCCCAAGATGCCGGAGAGCGTTCTACTCAAAAAGCTTTTTTCCTAGAGCTGCCGGACTCTGTAACTCCATCCCTGCTTCCTATTTCTCGACACGCAGAGGTATAAAACTAATGTAAACAGACATCTCGCTGCACACCATCAAACTAAGGATTACTCCCAAAACATATACACTAATTCTCAGTAAAACCTTACGTCTAGAGTGGCGGCCTGCCTTGCTGGGGTGAACTATATATATATATATATATATATATATATATATATATATATATATATATATATAATGTATATATAATGTATATATATAATGTATATATATATGCAATATATGTATATATATGTATATATATATATATAATGTATATACATATGTAAATATATGTATATATATATGTATATATATGTATATATATAATGTATATATATAATGTATATATATATAAATATATAAATAATGTATATATATAATGTATATATATATAATGTATATATAATGTATATATATATAATGTATATATATATAATGTATATATATATAATGTATATATATATAATGTGTATATATAATGTATATATATATAATGTATATATATAATGTATATATATATAATGTATATATATATAATGTATATATATATAATGTATATATATATAATGTATATATATAATGTATATATATATAATGTATGTATATATAATGTATGTATATATAATGTATGTATATATAATGTATATATATAATGTATATATATATAATGTATGTATATATAATGTATGTATATATAATGTATATATATAATGTATATATATATAATGTATATATATATAATGTATATATATAATGTATATGTATATAATGTATATATATATATAATGTATATATATAAATATATATGTATATATATATTAAAATGACTATAACGAAAATGTTTGGTCGGTTTTGTTTGGTTCTTATTTAAAATAAAACATGTACACATTTTGTATATCGCTTTAAGTCGAACAGGTTTTAATAATGTAAGAATGAATTAGACTATTTTTACATTTATTTTTTCTATGCCTAATTGTATGGTTTAAATAAAACTACCGCCTTCTTTTAAATAAGGAATACACCTTGAGTGTCGGGGGCGTACCATCTCTTTTCACGGCGTCTGCATCTGCAGTGTCTGTTACAAAAGCCAAATCAGAATAAAAAGAAAGTTTTTAAAACGTAGGATATGCTTTTAGTGCTAAATAGAATCATTCACTTTTATTATGTAAAGCGGACGTTTTTTGGTGTAGAAGATGTTGTAATTGATATCATACTTCATTTTTATTAGTCGGACTACCATTCTCATCTTGGTTGTTATTCTGACGTTTTGCCTCATGTAACCTCCGACCTTCTTCAGGTGCGTCTTGTTGCATGCGCGAATTTGAAACGCACCCGAAGAAGGTTACATCGTCCAAAACGTCGTGAGAATAACCTACACGATTAGAACCGTGGTTCGAATAATACAAATAATACAAATCATTGTATTTAAAGTATGCGAGTACTAGCTGATTATTTTTCTTTCATGACTGCCGAAGTTGGCCGTGTCAATTATTATGACACACCAAGGGCTGCCATCACAGCTTCAGTCCCTCTTCTATCAGAGTGAGTAATGCCCCGGTCCAGTCCATGGATGTTCACTATCCCAGGCGTTGGTTTATCGCCGAACACCTATCGGTGACCCTTCTGAATAGTGCCGGCTGGTTAGTTCATGGCTATTTTCATACCCAACCAGATATCACCACTTTTATCCCCAACTTCCGACTTTGTGCCACATCTTGCGACAGTCGGAGCAAGTAAATCTAACCAGCTGAAGTACCTGTTGCCCGTTGGATTTCTTAAATTTTCCTAAACTTTATAGGCAAGTTATTAAAGCTAATCACTTATTAGGGGTAGAATTTGAAATTTCACAAGATAAAGAACTTTTGTGTCTCGAAAACAGAGGCGATGCGTATTATTAGTCATTGTTTTTTAATTGCTTTCCGTTATACTTTTTTCTTGATCAAATTTCATGGTAAAATAAATTTATTGATTTTACTAAAAAAGTTAAGTATTTGTACAATTTGGGGGGGGGGGGTCATGAAGTGCCAAAAAGGAATAACATAAGGAGGTATTCAATAGAAAGTACAGAAGGGGTGTTTTGCGAGAGCCTGCTTCGATATTTGTCATAGTGTTGGGAAGAGTCCATGTAGTGACAGAATAGGGTAGATCACCGTAATAAAAACAAAACTAAAATTGTATTTATACTGCCTGGTAGATGGATTGGGAGATCTGGGCGAGGTGATGACGTTCTCATGCCCTGGCCTCCTAGGTCTCCAGATCTTACCCCGTGTGACTTTTTCCTTTGGGGCTTTGTCAAGCAACAAGTCTATGTGCCGCCCCTTCCAAGTGATATTGACGAACTAAAGGCTCGAGTAACGGCAGTTGTGGGAACCATTGACGTCAAGATGCTGGAACGCGTTTGGCAGGAAATGGACTATCGACTAGGTGTCTGCCGTGTGACGAATGGTGCTCATATTGAGCAACTTTGAAGATTCCCCAAGAAACTTGAAACTTTAACCTTTCCAACGGTACCAATTTCATTTTTCAACTCCTAATAGTTTTTGAGTTATTAAAAATCGTTATGTTCCCAAGACTTTTGAAACACCCTGTATATTATATATATAATATATTATATATATAATATATTATATATATAATATATTATATATATATAATATATTATATATATATATATTATATATATATATATATATATATATATATTATATATATATTATATATATATATTATATATATAATATATTATATATATAATATATTATATATATAATATATTATATATATATATATATATATATATATTATATATATAATATATATAATATATTATATATCGGTCGCATATTTTTGCTAGGCTGCCGCATCAGAAATGAAGGCTCACGCGTAAGCCAATGGAGCCCCAGTCATATTTCTGTGGTGGTTAGACATTGATTTTCTGTGTTTATGACCAAGATTATTTTTAGTTGAAAATAAAGGAAAAAAAATTCGATCCTACCGCGATTTTTGTTGTACCCTCGCCCATAAATAGAAAGACTTGTAGTTTAAAAAGAAAGAAAACATTTTTTTTGTACCCACCTCAATTTTTTTATATTACCAGTCATAGAAATATTTTTTAGTTAACAAAAAAAAAAAATTTTTTTTTGACCGCCTTCCCCCAATTTTTTTATCATCTCCCCTCCTATACATGTAAATATTTTTAATTAAAAAAGAAAAAAAAAACCTAACCCTAACTGTAACGATGGGGTCAAAGTTAGCGTGGGTCCTAAAATGAAAAAGCACCAAAAAATCAAATACAGTGAACACTGTGTGTGAGTGTGTGTTTGTTTAATGACCTTTTTTTAATTAAACAATTTGATTCTACAATCAGTTGTATAGTTTTCCAGTACAATGTGTTAGTTTATTTTGTTGACATTAAAGAAAAAAAAAGCACATTTTTTTTTAAATAAATAAAACATGGAATCATAAATTCTGTTGAGGTCGTGAAAAAATGATAATATTGGATATGAAAGTATTAAGAAATCAAATACAGTAAACACGAAAAGTTTTTTAATTCTTGGAAAGAAAAAGTTTACCTGAACTGTGTGTATGTGTGTGCGTGTACGTGTGTGCGTGCGCGCGCGCGTTTTTATATAGTAATTTTTAAATCAATTATTATTTTAATTAAACAATTTGATTTAATAAATTTGTGTTTTAAAACATAATGGCTAAGAATAAACAAACTTAGGACGGTTTTAAAAATGGAAAACTGAGCACGGTGTTTGCGAGCGTTGTTGTTTACATATTTAACGTCCCACATTAACGTCGGCTGCTTAATCAGATCGCCATATTTAATTACCGGAGGGAGGGATGACACCACTGATTAAACAGCTAATCGGCTGCTTAATCAGATCGCCATATTTAATTACCGGAGGGAGGGAGGACACCACTTATTAAACAGCTAATGATATTGCAATTTTAGCAGTACTCGCGTTGAAATGGTTTAGAAAACACGCCGGTTATGATGAAAATGGCTTTAATTAATTGTATGAAAAATGTTTATTAATATAACCTCAACGGAAAATATTGTAAATACATATGTAAATTGGATAATAGCAGTTATAAGTGTATATTTGTAAATATGAATTTAATTGAAGGTTTAAAGGAATGACTTATGTAAATAGGAAAACCCATCTGGTGTCTTAACGGCTTTTAATGACAGTATATAAAGAATTTCAAAAAGATTAGTTTAATAAAATAGTCATACTGGAGTTTCGGCTTCAGACAGACAGACAGACAGACAGACAGATACATAAACTCCATTATTAATAGATAATATATATATATTATATATTATATATATATATATATATTATTGTATATATATATATATATATATTATATATATATATTATATATATATATTATATATGTTATATATATAATATTATATATATATATATATTATATATATATATTATATATATATATATATTATATATATATTATATAATATATTATATATATATAATATATTATATATATATAATTTATTATATATATATAATATATTATATATATATATTATATATATAATATATATAATATATTATATATATATATATTATATATATATATTATATATATAATATATTATATATTATATAATATATATATATATTGTATATATATAATATATTATATTTATAATATATTATATATATATATTATATATATATATATAATATATTATATATATATATTATATATATATATATATATATATAATATATTATATATATATTATATATATAATATATTATATATATATTATATATATATATATAATATATTATATATATATTATATATATATATATAATATATTATATATATATTATATATATATATATATTATATATATATATATATATAATATATTATATATATATTATATATATATATATATATAATATATTATATATATATTATATATATATATATATACATATATGAAATAAATTGCATATGTTCGTGTGTACGTAAAACTCAAACGTGTAACAGAAGCGCACACATTGGGATTTAAATGTTTTCAAATGAAATGTATACATGTACTTTTATTATTGTGTTTTTTTTTCATGAAATTCAAAGTCTGCACCAGTGATGAGATACGATTAGGTGTAAATTCACAAACAAAATTGTATTTTCTAAATTTACGCCATATCGTTGTGGGCAAAGACGCAAAACAAAACATACCCCCAACACACACACACACAGAAAGAAAAATCAGGAAACGTTTTCGATATGCTGCTTACAGGTTTATATGGGATTCAAAATTGCCAGACAACATTCTTATCTCTCTCACTCTCATTGTTTTTCTCTCCCTTTCTTTCTTCAAATATTTATAATTATTTGTCGCCCCCAAATCTAGGCTGGACACTGGAGTGAGGAGTATTAACACAACTGTTATCGTAGCTCTGATGCACGTTTCTTCAGCAGTCGATTAATTTGAGTTAAAAACAACTCGTGTTCCAGGGTTCGAGTCCTTCGACCGGTATGAATAATCACTGACAGTCCCCGTATGGATGAAACGTATACGTATGTAGATAAATATTTATAATTATATATATATTTTATAAATAAATATTAATTATTTATTACATACAGACATCGATGTTTCATGCTTACGCAATCTTCAGTACAGGAAGTTAATTCCCGACGGTCGGCGGACGCGAACTCCGATCACAAATCGCCACTGATTCGCAGTTAAGAGCGTTACCCGTTGGCCACCACAAATTAGCTTGGAAGTTAAGAGGAATTTAACTTTGTAAATGCCAAGTTAGCAGGCATTTACAGCAAGCAGCGAAGTTTGAGAACCCCTGCAGAGTGCTCGATTATTAAGAAAAATTGAAAAATAACGTGTAAAATTAATTTATATATATAATTACAGAAGATTAGAACAACATCGGTACCGTCGGTTTCAAATCCAAATATATAGGAATTATAGTTGGCCTCCTATGCCAGACTCTTTTCAGTCTCTGTTTATGTCTGTCTCCTTATTATTGATTACATATACAAATAAATATTACGCTCTTATTTAAAAAAAATTCTTAATAATCGAGCACTAGGGTTCTCTCTCACTAATCTTACATAGAAATATAGCCCCCACGGGGAGTGACAGTAAAACACCGACTGCCTAGTGGTCGAGCACTCTCGAGAAAGATACACAGGAGGAGACAGACATAAACAGAGGTGGAAGAAAATCCGAGATAGGAGGCTAACTATAGGTCCTCTTTGTTTGGATTTAAACCGACGGTACCGATGTTGTATAATCATATATATATATATATATATATATATATATATATATATATATATATATATCTTGGGAAGAAAGAAAGTGAGAGAAAATAAATGAGAGAGGGAGATTAATATATGATACGGAATAATCACGTTCACACATTGGTTCCTTGTTAGATCACCGAAGTTAAGCGGCGTTGAGCTTGGTCAGTACTAAATGGGTGACCGTTTGTGAATACCAGGTGCTCTATGTGCTCACCGCTCATATCTTATCAAGTAGTGACGATTCGGGAGACGTGTGGTTAGATGTTGGGCAATCCTTGCTTCACAATTACCCGCGCAGGCACCCTAACAGAGACTATCCATTGTCTCTCATGAATAAATGGATTCGATGATATAAGGTATTTTATTTACCTCCTCTCCAGGAGGTTAAACACAAGGTCAGGTGTGGTTTTGAATATCCAGCGCACAAGGATCAGCGCACTCTGGCATACAAAAAATGCTTGAGCAGGCAGTCGGCATTCCACGGTAGAGGCGCCTCAGGCGATTATCAATAAACAAACCCCTTCCCAGAGAAGTTAAGCATGGGAGGGTGGACACCCTTATACTGAACATGGTCATACCTCAGGCCGACACAACAAAGTCACTGTCGGAGTGATGTTGATGACGTATCCCCAATTCGTAAGAATACACATACTCCAGCTGTGGCATATATATAAGGTATAAAATTTTATTTATTTATACAAACATTATTTGTTCTACATGCATTGTTTGTATACATAATAAGATAGATCCTTAATACATAGCTTTATTTATTCCTCAGCACTTTTATATAAACACAGTAAGGATTCTTTTTGGTTTTATTCTGTGGATGTAAAATTAGCTGGATTGAACATATTCTCAGCCGTCAAACAGTTTCTGCTCAGATATGTAAGATGTGCACGCAGTTCACAGATAGGAAAAAGTGCACCGTAAAAGAAATTCTCCAGCGTCAAAATGACGTGGTGCATGCTAATAGTTCCAAGGAAACTTCGGAAGTCGTTCACACAGTTCAAAGAAGCAACCACGCGCCTCAGTCATTAATTGTTAGGGTGTGTCTTACGACGAGGTCAAGGGGTCTCGTTTGTGTGAAAGCAAACGCCTTTAAACCCTGCTATTGTGTACATAATGATGTGTTTGCATGCAAAGTAAAAAGTGTGATCTGATCTTTGTTCTATGGAAAAGAATTGAGTTTCCAGCAGGATTCAGCTCCAGCGCACAAAGGTCACGCAGTTGCAGAATGTTCTTGGCTTTATCCATATTGGCCCTTTGGGATTCCATATTTTAATCCCCCGGATTACAAACTGTGGCCAGTGTTGGATAGTATAGTCTTTACTAAACTACACAGATATTTGGATTCCATATCCGCGTCCTCGTTGCTGCGACTATCGATTTCCTCATGGATGTTTTGCGTACTGCAATTGATGAAAGTGTGGACAAGGAAGGGTGCCATTTGGAAAGATATTACTAAATTCCGTCTTGTGTTGATTTAAAAATTATCTCTTAAATGTTTCATTTAGAAGTGATCATTACTGATTCTGAAATTTGAGTTGGAATTCCCTCCTTGTTCCTTGTTTCCTCAACTGTGCCAATACGCAGACATTTAAATGTAATGTGAACAGATTTCTTGCTTCTCAATTCCCCACCCAGGTTGCCCTCTATGAATCTGGCCCCTAATCACAGTAGTCACTGACGTCTCAGTGGCAACATTATTTGTTTGGGTGAACAAAAGCTTTTTAGAAATAATACATATTGCGATGTTAGTTAAAGATTGGACGAGAGAAGTATGAATATCAGATGAAAATATCGTACACGATTACTTTATAAAAATGGCAAAAATTTGGTAGACTTATCACCAATGCAAACACACAAATATACTTGTACAGCTAAACTAATTAACTTAAACTAATTAACCGATCATTATGAATTTTGAAACACAGCTGCTAAGCGTAAGGAGTCCAAATGTAGGCTATAGTTAGTTTAATTTAGTTTTGTGCAAAAGGAACAAAAAAGGGTTTCACTTCCTGAAAATTCAGATACCCCCGTTTTGTGATTTTTTAACCATTAGAAATCAATAAATAAATATTACCCAAATTTCAGTTTCAGAGTTTTTTAAAGAGTTAAAATAATGGATACAATTTCCCATGAGAAAATTCAAATATATCAGATTTGCATTAAATTTGATCCATATCCTTAAGTTTGAAATATTGTCTACAATCCAAATCATGTAATGGATTTTGATCAATATTATAATAAGGATTCTAGACAACATGTTTGGTGTCATTATATCTTGATTTTAATCTTCGTAAGTGATGCAAAACTGTTCATGCTCGGTGAATTAATTGTACTCATCCGGAGACGGGAATTACTTTAGTAGTATATATATATATATATATATATATATATATATATATATATATATATATATAACGGTTGTGTTTTACTAGACATAATTTGAGAAGAGATAAAAAAATCGCCTTTTAAAAACATATATTTAAGTTATTATTTATCAAGAAAATATGTGCGTTTTGAAATGGGGAGCAACAATTGTATAAATAAAAATTCTGAATAGTAATTGGCTAATTAAATTATATATATATATGTATATATATATATATATATATATATATATATATATATATATATATATATATGTATATATATATATATATATATATATATATATATATATATATATTTATATAACTATGTGTGTGTGTGCATACGTAAGAGAGTTCACTACGGTCTTGAAATAAAACATTTTCTAAAAAAAAATGAAAGCGAGAGGAAACTTTTCTGATAAGTAGAATATTTTGCGCATTACCTAATGTCTAAGTAACGGTGACAGATTATATATA
>OY744519.1:68989789-69006650 GCA_963556195.1 Sepiola atlantica
CTTTAAGAAATTCAAGTTGAGCCCTGTTCGATGTGTTAAAAATAAACTGTCACGTAGCCATATGCCATGCTCCGAGAACGATTGTTGAACACTCTCGATAAGTTCACTGTCTGTGCCCGCTTTGTGGTTAGAACGCTTGCTTGCGGAGTCTAGAGTGATTCTGTAACTGGGTTTGAATCTTGCGATCGTCTTAAATTATCATCTCTTACACTGATGATAGCGGAAGCTTGAAACGCAGACGTATGTAGGTAAACATTATTTAATACTAAAATAAATATTGATTATATATACATACATATATATATATATATATATACGTATGAATGGTAGTAAAGTAATGAAACAATACAACACTACAATGCTTGCATTACAGATCAAATATAGAAAAGAAGTTAACAAAATCAATAATGTATAAAAAGATAATATTACTATCCATGAGAACATTCATCTTATTTATTGTAATGCATTTTCGGATCACATTTAGATTTAGAAAAGCAATAGATTGAATTGCGCAAATTCAGAAATAGATAATCAGAAAAGAAATTAAAAAGAGAAATTATCGGATGAAATATTTCACATGAATATTAATATTGTAATAGTATTGTATATATTCTATGAACACCAGCCCTTCAAAAAATCCTGCTTACAAGTTGCGTAAATGAGTTCGTTTAAAAAGGAGATTCCCTAAAAGTCAAATTATCGCCGTTCATTCAAATTTCAGGATTGCGGTTGTTACATCAGGGAATTTTGGAGCCGTTTTATGGTTCAATTTTACATTTCGCAAATTTCGGACGCTGATTTTCGACGCGAACCGCGATTTCAAATCAAAACGATTCGACGAACAGAGACATCTCGCTCACTACGGCACATCTTTCTAGTGGTGGGGTGGAGAGTTCGAATTGTAACACATACAGCCACACACACGTACACTCATACACGCATCATCAACTCTATAATAGAAACCTATGTGCATTTATTTGTATATACGTAAATATACGTACTATTCGACCACGCATAAGTTAGCGAGCAAAACACTTGCCTTTTTTCTAGCCGCCGCACAAAACCATTTCAACTGGTGAGGGGAAGCGAGAAAGCAAATATTAAGTGAAGGAACCACTTCAGACTTAGCCAGCCACCCGAAATGAATTCAGAATGACATGTATCATTTTATAGTAAAAAGTCAACGGTAAGTGTTTTTTTCTGTTTGTTAGGTCATCAGAAATGATTATAATAATTTATATATTAAAAATTAAATTACTGACGTAATTCTATGATTTCATATGAATATTTTAGAAATATAACTAGATAAATAGCGAGTGCAAACACTGCCGAAGCATAAGTTATTCCATCATAAGAGGCTGTACACACACACGCACACATATATATATATATATATATATATATATATATATATATATATATATATATATATATATAATACTTCTAAATATCGTAAAAATAATACAAAATACCGAAGTGCATAAAAATTACTTCCCGTTCTTCATTCCCTTCTTTCTCTCCATCTTTTCTTTGCGTGTTTTACGGAATTTAAACACTATTAATTTTTTTTAGTTCATGAACATAATTATAAACTATTTATCGTATACGAATTATTAAAGAAAAGTTGCTATTTTTACCCATAAATAAAGCCAAAAGTATTTGTTTTTAAATTACTACCAAAATTAAAGATTGCGTAACCCTTGCTTCACTATAGATTTCCTGCACAAGCAACCTTGCAAGGAGTATCCATTTCCTCTCGCGACTGAAAGGAGATCTATGTAGATCCGATTTTAATTGATTATTGTTACTCTATCCAAAAAGATATATCGAGCGCGCTATTTTAACAACACGAAAGGCAAAAAGGTTTCTAACCCTATATTATGTGTGTGTGAGTGTTCACAATCAGCTGTTTCGCCATTTCACGGCTATTTAGTGTAGCTTTAAACTGCAGTTCGAGTAGTCGAGAGCCGTAACCATTGTACTATCAGAAACCTCCACATGTAAAGGAAATCTATAAATGTTACTATATTCGCAATTATCAGCTACCTATAATGCTCTATTCTTTTTACAAAGAGCTATACATTTATTACATTGCATAAATATATATAATATGTGTATGTATTTATATATTTATATATATATATATTATACGAAATTCAAAAGCGTTTTTACCCGTCATTACAGACACACACACACACACTATATATATATATATATATATATATATATATATATATATAAGAGAGAGAGAGAGAGGGGGAGAGAGAGAGTGTGTGTGTGTGTGTGTGTATGTGTGTGTGTGTGGTGGATAGAATTAACCGAGAGTATGGTATTAAGATGACTATAAACTCTTTTTATGTTAAATAAGACATTATTCATTCCATATGATGTTTTTTCACAATAAACGATTGTCATGTCATCTTAAAACCATACGGTCGGAATATTTTTCCACCGTCTATATATGTATGTGTGTGTGTGTATTCACAAGCATGTAGATGCATATATAATAATAATTTCTCTATGCCAATGTAAAGAGAAAGCAACTGAAAATGTTTAAATGTTTGCCACAAAACATGGAATGCTGTATTTTAAATGAATAAAATAAAAAATAAAAAAATAATAATAATAAAGAAATAATAATAAAAATAATAATAATAATAATAATAATAATAATAATAATGACAACAACAACAACAACAACGCATGTGACTCATCTTAATACTGTAGTGCAATTTCTCGGGTCATCTAATCGTTAAAATTGTAGTAATAATATATTTAACCCTTTATACATTTGTATACAAATTCAAACTGAGTTATTCCGATATGAATTACAATGTATGAAGATACGGAATCCAAATTCCATGTGATTACCGACTGAATCGCATCTATTTCATAAAACGAACGAACTTTATTAATTAAGTTAGATCGTCAATGAATTAATAATAGAAATCAATAATAATAATAATAATAATAATAATAATAATAATAATAATAATAATAATAATAATAATAATAGTAGTAGTAGTATAAACTAAATCAGCTAATCAAATAGTGTGAAGGTATATATCATAATGTACATCTCGACAAAAACTTTATTAGCAACACACACACGAACACATTGGATTACATAGTGGAGAGTTTGGATTACCTACTAGACACCATCCTCGAGTGTCTTCGGTCTCTCTGTACAAGGGTTTGTCAGAACAACCTGACATGAGGATACCTCATGCTACAAGTAAACCTTGACCAAATATCCAAAATAACATAGTATTTTACTAACTAAACGTTTGAAAGATAAAGGAAAACTTTAATAGAATATTCTGAATATCTATGCTTCTCATATAAAGATTAAGTGTTAACCCCAGGAAGGGGTCCCCTTGATTTCTGAGAATTTCGACTGTAGTAAAAGTAAAATAAAAAAATAAACAATAAACATTAATTTTTTTTTTTAGTTAATCACGTGTTAAGTTCCCGAAAAAAAGATTGTTTCATTCTACTTCCTACGGCCGTAGATAAAGATTAAAGATTCGACCCAAAGAAATATGGTTATTTATAACTCCGAACGAAATATGTCTGCAAATGTGTAGCCAAATAATGATTGTATCATAAAACAAAATATACCTAATAAACAGCTTTATTTATTATTGAAAACTTTTATATAAATACTGAAAAGATTCACTCGATGTTTACCCTGTGGAAGTAAACTTATCAGGATAATATATATATATATATATATATATATATATATATATATATATATATATATTAGCATCAAATCATTATCGATGCAAGTCTGAATAAGGAAAACGGAGTTTTCTTTTTTGTTTATTTTTTTATATTGTTTTATCGACTCTTCGAGCTAGCCTTCATGTCTCTTGTTTTAATTGGTGAAATATGGATCCGACCAAAGTAATGATATAATAAACCGCCCCCCACACCCCCACCCCAAAACAATACAGCGAAACAAAACAGTCGCATGACGACGACCGCGACGATCGAAAGTGTTTAGGATAGACCAAAAAAAACAACTCTCGAATTCATACCCCACAAATTGAAACCAGACTTACTAAAACAATTAAGAATACAAACAAATACAAAAGGGAAAACTCTGTCGTCTTTAATCAGATTGCATATAAATAATTCATGGAAATCGTTCCAAACAAGGCATGAAGCAACTTAATGTAAAGAACGAAACAAATACTCGTCAAAAATTAGTCAACAATAAATGTTAGATGGATAAATTCCGACCTAATAAACACATATTCTTCCCCCCTTTGTGAGAAACATCGCTCATGGAATGTGAGGACTAAAGGATACAATAACGGAATCAAGAGTTACGGTAACATCTACCGGTGAATTCGCTCAAGTGCCCATTTTGGAGGAAGTGCAGAGATGTAGTTTGCTTGAAGCATTGCGTGTAATATATATATAGAGAGAGAGATGTATAAGAAGGCTATCACAATGCAAGAAATTCTAATTTCTTGCATTGTGATAGCATTCCTATACTTTTCTCCCTCTCCTCCTCTCTCTCTATATATGTGTGTGTGTAATAGAACCTAATTACGACACCAACTCTTGAACAAATAAAGTGCTCGATATCATATTAGATGGGGCTACATCAATAACAAACAATAATGAAATATTCTTAGCTTTCACACTTTTTTTTAGTTTCACATTAACATCGGTTTACAGAAGTGTCTCCGGCTGGTGTTCATCGAGACACTCTGATGATCCGCGATTCCATGAAACTGCAGTAAAATGATGAATCTAAGTACATTCCATGATAAATACCAGTATACTGAAATCATAGGCCTTTAATAGGATTAATATGAAAATTCATATACACTAAATGTACAAAAGCAACGAAATTCCCAAATTTTTACACTTTTATTGTCATTAAGGGTATGACTACATATCAACCAAACCATTTCATTATCCCATCACTACAGTATAAACTTCTATGCATGAGTGGACAAAGTGTGTGAGGTGTGCTGAAGAAAAAATTCCTACCAGTAAAATACATAGCCCTGTTGTGCTCGCATACCCTTAATTACAATAAAAGTGTAAAAATTTGGGAATTTTCTTGCTTTTGTACATTTAGTGTATATGAATTTTCATCTTAACATTATTAAGGGCATATGATTTCAGTATACTGGCAATTTTTCATGGAATGCAACTACTTTTGTAAAGGCTATGCCTCAATACAATGGTCATTTTTAAGGTTTTTTGGAATTTTCTGGAAAACTAAGGTATATGGTAAACTGAAATTAAAATGCCATCAACTAAACCCTAGAACCTCTATCTCTGCCCAAAAATCAGCTGAATCCATCAAATAGTTGATGAGATACAGGGTGGCACATACGTACGTACGTACACACGGATAACAAAAAATAATGCCTGACCTTTCTTGATCTCTGGGTTGCCTTGACTAATGATGCTGAAATTCTATACACTTATAGAACTTATCAAATAAAAATGTTGTGCAAAGATTTAACTAATTTGGTTTATTGGTTTTTGAGTTATGATTGATAAAAAAATGAGATTTCTAGCATAGGCCGTTTTTGAAGTCTATTAAAGGATAGAGCGCTATCGCGCCTCCCTTGATGGTATTATAATTATCTATTTTATATATATATATATATATATATTAATAAATAGTTTTCAATATTCAGATACATATGTTTTATCTTAACCAACAATCATCGCAGGATTCGAACCCTGGACATAAGTCATCGTTGACTTCTAATCATGCAATGATAAAATAAAACCTTAAAATCTGTACACGATGATTAAATAAATTTGAGTCAAAATCACTGGTTCCCAATCACAGGGTCGCGACTCACATTACGGTCGCGTGGGTTAGGGATTACGACCGCGTGGGTATTTTTAAGAGTCGCCAGTGGGTCTTACAAAAATACATGTTAATAATTCACAGCTGGTCAGATTTCTATTTTTGAGTAATGTAAGTGATTTGCTTCAGTAAGACAATGTAATGATTCTACTGGACACATTGTAACAAAAGAAGTGCGGCCGTAAAACACCCATACTCATGTAATTCCGTCCGTAATAGCTTTCATTGGCAATACGTAAACTCCTATATACAACAATATACATCTTCCAAACGGATGTTTCAAATTTTGTTACAATTAAGACTATAGCAAAACCCGTCTGGATCCTATCATGACACGCGGTGTGCTCAAACAATGAACATAACACATACCACCCAGATTTGAGAACCTCGTGTACAAAATGAAGCAGTTCGAAGTTAATCGCTGTGAAAACTGTTGATGTTTTTCTAATTTGTCGTAAATCTTTCTTTAATATGACCACAGATAATTCGCCACGTATATTATTTGGTTTTTACACCTATTTGCCCATTTTATGTAATTCATTGTATTAATTATGTTAATGGGTTAAATTTATCAACAAAGTATAACTTCGTTTTTGAGGTGTGTGAAAAGATATGCAAATAAAGTTATTTTTCTTTTTAACTTGTTTTCATGCCCGTCACAAATGTATTGGGATGCATTTGTGCTACTAAATATAAGAACGAAAGCTCATTTTGGTATGACATTCTCCGATATGTAAATATCTTATTTAATATTTATATATATATATATATATATATATATATATATATATATATATATATATTTATTTGTGTTATAATGGAATAATTCCAGGAAGAAATCCGGGTAAGAGAGCTCAATGTGGTAAACAGAGCAAGAATAACGTAAAATATAATAACACGAAATTACATGATTGTCGATGCAATAATTTATTTCAACCTTGCGGTTTTATTCAAGCATCCAATTTGACAATTACATTTTTGAGACTGACAGAAAACAGTTTTCTGTCAGTCTCAAAAATGTAATTGTCAAATTGGATGCTTGAATAAAACCGCAAGGTTGAAATAAATTATTGCATCGACAATCATGTAATTTCGTGTTATTATATTTTACGTTATATATATATATATATATATATATATATATATAGGTAATAATATAAAAACAAATCTATATGGTCTAGATAGATTCGAATAGGAATGAATTTCCAAAAGAAAAATATTGAATTTTTAATATTCTATAGAGCTTAAAGTATTAAATTAAGCGTTTCGGCCGATGTAACCGCCGACCTTCTTCATGTGCAGATTAGCGAACTCGAAAATCTTTCTGTCCAACTCTGGCATATGTGCATAATTTCGAACAGAACCCTTTATGTAATCCACAGGGATAGATTGCTGTCGTAATTCGTAATTGTTTTTTTAGTATCGCCCGTACTGAGGATTGAAACTTCAGCTTTAAGAAGTCTGCCACTTTGAACTGATTATCACTTTTATCCGTTGCGCCAGAGTTCCATTGGTAATTTTGTATTCATACCCGTGCTTGACAAAGATTCTAGAATTCGACAAGACGCACCTGAAGAAGGTCGGAGATTACATTGAGCGAAAGTTGTGAGAATAACATCCACTATAAAACACTAGTCCGAATAATCCATATAATACGTCCTCATCTAAAAAATACCAAAAACATAATATCAAATTCAAGATTTGTATTGACTTCATAAAATCTTTTGATTTTCTACCTTAAACTTTTTACAGTGCCTTGAAAATTATAATTTGTAAGGATTGGCTGTTTCGTTTTTTTGTTGAACATTTCCTTTTTGTTTGAGGTTTTATGTACCTTTTCGTCGACTTTCTGATAAAGATGGTGTTGGATTACCTGTGTTTACTTCCTACTTCTCTAGAAACATATGTAAAGTTATTTTATTTCGATATTGTTATTAAATCATATATGAATTTAATACTCACCTCAAGCCGATCAGTCTAACGTAATAGACGTGACCTCACCGTCGATAAGTATGAAATGGAGTCCTTAGATAATTCCATCCTGTGCTCGAAAAGGACAAGCAATTCATTTCATTTTGGGCCACCGTAAAAGTAAAGGAAGTCAAATACGAAAACGTAAATTTACATTTACAGAACAATTATCATAATCTAAACAAAAATGATGAGAATCAAAAACTCTCCTGCTTACTCGGCCTTCGGGCTCGGATCAAAGTCTAGTATCTGTTCTGTCTTTGGTTGGTGAGGAAGAATTCCTTCTAGATTGAGGCAAATATTATTGTCATTAAATAAGGACAATCAACTACCCTCGATAAATAAATCAATTCAAATATCTATTACCAATAGTTCGCAGATAATCTAACATATATAGTTATATTGTCGGATTTTCAAACCCAAATTACTTTTAAGCTGACACACCAACATTTGCTCCTAACTAGCCAATTTCCATTTGTTAATGTTGTAACGTGCGATTGGCAATATAATTACGAACTTAACTACAATTTACTTGAAAAAAAGATCCCTATTTTAGGGAGCTGGATTACATATCGATTGTGTGTCTAACTCTGTTGTCGTGGGGAGGCAAGTAAAAATAGACCTTTTCTCATGATAGACTTAAGATTCGATTAAGCGATTTTGATTTGACATGGTTTTGATATAAAATGACATCTTCGGCCTGCTGGCGGGGATCAGTGTACTATCTCTTCTATCCTCAGCCTGTGAAGAAGAAAGCCATCTAGATTAAAGCAATTTTTCAATCCCAATTCAAAGTCCTCTTTTATAGAAACTGTACCCCCCCCCATTAAAAATCAACCTTGTATCTAACTCTGCCTCGTGAACAGGTAAGTAAATAGAGACACCCCACTACTCTCCATAAATAAACAAATTCAAAAATATATTACCAATAGTTAACAGATAATCTAGCATATATAGTTATATTGTTGGATTTTCAAAGCCAAATAACATTCAAGCTGACTGTTCAAACTTTGGTTCTGACTAGCCAATTTTATTTTTTAATGTTGCATCGTTTTATTAATAATGGTATAATGTACTTTGCTACAATTTACTTGAAAAATATTTTCAAAAATTACTTAGTCCGAACATTTTTAAATAATCACCTAAACATAACAATCAGCAATGGGTAACTCATTTAACATTGAAGGATATCATAAGAGTTGTCTACCTGAAGTTTCAAAATGTGTAAACGAATAAAAATTAAAAAATTAAATGACGTCACTGCATCCTGGACAACGCTGAATAAATACACTTTATTCATTATAAATTTCTATAATTTTCATCTTATAAATCGAACAAACTAAAGTAAAAGTCGTATTTGCTTTTGATGGGTGTTTGGCGCTAACGCAGACCCCACAATATCGTTGTACTAAATCTGATCAAAATGAAATACAATTATCTAAGTACTTTGGCTAATGTAGGTGCAAAACGTATATGGTTATGGAGATCTATCTCCAACACCGTATTAGGTGTTCCAAATCAAACAGACATAAACTACAACTTTAATATATATATATATATATATATATATATATATATATATATATATATATTGCTAATATGAAAATAAATATTTTATATTAGATCCTATCGTGATAAGGAGATGCTCGATATTGTGGATATATCATTATTATAGGAATTATTGAAATGATGAAAAAATGTAAAGTTAGATACTTTACAAATTTATTAAATCATCAGGTGTTTAAACAAAGAATATAATAAAATTATCTTTAATCCATGGATTTTCAAAGAATTTCTCTTCTCTTCAGAAGGAAAAACGAATAAATTGCTAATTATTGGTAAGTATTAATTTGAAAATTTGTATAAACATTTTTAAGATATGCTTAAAGGAAAAATAGTTCAAAAACGTTTTTAAAATGGATAGATAATCATTGTATCAATGCCGATTTAAAAAAATCCAACTTGAATGTGGCAATTGAGCAGTTTAAACTGCCATATTTCAGTCGTGTGTCCAACAGCGGAAGCACCACAGAAGTCCTATTACTATATATTACCAGCGTATAATAAGAAAGTATAATAACTATTATACTTTCTTATAATACGCGTTTGGCAGTAGTCCACATACTAGTGTTGCTGTGTGGTAAAGTAGATAAACCCAATTCGAAAGTAGTCATCTCTCTCCTGACGATGAAGACATAAGTCACCGATCTGTACATTTGTAAATCGGACTGCGTCTTCCCATTGGTTGACATACCTGTTAATCTCAAGCAGCTATATTGCCCAGTCTCCCCAAGATCACAGCATCTCATAATTGATAGATGATTTCAATTTACGGAAAGAAATGGTGAATAGACGGACACGTAAAAAGCGAAAATAACATATTCATACAGGAGTGGATCCGTAAGATGGACCAAGGGGCACGTGTCATCTGGCAATTAAATTACGTTTTTTTTTGTCCCTAAAACATTTTTCAGTTAATCATCAGTTTTCTAACTAACAAAAATATGCTCTCCCTCCGCTCTCACATGTTTGCTAGTATATTGAATGTAAGCGTTGTGTTTGCTAATGAACAGCCGATTGTGACAATTTCTTGTTGACTTACGCTACCTCGTACCAACAAAGAATGAGGTAATGCCTGGGAAGATTGTCTCATGACAAAATAACAAATACTACACTACTCCTAAAAGGAGAAAGGAATGCATGTGAAGATGGTATTATGACAACAATACTACAATATTCCCCCCCCCCCCAAAAAAAAAGGAAGAGTGAGTGCATGGGATTATGGTATCAAGACAAACTACCCCCCCTCTGAATTTAGCATTGAAAGATAGTACATTAGTTTGAAATAGAAGAGTAAACTGAATTGAACAGTAACAAATAGTACAATTTATAGAAGTAATAGTATAGTTTTGCCTTCAGACAGACAGATGTTCACTTTGTAGATTTGTGCATTTCTTCTATGTAGATTAAACATAGACACCCAAGAATACTTACACACTTTTTTACTTCATGTTAAGATTGTTTCATTATAAACATCAATTTAGTTTCAGCTGCAAAAAAGTCCACGCCTGATTTTATAATTTGTAGAGTCACACGTTTAGACGCTCTTGAGGAAATTATCAGCACTTGAATTCAGTATCTGCTGAAGATACTCCAGTTTTATATAAAACTAGAGTAAGTAAAATAAATAATGAAAATGGCTGAAATGTGTGAAATTTAGACGACTGTTCTTCAGGTGCGTCTCTTTTAACTCGGGAATCTGTACGAAATTTCCAATAGAACTCTTTATTATATCCACGGGGGCACCTTGCTCTCGTTCCGTTTGCCATGACCAGGTAAAAGTCGTAAGTAATTCGTAATTATATTGTTAATATCGCCTGTACTGGGGATTTAACCTTCAACTTCCAGAAGACTGTCACTTAGAACTGACTGTTACTTAGCACTTATATACGTTGCGTCACGGGCCCTTACAGATTCGCAAGTTTCGACAAAGACGCACCTGAACAAGGTCAGTGGTTACATCGAGCGCAACGTTGTGATGATAACATTCAACATGAGAACAATAGTATGAAAAATACAAGTAATATCCTCATCTAAAAAAATTCCGAACAAACCAGCCGAAATATTAAGAAAGATCATAGAGTGCGGAAACCAACCCTATAGACATGTGACACCGACCAACGACGTACAACCTAAAACAAAACAAAAAACGTTGGATAAACACGACTAGAAATATAGATAGAACCCAAGGAAGTGAAAACTGGCAGCACACACGCACGCGCACACACACACATTATATATATATATATATATATATATATATATATATATATATATATATATATATATATATTGAACACAAATTACGTACCGATAACAACGCAAAATGGTTGTGAAGAATAGCAAAACCGAGGAAGGGGGAGCACCATCCAGACCTCTTATAGAATCCTAAGGAGGCTTATTGTTACTAACATTCAATTAAATGGTAAACGGCTGTTGTGGTGACACAAAGCGATTTGCCACTGATCGAACGAAGAACGTATATTGGAAATCTGGAGAGGTTGATTATCACTCGGATCCCAGGGTACACTATCGACTTTTTGCCATTGATAATGACTCGCCTAAGAACTCTTAATGAGTAACAAAAAGTACTTTTACTACTACTACTACTACTACTACTACTACTACTACTAATAATAATAATAATAATAACAATCATTATTAGTAGTAGTGAGTAACAAAAAGTACTCTACTACTACCACTTCTACTTCAAATAATAATAATTATTAGTAGCAGTAGTAGCAGTAGTAGTAGTAGTAGTAGTAGTACTTTTTGTTACTTACTCATTAAGAGTTCTCACTTTATAGTAATAATAATAATAGTAATAAAATAGTAAAAATAATAATCTATATATAAAAGTCAACGTACGTGTGTCCAGCTAGCTTCGATAATCACGTATGCAAATTTATTTTTATGAGTAAAGAAATTGAGGTATAATTTTAATCTCAACAATAATAATACAGAATGGATATCTAATCACGGATGCCAATTAATTATTATAGAGAAAGTAGAGTAGGCTTAATTTTAAATACTGATAATAAAATATAATGGAGATAATTTCTTTCACTTTTGAGCGACACAAAAACATTACCTTGTTCTTAATATAATTGTGAACTTGTGAATAGCCGGGTGCGGAAACCAACACACGGAGAAAAGCACATGAACAACACCTTAGTTGAACGACGTAGGTGTAGAAACAAAAATAGAGAAATACCATAATCGGACATCACTGCCCCCCCCCCCCCCAAAAAAAAAATAGTTGCACAGATATCGATTGGTATCACACAAAAATGGTCATGAAGGGTTAAGAATGATCCAAATACATAGACGGGAGTATACTATTCATTCACTGGAAGACTGCAGAAAGCAATGGGATCTTGGGGAGGCTTATTAGCACTAAAATTTGATATATCTATAATATATATACATATATGTATACATTATATATATATATATATATATATATATATATACTATATAATTGTATATATAAAATATAAAATATATATATATATAAAATATATATATATATATATATAAAATATACACATAATATATATATATAAAATATACACATAATATATATATATAAAATATACACATAATATATATATATATAAAATATACATATAATATATATATATATAAAATATACATATAATATATATATAAAATATACATATAATATATATATATATATATATAAAATATACATATAATATATAAAATATACATATAATATATATATAATATATATATATAATATATATATATAAAAAATATACATATAATATATATATAATATATATATAATATATATATATAATATATAATATATATATATAATATATATATAATATATATATATAATATATATATAATATATATATATAATATATAATATATATATATAATATATATATATAATATATGTATATACTATATATATAATATATATATATATTATATATATAATATATATATATATTATATATATAATATATATATATATAATATATATATATAAATATATATATATATAATATATATATATAATATATATATATATAATATATATAGTATATATATATATATAATATATATAGTATATATATATATAATATATATAGTATATATATATAATATATATAGTATATATATATATATAATATATATAGTATATATATATATAATATATATAGTATATATATTATATATATAGTATATATATATAATATATATAGTATATATATAATATATATAGTATATATATATAATATATCTAGTATATATATATATAATATATCTAGTATATATATATAATATATCTAGTATATATATATAATATATCTAGTATATATATATAATATATCTAGTATATATATATATAATATATATAGTATATATATATATAATATATATAGTATATATATATATAATATATATAGTATATATATATATAATATATATAGTATATATATATAGTATATATATATATAATATATATAGTATATATATATATACATATATATATATATATAGTATATATATATTTTTTTTTTTTTTTTTTTCTACCCCCTTCATTTCTCATTCGACTTTTAGTTTTTAATTTACCATTCTGACGTTTCCTCTCAGAGGGTCAGACGACAAGGCCTTAATTTAATTTTAACAATTTTCCTTTTTTTTTTTTTTTTTTTTTTCCTCACTCGTCTGTTTCATTGATTTTAATAATGCTTCCTCTAAAATTAATCCTACCATTCTGTTGTACACGTAATTTACTTACATATATATATATATATATATATATATATATATATATATATATATATATATATATATATATATATATATATATAATGAATGAATGATGAGAATAAAAATTGGAAAAAGAACATATTTACCAAGTAGTTTAATCCAGGAATATTTTATCCCTTGTTATTAACCCATGGATTTTTAAAAATGCTAGTTTTTATCATACGAGGAGATCATCGGGATAAATCAGTACAAATCATATTATTGTTTGCATAGATTTGAACATATGTAAAAATATATATAAAACTACCCCCAAAAATGTTTAGCAAAGAAAATCCACATCAATGGATGAATGTTACATGTTCCAAAAAAGGTAAATCGTGGATATTGATCCGATCCTGAAGTTCATTGATAAAAAACATATGCGACTTAACAGAGAATATCACCGCAATTAGGTTACCTTGAACCTGGCCAGTACTAAATGGGTGACTATTTGAAAATACCAGGTGCTGTATGTGGCCTGGAGAGGGTATGGGCTCTCCAACGACGTCTTCTTACGGTATGTTATATATATATATATATATATATATATATATATATATATATATATATATATATATATATATATATATATATATATTAGAGAGAGAGAGAGAGAGAGATGTCGTTATCACCGATAAATCAATGGTAAACGGCTATTTTAATAACGCAGAGTGAATTCTAACGGTTATTGAAGAAGTTGAGGATGTTACAAATCTGGAATCTGGGGAGACTTGTTTAATTCGTGTGAAAACTCTTCGTGAAAAAAAAAAAAATAATAATAATAACAATAACAATACTAATACTAATACTAATACTACTACTACTAATAATAATAATAATACAACAACAACAACGGACGGTATTGATAAAAACAGCTGAAATCCTCGAATGGCGAAAAGAACCCATATATCCTATGAACACTAATACAGCCACATGGAAGTTGCAGCAGAAATAAAACAAAAAGATAGAAGGAGCACCACTTGAACCCGAGGGAACTAAAACTGCAAGACATCTTATAAAGTGTTCCCTCTTAAGCACACACACACACACACACACACACACAATGTGATGCCACCAGCCTCAACTGATACCACACAAAATAGTTAGGAAAGGTCAAGGAGGATAGAAAGAGCGAGGAGGGAGAGGAATAACAAGAACACCACTGGAAGGATGCGGAGAACCCTGGACCCGGCCGCTGCTTATTTTCACCTAACATGAAAGATGAATGACCCTGCTAGCGAGAAATCAATGATAAGCGGCTGTTGTCTTAACGCAAAATCATTTTCAATGGTTATTAAAAAGGGTGGAGAATGCTGGAAATTTGGGTGACTTGTTTCCACTCGGACTGCAGGGAACACCACCGGTTATTGCTAATAAGCAATCACTGATGATAACGTGTGTGAGAACTCCTAGTGAGCTGTTAATAATAATATACACTTGTTTGAGGTGTATGTCATTTGTTATTTCCTGAAACAAAAATGCTATGTCTACACAGTGACGAATTTTCTTGGCCTTTTGGCTAAGATCAAAGTGTAGTATCTGTTCCGATGGATACTGCACCCCATAGACTGGTATTGTCTTGGCCTTCGGGGCTTGATTTACGCCGGTCTATGGGTCTGTCCTGTGCAGTTCTAGGAGGTCCACCCTCCCAGGCTTCGCCTCCCCTCTTTGAGAAGGAATAAGTTTATTGCTTACTGCCCGAGGCGCCCCTACCGGGGAATGCCGACGGGGCTGCCCAGGCAATTTTTAAACCCCACTTTCCCGACCCGACTTTGGGTCACATCTTACTTGTGGGAGTAAGATAAAAACTGGCCTTGTGCCTAACTCCTGGAGAGGAGTAAATCAATACACAGTGACGAATTTAGTAATAAAATGAATTTAGCACGGAACATGAAGAGACGAAAACCTATGAAGACTCTGCCCCCTAAAAAACGTCTTAATCTTTCTTCCCCCCACCCACCTTCGATAGACTGACACCTGTATTCATCCTTGTTTATATTCAGCGATTTATCAATTTATATTCAGAGATTTACATATACGCGTTTAGTTTGTGTCGCTAATACTATTTTATTTAAACGGTTAATTATTCTACTGAGGGAACACAGCGTTGTGCATAACATATCGTCGGGAATACATTTCATGTTACGCTTCGGAAGTTTTTAGATAAGGATTTATGATTTGTATTATTCGGACTACTGTTCGCATCTTGGATGTTATTCTCAAAACGTTTCAGCCGAGGACTTTCTTCAAGTGCGTCTTATCGAACTCGAGAATCTATACAGAATTTCGAGCTAAACTCTTCATTTAATCCACAGGGGCAGATTGTTCTCGTTCAGTCAGCCATGACTTAGACGTCTTTAGCGATTAAGTAATAATAAGTAGTTAGTCTACTCATCTAAAACAATAATAGGTCTAAGGCTCTCACAATCCATACTTGAATTGCCACATGGCGCAACGGGTAAAGTACAAAGTTAAATCAGTTCTAAGTGACAGTCTTCTGGAGGTTGAAGGTTCAAGCCTCACTACGGACGATACTAGCTAACAATAACTTGCAAATTAATTAAGACTTCTACCGGTCATGGCTGTCATAACGAGATCAATCGACTGCACCCTCCCCTTTTTCGGAATTCCATGCAGTTATTCGAGTTCGACATAAAGATAGCTGAGTTCGACTAGAAGAACGTC
>OY744519.1:69014350-69016850 GCA_963556195.1 Sepiola atlantica
TTTTATAAACAGCTGCTAATAAATAAATATTCTGTAATATACAGTCGTAATTTTGCATTGTCATATTTCTAATATATACGCAATATTTGCTGTCGATAGTATGCTGAGTACAGATACTACACTTTGATCTTAGCCAAATAACCATAAAAATAATGTTTTCATGGCTTAGCATTTTGAAATGAACAAAAAGAATTATTTAATCTATTATTGTATTATCTTTTAATGGGGGTGGGTAGTGTCGTATCGCTTGTGTTGCTATACTTTCCTCTTCCTTTTTTAAGAAGGCGGGGCTCATCCTCACAGGTGTTACACCCTCTTTTGGGGACGAGGTAATGTAGCATCTGTTCTGTTTCCATAATACAATACTCACAGGCATTATATTCTCCTGTTATGGCTCGATCTCCCAGGTATTACTTCCTCTTTTGGGAGTGGATCAGTGCAATATATATTCGTTCCTCTTGATACAATCTGTCCATGATTATCTTCTCCGTTTGGGGAAGGGGAGTAGTGTAAAATCTGTTCTGTTGTCATGATATTATCCTCCCAAGCATTAACTCCTCTTTAGCGTGGAGTGTTCGTCATGATACCACCCTCTCAGTAATTACCTCCTCCTATGGAGGTCAGTGTAGTATATGTTCGTTCACCATGATATAATTCTTCCAGGCTGGCAAAAATATGCTCCCTCCGATCGCATATTTTTCTAGTATATATATATATATATATATATATATATATATATAAAAAGCCAATGTGTATGGTGTTTGTGTGTTCCCTATAGAAAGCTGCATAAAATCTAAAAGTGTATTATGTCAAATTTACCGAAGAAGACAATGGAGGTGTTTCCGAATTTGGAAGTGAACCCCCTTAAAACTTCAAATACGTATATCCGATTTAAATTCAATTTAAACAATATGTGTAACACACTAATCCAGAGAGTTTTCCAACATTTCATCATCTTCCGACTATATTAGTGGGCGAAACAGGGGGACGGGGCAGTAAAAACAAAAAAAAAGTAATATGGTGTTATGAGCATAGTGGAAAGTACATAGTCGTAATTTCCATTCAATCCCGAGCAACGTCGAGTCTTCCGGATAGATTTTAATAGTTTTAACAATATGTTATATATAACACTTCCATTCGGTCGTCTTGCTAGGTAATACCGTTGTAGGCCAGAGTTCTCGCCTTCTCAGGCGCTGGCTTTTCAAATCCCACTTTCCCGACCTTGTGTCACATCTTACCTTGTTGGAGGAAGATAAATAAAACCGTTATCAAAAATAATGGCTAATTATTTCTAGAGATTGGGGGGAAAGTCACAAGAAAATAAATGAGACCTCTACAGGATTCGAACCTGTATCTTTTGTCGATGGCCGAATTTGTACAGATCGCTTAAATCAATATATATATTTGCTTAATTAAATTATTAAACCATGTCTTCTCGATGTGTTTCGGTAGCGAAAATACGTTGAACCTGTAAATATTGAAATGTGCATCATTTAGATTATTCGGACTACTGTTCTCATCTATGATGCAATTCTTACAACGTTTCGGCTGATGTAACCCCCCGACGTTCTTCTAGTCGAACTCAGCTATCTTTATGTCTAACTCGAATAACTGCATTCCGAAAAAGGGGAGGGTGCAGTCGATTGATCTCGTTATGACAGCCATGACCGGTAGAAGTCTTAATCAATTTGCAAGTTATTGTTACAGAAGACTGTCACTTAGAACTGATTTAACTTTGTACTTTACCCGTTGCGCCATGTGGCAATTCAAGTATGGATTGTGAGAGCCTTAGACCTATTATTGTTTTAGATGAGTAGACTAACTACTTATTATTACTTAATCGCTAAAGACGTCTAAGTCATGGCTGACTGAACGAGAACAATCTGCCCCTGTGGATTAAATGAAGAGTTTAGCTCGAAATTCTGTATAGATTCTCGAGTTCGATAAGACGCACTTGAAGAAAGTCCTCGGCTGAAACGTTTTGAGAATAACATCCAAGATGAGAACAGTAGTTCGAATAATACAAATCATAAATCCTTATCTAAAAACTTCCGAAGCGTAACATGAAATGTATTCCCGACGATATGTTATGCACAACGCTCTGTTCCCAACCTCAGTAGAATAATTAACCGTTTAAATAAAATAGTATTAGCGACACAAACTAAACACGTATATGTAAATCTCTGAATATAAATTGATAAATCGCTGAATATAAACAAGGATGAATACAGGTGTCAGTCTATCGAAGGTGTGTGGGGGGGGGGGAGAAAGATTAAGACGTTTTTTAGGGGGCAGAGTCTTCATAGGTTTTCGTCTCTTCATGTTCCGTGCTAAATTCATTTTATTACTAAATTCGTCACTGTGTATTGATTTACTCCTCTCCAGGAGTTAGGCACAAGGCCAGTTTTTATCTTACTCCCACAAGTAAGATGTGACCCAAAGTCGGGTCGGGAAAGTGGGGTTTAAAAATTGCCTGGGCAGCCCCGTCGGCATTCCCCGG
>OY744519.1:69021850-69026850 GCA_963556195.1 Sepiola atlantica
ACGGAACGAGAGCAAGGTACCCCCGTGGATATAATAAAGAGTTCTATTGGAAATTTCGTACAGATTCCCGAGTTAAACGAGACGCACCTGAAGAACAGTCGTCTAAATTTCACACATTTCAGCCATTTTCATTATTTATTTTACTTACTCCAGTTTTATATAAAACTGGAGTATCTTCAGCAGATACTGAATTCAAGTGCTGATAATTTCCTCAAGAGCGTCTAAACGTGTGACTCTACAAATTATAAAATCAGGCGTGGACTTTTTTGCAGCTGAAACTAAATTGATGTTTATAATGAAACAATCTTAACATGAAGTAAAAAAGTGTGTAAGTATTCTTGGGTGTCTATGTTTAATCTACATAGAAGAAATGCACAAATCTACAAAGTGAACATCTGTCTGTCTGAAGGCAAAACTATACTATTACTTCTATAAATTGTACTATTTGTTACTGTTCAATTCAGTTTACTCTTCTATTTCAAACTAATGTACTATCTTTCAATGCTAAATTCAGAGGGAGGTAGTTTGTCTTGATACCATAATCCCATGCACTCACTCTTCCTTTTTTTTTGGGGGGGGGGGGGGATATTGTAGTATTGTTGTCATAATACCATCTTCACATGCATTCCTTTCTCCTTTTAGGAGTAGTGTAGTATTTGTTATTTTGTCATGAGACAATCTTCCCAGGCATTACCTCATTCTTTGTTGGTACGAGGTAGCGTAAGTCAACAAGAAATTGTCACAATCGGCTGTTCATTAGCAAACACAACGCTTACATTCAATATACTAGCAAACATGTGAGAGCGGAGGGAGAGCATATTTTTGTTAGTTAGAAAACTGATGATTAACTGAAAAATGTTTTAGGGACAAAAAAAACGTAATTTAATTGCCAGATGACACGTGCCCCTTGGTCCATCTTACGGATCCACTCCTTTATGAATATGTTATTTTCGCTTTTTACGTGTCCGTCTATTCACCATTTCTTTCCGTAATAAACCGCAAAGTTGAAATCATCTATCAATTATGAGATGCTGTGATCTTGGGGAGACTGGGCAATATAGCTGCTTGAGATTAACAGGTATGTCAACCAATGGGAAGACGCAGTCCGATTTACAAATGTACAGATCGGTGACTTATGTCTTCATCGTCAGGAGAGAGATGACTACTTTCGAATTGGGTGTATCTACTTTACCACACAGCAACACTAGTATGTGGACTACACCCAAACGCGTATTATAAGAAAGTATAATAGTTATTATACTTTCTTATTATACGCTGGTAATATATAGTAATAGGACTTCTGTGGTGCTTCCGCTGTTGGAAACACGACTGAAATATAACAGTTTAAACTACTCAATTGCCACATTCAAGTTGGATTTTTTTAAATCGGCATTGATACAATGATTATCTATCCATTTTAAAAACGTTTTTGAACTATTTTTTTCTTTAAGCATATCTTAAAAATGTTTATACAAATTTTCAAATTAATACTTACCAATAATTAGCAATTTATTCGTTTTTCCTTCTGAGGAGAAGAGAAATTCTTTGAAAATCCATGGATTAAAGATAATTTTATTATATTCTTTGTTTAAACATCTGATGATTTAATAAATTTGTAAAGTATCTAACTTTACATTTTTTCATCATTTCAATAATTCCTATAATAACGATATATCCACAATATCGAGCATCTCCTTATCACGATAGGATCTAATATAAAATATTTATTTTCATATTAGCCATATATATATATATATATATATATATATATATATATATATATATATATATATATATATTAAAGTTGTAGTTTATGTCTGTTTGATTTGGAACACCTAATACGGTGTTGGAGATAGATCTCCATAACCATATACGTTTTGCACCTACACTAGCCAAAGTACTTATATAATTGTATTTCATTTTGATCAGATTTAGTACAACGATATTGTGGGGTCTGCGTTAGCGCCAAACACCCATCAAAAGCAAATACGACTTTTACTTTAGTTTGTTCGATTTATAAGATGAAAATTATAGAAATTTATAATGAATAAAGTGTATTTATTCAGCGTTGTCCGGGATGCAGTGACGTCATTTAAGTTTTTAATTTTTATTCGTTTACACATTTTGAAACTTCAGGTAGACAACTCTTATGATATCCTTCAATGTTAAATGAGTTACCCATTGCTGATTGTTATGTTTAGGTGATTATTTAAAAATGTTCGGACTAAGTAATTTTTGAAAAGATTTTTCAAGTAAATTGTAGCAAAGTACATTATACCATTATTAATAAAACGATGCAACATTAAAAAATAAAATTGGCTAGTCAGAACCAAAGTTTGAACAGTCAGCTTAAATGTTATTTGGCTTTGAAAATCCAACAATATAACTATATATGCTAGATTATCTGTTAACTATTGGTAATATATTTTTGAATTTGTTTATTTATGGAGAGTAGTGGGGTGTCTCTATTTACTTACCTGTTCACGAGGCAGAGTTAGATACAAGGTTGATTTTTAATGGGGGGGGGTACAGTTTCTATAAAAGAGGACTTTGAATTGGGATTGAAAAATTGCTTTAATCTAGATGGCTTTCTTCTTCACCAGCTGAGGATAGAAGAGATAGTACACTGATCCCCGCCAGCACGCCGAAGATGTCATTTTATATCAAAACCATGTCAAATCAAAATTGCTTAATCGAATCTTAAGTCTATCATGAGAAAAGGTCTATTTTTACTTGCCTTCCCACGACAACAGAGTTAGACACACAATCGATATGTAATCCAGCTCCCTAAAATGAGGATCTTTTTTTCAAGTAAATTGTAGTTAAGTTCGTAATTATATTGCCAATCGCACGTTACAACATTAACAAATGGAAATTGGCTAGTTAGGGGCAAAGTTTGGTGTGTCAGCTTAAAAGTAATTTGGGTTTGAAAATTCGACAATATAACTATATATGTTAGATTATCTGCGAACTATTGGTAATAGATATTTGAATTGATTTATTTATCAAGGGTAGTTGATTGTCCTTATTTAATGACAATAATATTTGCCTCAATCTAGAAGGAATTCTTCCTCACCAACCAAAGACAGAACAGATACTAGACTTTGATCCGAGCCCGAAGGCCGAGTAAGCAGGAGAGTTTTTGATTCTCATCATTTTTGTTTAGCTTATGATAATTTTTCTGTAAATGTAAATTTACGTTTTCGTATTTGACTTCCTTTACTTTTACGGTGGCCCAAAATGAAATGAATTGCTTGTCCTTTTCGAGCACAGGATGGAATTATCTAAGGACTTCATTTCATACTTATCGACGGTGAAGTCACGTCTATTACGTTAGACTGATCGGCCTGAGGTGAGTATTAAATTCATATATGATTTAATAACAATATCGAAATGAAATAACTTTACATATGTTTCTAGAGAAGTAGGAAGTAAACACAGGTAATCCAACACCATCTTTATCAGAAAGTCGACGAAAAGGTACATAAAACCTCAAACAAAAAGGAAATGTTCAACAAAAAAACGAAACAGCCAATCCTTACAAATTATAATTTTCAAGGCACTGTAAAAAGTTTAAAGTAGAAAATCAAAAGATTTTATGAAGTCAATACAAATCTTGAATTTGATATTATGTTTTTGGTATTTTTTAGATGAGGACGTATTATATGGATTATTCGGACTAGTGTTTTATAGTGGATGTTATTCTCACAACGTTTCGCTCAATGTAATCTCCGACCTTCTTCAGGTGCGTCTTGTCGAATTCTAGAATCTTTGTCAAGCACGGGTATAAATACAAAATTACCAATGGAACTCTGGCGCAACGGATAAAAGTGATAATCAGTTCTAAGTGGCAGACTTCTTAAAGCTGAAGTTTCAACCCTCAGTACGGGCGATACTAAAAAAACAATTACGACTTACGACAGCAATCTATCCCTGTGGATTACATAAAGGGTTCTGTTCGAAATTATGTACATATGCCAGAGTTTGACAGAAAGATTTTCGAGTTCGCTAATCTGCACATGAAGAAGGTCGGCGGTTACATCGACCGAAACGCTTAATTTAATACTTTAAGCTCTATAGAATATTAAAAATTCAATATTTTTCTTTTGGAAATTCATTCCTATTCGAATCTATCTAGACCATATAGATTTGTTTTTATATTATTACCTATATATATATATATATATATATATATATAATATAAAATAAGATATTTACATATCGGAGAATGCCATACCAAGATGAGCTTTCGTTCTTATATTTAGTAGCACAAATGCATCCCAATACATTTGTGACGGGCATGAAAACAAGTTAAAAAGAAAATAACTTTATTTGCATATCTTTTCACACACCTCAAAAACGAAGTTATACTTTGTTGATAAATTTAACTCATTAACATAATTAATACAATGAATTACATAAAATGGGCAAATAGGTGTAAAAACCAAATAATATACGTGGCGAATTATCTGTGGTCATATTAAAGAAAGATTTACGACAAATTAGAAAAACATCAACAGTTTTCACAGTGATTAACTTCGAACTGCTTCATTTTGTACACGAGGTTCTCAAATCTGGGTGGTATGTGTTATGTTCATTGTTTGAGCACACCGCGTGTCATGATAGGATCCAGACGGGTTTTGCTATAGTCTTAATTGTAACAAAATTTGAAACATCCGTTTGGAAGATGTATATTGTTGTATATAAGAGTTTACGTATTGCCAATGAAAGCTATTACGGACGGAATTACATGAGTATGGGTGTTTTACGGCCGAACTTCTTTTGTTACAATGTGTCCAGTAGAATCATTACATTGTCTTACTGAAGCAAATCACTTACATTACTCAAAAATAGAAATCTGACCAGCTGTGAATTATTAACATGTATTTTTGTAAGACCCACTGGCGACTCTTAAAAATACCCACGCGGTCGTAATCCCTAACCCACGCGACCGTAATGTGAGTCGCGACCCTGTGATTGGGAACCAGTGATTTGGACTC
>OY744519.1:69031850-69036850 GCA_963556195.1 Sepiola atlantica
GCGAGATGTCTCTGTTCGTAGAATCGTTTTGATTTGAAATCGCGGTTCGCGTCGAAAATCAGCGTCCGTAATTTGCGAAATGGAAAATTGAACCATAAAACGGCTCCAAAATTCCCTGATGTAACAACCGCAATCCCGAAATTTTAATGAACGGCGACAATTTGACTTTTAGGGAATCTCCTTTTTAAACGAACTCATTTACGCAACTTGTAGGCAGGATTTTTTAAAGGGCTGCTGTTCATAGAATATATACAATACTATTACAATATTAATATTCATGTGAAATATTTCATCCGATAATTTCTTTTCTTAATTTCTTTTCTGATTATCTATTTCTGAATTTACGCAATTCAATCTATTGCTTTTCTAAATCTAAATGTGCTCCGAAAATGCATTACAATAAATAAGATGAATGTTCTCATGCATATTAATATTATCTTTTTATACATTATTGATTTTGTTAACTTCTTTTCTATATTTGATCTGTAATGCAAGCTTTTGTAGTGGTGTATTGTTTCATTACTTTACTACCATCCATACGCATATATATATATATATATATATATATATATATATATATATATATATATATATATATATATATATAATCAATATTTATTTTAGTATTAAATAATGTTTACCTACATACGTCTGCGTTTCAAGCTTCCGCTATCATCAGTGTAAGAGATGATAATTTAAGACGATCGCAAAATTCAAACCCCGTTACAGAATCACTCTAGACTCCGCAAGCAAGCGTTCTAACCACAAAGCGGGCACAGACAGTGAACTTATCGAGAGTGTTCAACAATCGTTCTCGGAGCATGGCATATGGCTACGTGACAGTTTATTTTTAACTCATCGAACAGGGCTCAACTTGAACTTCTTAGAGGGGCTTATAACAATATTTATTAAGTAACTCTTAAATTATTTTTACCTACATACGCAAAGGAAGGGAATTAAGTTCTATTTCAGCCTATATTAAAAGTGGACACAGACAATAGACCTATCGAGAGTGTTCAACGATAGTTGTCGGAATATGGCATATAGCTACACGACAGTATTGCAGGCCAAATAAACAAATAAATAACACCCCTCTCTCTCTCTCTTATATATATATATATATATATATATATATATATATATATATATATATATATATATATATAAATCTCGGTGATGTGTGATACATATATATGTATGTAAATGTATTATCAGTAATAGATTGAGACTGTATACATGTATAAGATTACATATATATATATATATATATATATATATATATATATATGTGTGTGTGTAATCTTATACATATATACAGTCTCAATCTATTACTGATAATGCATTTACATACATATATATGTATCACATATCACCGAGCGATATATATATATACATATATATATATAGAGAGAGATTATATATATATATATATATATATATATGAATTTCACATATACAGACATACTGCTTTTAGTGCTGACCCTTTTTATACAATCTCATATATGTATATTTTAGATTATATATATATATATATATATATAATCTAATATATATATAATCTAATATATATATATATATATATATATATAATCTAATATATATATATATATAATCTAAAATATATATGTGAGATTGTATAAAAAGAGTCCGCACTAAAAGCAGTATGTCTGTATATGTGAAATTACATATATGTACATATATATATATATATATATATATATATATATATATATATATATATATATATATAAACGATTGCATATGAGGTAGTCGCCGTTCATTAAAATATATATTTCATTGTCTATCATCCTGTCTAATCCTAACTAACAAAGTTGCGTTTTTTACTCATTGCTATTCATTTTGATTTACCTTGTTATAATTTCAACATATAAAATAGACAGTTTTACACTGAAACAGGCCGAAAGAAAGATCGAAACTTCTCTTCTCTTAGAACGTTTGTATTGAAAAAAACATTTTGTATTCTTATATGTCAACATATAAGAAATAAATAAAAAAGATAGAAACATTGATGCATTTTTCATATTAACACACGCACAGGTATGTATACATATTTATACACACAATTTAATTTTTACACATCTATAACAAGTGAATGGGTCTTATCGTAGATCTTTTAATTGTATTTACGCACGTGTAATGTTAGCTACATTCTTCAAATGAGTAATTCGTTTGACAACCTTTCTTATTAGAAATGTTTTCTTTTGATGTGATTCGCTTGATGACATATAAAATACTTAAGACTTATCAACAGTAAAAAAGGTAACACACACATACACAAACACACATATATATATATACATATATATATATACATATGTGTGTATATATATATGTGTCTATCTATCTATCTATCTATCTATCTATATATATATATATATATATATATATATATATATATATATATATATATGTCTAAAATATATAATTAAAATCACTTGTTTTTGTTTTACTTCTCAACGCCGACATACTTCCATTTCTTGCATTGTGATAGTCTTCTAATACTCCTCCATATACGTATTACACACAATGCTTCAAGCAAACTACCTTTCCTTATTATATATATGTCTATATTTATATATATCTATATATATATGTCTATATATATATGTCTATATATATATATATATGTCTATATATATATATGTCTATATATATATGTCTATATATATATATGTCTATATATATATGTCTATATATATATGTCTATATATATGTCTATATATATATGTCTATATATATATGTCTATATATATATATATGTCTATATATATATGTCTATATATATATATATATATATATATGTCTATATATATATGTCTATATATATATGTCTATATATATATATGTCTATATATATATATGTCTATATATATATATGTCTATATATATATATATGTCTATATATATATATATGTCTATATATATATATGTCTATATATATATGTCTATATATATATATGTCTATATATATATATGTCTATATATATATATGTCTATATATATATATATATGTCTATATAAATATATATGTCTATATAAATATATATATGTCTATATATATATATATATATTTGTACCCATTAAAATACAAATGTATACATCTATGGATTTATACTTATATCAACTTGTTCATAAATAAACAAATGTTTACAAACGGAGAACCCTTTTACTTTTCATAAAATAGTTTTCACTTTCACACATATGAACACACGATTTATATATATATATATATATATATATATATATATAATCTGTCAGCGTTACTTAGACATTAGGTAATGCGCAAAATATTCTACTTATCAGAAAAGTTTCCTCTCGCTTTCATTTTGTTTTAGAAAATGTTTTATTTGAAGACCGTAGTGAACTCTCTTACGTATGCACACACACACATAGTTATATATATATATATATATATATATATATATATATATATATATATATATATATATATATATATATATATATATATATATATATATATATAATTTAATTAGCCAATTACTATTCAGAATTTTTATTTATACAATTGTTGCTCCCCATTTCAAAACGCACATATTTTCTTGATAAATAATAACTTAAATATATGTTTTTAAAAGGCGATTTTTTTTTTATCTCTGATCAAATTATATTCAGTAAAACACAACCGTTATATATATATATATATATATATATATATATATATATATATATATATATATATATACTACTAAAGTAATTCCCGTCTCAGGATGAGTACAATTAATTCACCGAGCATGAACAGTTTTGCATTATTTACGAAGATTAAAATCAAGATATAATGACACCAAACATGTTGTCTAGAATCCTTATTATAATATTGATCAAAATCCATTACATGATTTGGATTGTAGACAATATTTCAAACTTAAGGATATGGATCAAATTTAATGCAAATCTGATATATTTGAATTTTCTTATGGGAAATTGTATCCATTATTTTAACTCTTTAAAAAACTCTGAAACTGAAATTTGAGTAATATTTATTTATTGATTTCTAATGGTTAAAAAATCACAAAACGGAGGTATCTGAATTTTCAGGAAGTGAAACCCTTTTTTGTTCCTTTTGCACAAAATTAAATTAAACTAACTATAGCCTACATTTGGACTCCTTACGCTTAGCAGCTGTGTTTCAAAATTCATAATGATCGGTTAATTAGTTTAAGTTAATTAGTTTAGCTGTACAAGTATATGTGTATGTTTGCATTGGTGATAAGTCTACCAAATTTTTGCCATTTTTATAAAGTAATCGTGTACGATATTTTCATCTGATATTTATACTTCTCTCGTCCAATCTTTAACTAACATCGCAATATGTATTATTTCTAAAAAGCTTTTGTTCACCCAAACAAATAATGTGGCCATTGAAGCGTCAGTGACTACTGTGATTAGGGGCCAGATTCATAGGGGGCAACCTGGATGGGGAATTGAGAAGCAAGAAATCTGTTCACATTACATTTAAATGTCTGCGTATTGGCACGGCTGAGGAAACAAGGAACAAGGAGGGAATTCCAACTCAAATTTCAGGATCAGTAATGACCACTTCTAAATGAAACATTTAAGAGATAATTTTTAAATCAACACAAGACGGAATTTAGTAATATCTTTCCGAATGGCACCCTTCCTTGTCCACACTTTCATCAATTGCAGTACGCAAAACATCCATGAGGAAATCGATAGTCGCAGCAACGAGGACGCGGATATGGAATCCAAATATCTGTGTAGTTTAGCAAAGACTATACTATCCAACACTGACCACAGTTTGTAATCCGGGGGATTAAAATATGGAATCCCAAAGGGCCAATATGGATAAAGCCAAGAACATTCTGCAACTGCGTGACCTTTGTGCGCTGGAGCTGAATCCTGCTGGAAACTCAATTCTTTTCCATAGAACAAAGATCAGATCACACTTTTTACTTTGCATGCAAACATCATTATGTACACAATAGCAGGGTTTAAAGGCG
>OY744519.1:69046816-69064316 GCA_963556195.1 Sepiola atlantica
ATATATGTATGTATATATATGTATGTATATATATGTATGTATATATATATGTATGTATATATATATGTATATATATATATATGTATATGTCATACATACGTAGTGGAAGACCACGGAGTTGTCTTGCTTTTCTATATTTATATATGTCTATATATATATAAGTATTTTTATATGTGGGGGGATATATAAGTATTCATATATGTGTATATATATAAGTATTCATATATGTGTATATATATAAGTATTTATATATGTGTGTATATATATATAAGTATAGGTATATGTGTATATATATATATATGTATTTGTATATATATATATATATGTATTTGTATATATATATATATGTATTTGTATATGTGTATATATCTATGTATTTGTATATGTGTATATATATGGTTTTGTATATGTGTATATATATATGTATGTGTATATGTGTATATATATGTGTGTGTATAGTCGGGTATATATGTATTTATATATGTGTGTATGTATGTAAGTATTTATATATGTGTGTATGTATGTAAGTATTTATATATGTGTGTATGTATGTAAGTATTTATATATGTCTGTATATATATAAGTATCTTTATATGTGTGTATATATATAAGTATCTTTATATGTGTGTATATATATGTATTTATATATGTGTGTATATATATGTATTTATATATGTGTGTATATATATGTATTTGTGTATGTGTACATATATATGTATGTGTGTATGGGTATATATGTGTGTGTATATGTATTTATATATGTGTGTTTCCAGTCCTCAAGCTCCTCTCCCCTGCTTAGCTCCGATGGAACAACTCTCTTAAACGACAAAAAGCAGATCCTTGATAGATGGGCAGAGCACTTTAACAACGTGCTAAACCGGCCATCTTCCATCAACGATGAAGCCATCGACCGACTACGCCAGGAGCCTATCAACGAGGAGCACGACATCCCATTCTCGTCAGAGGAAGTAAGCAAAGCCATCAAGCAACTTTCCTCTGGGAAGGCCCCTGGCCCCGATTTAATTCCAGCAGAAATATACAAATCTGGTGGACCTACACTGCTGGAAAGACTGACAGAACTCTTCCAATCCATGTGGGAGAGTGAAGAACTACCCCAAGATTTTCGTGATGCCACTATTGTTCACATTTATAAACGCAAAGGAAATCGTCAGTCTTGTGACAACCACCGCGGGATATCCCTTCTATCCATCGCCGGGAAGATCCTGGCCCGCGTCCTTCTTAATCGCCTGCTGGTACACCTTGAAGATGGTCGTCTTCCCGAGAGCCAGTGTGGCTTTCGAGCGGGCCGTGGGACGACTGATATGATCTTTGCTGCACGCCAACTGCAGGAGAAATGTGTCGAGCAGCACCGGGGCCTCTACACAACATTCGTCGATTTGACCAAGGCTTTCGACACTGTCAGCCGAAAGGGCCTCTGGCGGATCATGGGAAAATTTGGTTGTACAGACAGGTTCATAGCCATCGTCAGGCAGTTCCACGAGGGCATGACCGCTCACGTCCTGGATGACGGCGACCCCTCAGAGCCCTTCCCTGTGACCAACGGAGTCAAGCAGGGCTGTGTCTTAGCCCCAACGCTTTTTAGCATGGTTTTCTCTGCCATGCTCCAGGACGCTTTCAAAGACAGTCACTCTGGCATTAACATCAAGTACAGATGTGACGGAAAATTGTTTAACATCAGGCGAATGTAGGCAGTCACGAGAGTGAGGGAAACCATCATCAGAGACCTTCTCTTTGCTGATGACTGCGCCCTTAACGCCCCAAATGAGACAGAGATGCAACATCTAATGGACGGATTCTCCACCAGTTGTGACAATTTTGGTCTTACTATTAGTACAAAGAAGACAGAAGTTATGTACCAACCCGCCCCAGGAGATGCATACCACGAACCCGGCATCACTGTCAAAGGGCAGAAGATTCATGCTGTGGAGCAATTCACCTACCTTGGCAGCACCCTCTCCCGTACCGCCAACATTGACATTGAAGTTAACCATAGGACCTCCACAGCGAGCAGTGCATTTCGAAGACTTAGAGACAATGTGTGGAGGAGGAGAGGTATTGCACTCGCAACCAAAATCGAAGTATACCGAGCAATCGTCCTAACAGCCCTACTCTACGGCTGTGAAACTTGGACGCTTTATAAAAGACATGAAAAACAGCTGAATGGCTTCCACCTCAGATGCCTCCGTAATATTCTCAACATCCGCTGGCAAGACAGAATTCCTGACACAGAAGTCTTGGAGCGCGCGGGGCTCCATACCATCACCACCATAGTCCACAAAACCCAGCTTCGGTGGGCAGGCCATGTCTACCGCATGCCTGACGACCGAATCCCCAAACAACTCTTTTATGGGGAACTCAGCCAGGGGGAGCGGACTGCAGGAGGCCAAAAGAAACGATATAAAGACTGCCTGCGAACCTCCCTCAAGGACTTTGACATCAACCCCCAGTCCTGGGAGAGTCGCGCTGCAGAACGCTCTGCTTGGCGCTGTGCCGTCAGCCTGGGAGCCGATAGGGCAGAGGATCAACGCATGACCCACGACCGGCAGAAGCGCAGGAGGCGAAAGGAGAGAGCTGCCGGTCCACAGCCTGTCGATGCCGCCTTCACGTGTCCGGAGTGTGGAAGAGTCTGCCGAGCACGGATTGGCCTCATCAGCCATCTCAGGACCCACCGACCCCCGACTCTAAACTGATTGATACCTTGGTCATCGTCGACTTCGACGGACGAGCAAGAAGAAGAGAACATATATGTGTGTGTATATGTATTTATATATGTGTGTATTCATGTATTTATATATGTGTATATATGTATTTATATATGTGTATATATATGTATTTATATATGTCTATATATATGTATTTATATGTGTATATATATGTATGTATATATGTGTATATATATGTATTTATATATGTGTATATATATGTATTTATATATGTGTATATATATGTATTTATATATGTATATATATATATATGTAGTTGTATATATATATATGTATTTGTATATATATATTTATTTATATATGTGTATATATATATGTATTTATATATATATATATGTATATTTATTTGTGTATGTGTTTATATATGAATTTATGTATGTGTATATATATATAGGTATTTGTATATATATATATGAATTTATGTATGTGTATATATATAGGTATTTGTATATATATATATGTATCTATATATGTCTATATATGTGTATATATGTATGTATATATATATAGGTATTTGTATATATATATATGTATTTATATATGTCTATATATGTGTATATATGTATGTGTATATATATAGGTATTTGTATATATATATGTATTTATATATGTCTATATATGTGTATATATGTATGTGTATATATATGTATTTGTATATGTGTATATATGTATGTATATATATGTGTATATATGTATGTGTATATATATGTATTTGTATATGTGTATATATGTATGTATATATATATGTATTTGTATATATATATATATATGTATTTATATATATATATGTATTTATATATATATATATATATATATATATATATATGTATTTATATATATGTATTTATATATATATATATATATATTTATATATGTGTATATATATGTATTTATATATGTGTATATTTATATATGTGTATATATATGTATTTATATATGTGTATATTTACATGTTTATATATATATATATGTGTATATATACAGGTTTATATATATATGTGTATATATACAGGTTTATATATATATATATATATATATATATATATATATATATATATATGTGTGTATATATATACAGGTTTATATATATATATATATATGTGTGTATATATATACAGGTTTATATATATATATATATATATATATATATATATATGTATATATACAGGTTTATATATATATATATGTATATATACAGGTTTATATATATATAGTGGTATATATACAGGTTTATATATCTTTATATGTGTATATATATTTATATATACATGTTTATATATATATGTTTATATATACATTTTTATATATATATGTGTATATATATGTATATACATTTTTATATGTATATATGTGTATATATATGTATATACATTTATATATATATATATATATGTGTATATATATGTATATACATGTTTTCATGTATATATATATATGTGTGTGTGTATACATGTTTATTCATTTCATTACATAACGCGTTTGTATGGGGAATTTATTTTGATTTGTATGCTGAAACAAAATAAAATTTATTGACATTGAAGATTCTAAAGGCAATATCAATTGACTTTTTCATTGTTTTTTTCTTAAAAACAAAAGTTTAACGACGTGCATGCACAGTATATTTCCCCTATATTGGAATATATAAAATAACACTACGACAATCGGCATTTTCTTTACAATAACCTCTTGATTACTAAAATGTCAAACTAGGCGTATAGTTTTTGCTTGTATATATATAAAAACTGAAGGCATACCGGTGACGAAATAGAGAAGAAGAAAAAGAATAAAGACTGAAAAGTATCAAGACGTAACAAACAGAAAAAGAATAAAGTGCAAAAAGTATCAAGATGTAAAAAACAGAAAAAGAATAAAGTCTTAAATGTATCAAGATGTAAAAAACGGAAAAAGAATAAAGTCTGAACAGTATCAAGATGTAAAAACAGAAAAAGAATAAAGTTTTAAAAGTATCAAGATGTATAAAACAGAAAAAGAATAAAGTCTGAAAAGTGTACAGATGTAAAAAACAGAAAAAGAATAAAGTCTGAAAAGTATCAAGATGTAAAAAACAGAAAAAGAATAAAGTCTTTAAAGTATCAAGTCGTAAAAAACAGAAAAAGAATAAAGTTAGAAAAGTATCAAGACATAAAAAATAGAAAAAGAATAAAGTCTGAAAAGTAACAAGAAAAAAAAACTTAAACGTTTGAATAATTGAAAATCCGCTGAACAATATGTGGGAGTCAATGTTTTTTTGTTTATTGAAGGAACTGATTTCTATCTATTGTGTAAAAAGACAATTAAATCATTTTGAATCTTTCATTGTATATATTTTTATAGTTAAGCAAAAATTGATTGAATTTGAAACTTGTTTACGAGAAAGACTTTCCAGATTTGTCGTCTGAAATGTTTTACTGAGAGGAATCTTCACAAACAAAGAAATAAAAAAAGATGGCGTACACACATTTACCGCGTGTTGCAGTGCAATTTATATATATATATATATATATATATATATATATATATATTTATTCCCGAAACAGTTTTTCATGGTAAACAACTGATGATCCCTTAAATAATGTTAAGACTAGCGTAAATTTTTGGCAGCAAACTAATATAGTGACTGTAAAAAGTAAATGACTTACAAGAAAAGTGTTTTTTTCCACCGAACGACTTGGGACTAAAAAGTATTTTGTTTGTTTTGTTTTATCATATAGTTTTAATGGTTGAAAAACTTCCGATATATATATATATATATATATATATATATATATATATATATATATATATATATATATATATATATATATATATATATAATTATTTCAGAGGAAACATGATTTTTATCAATGGAACGGGTGGGTTAAAACAAAAGAAAATTGCTAAGATTTTACTTAAGGCCTTATCGTCTGACCTTCTAATAAGAAACGGCAGAATGACAAATTAAAAGCTAAGAAAATCGAATGAGATATGAAGGGAAAATTGTTTCAGTTGGAGAAAACCATTGAGAGAAGAAAAAGAAACAAAAAAAAGTTAAATTTCTAAACGTTATGGTGAATTTTAATAATTGAATATCTCCTACTGATGTTTCAAAATATTTTGTCTACACAGGGTAGTATATAACTAACGCCTCAATAATATTGAGATGATAGTTTGGGCTTGAACTTTGTAAAACAGAAAAGCACCCATCGGAATACTGGTCAGAACAATTATTTGTACTAACCAGGTGATTACCGATGGCAGTTCATGGATGATCTTAAAATCTTGTATAAACGAATATCACGTGGTATATGTTGTGACATTCCCATAAATACCTGTGTCAGTGTTGAGCTGACTACGTTGGCCAGGCCTCCCAAATGTTAGAACATTACATACTTATTAAAGATAAATACATGAAATCTGTAGGAGCTTACACCTTATTGCTTTTTATATATATCATAGTTGCATTCCAATGACAATAGGAAAAATCAATTTGGAAAAAATAGACATAAAATGTAAAATATAAACATATAAAAGAAATGTGTTTGTGAGATAAAAAGGAAGTACATGTATTCATAGATATATGAAGATAAAGAAATTGAAAGAACAGATGAAAGTTACAGTCATGGATTGATTGTTTCTATGGTCATTGGAATGAAACTAGAAAATATATATTCTCTTAAGCTTGTAATATAACTTCATTGAGTTGCGACTTGGAACATTTTCTGATATTATAAACAATATATACTTAAATATATATATTTTTAAGAACCGATATATATATATATATATATATATATATATATATATATATATATATATATATATATAGTAGGATAACCATATGTTTTCTGAGATTTAATGAGGAACCTGATGTCCTTTTACCATATTACTTAATTTATTCTTGTTTTTTCCATTTTATAAAATTAACGCAGGGGATGGATCCAATGATGTTCTTACCACCGATTGGGTAGGAGAGGGCATAAGTGCAGTGACATTTATTTTAAAAAAATTGTTTCAAATGTATAACATTTAACCACCCGTGAGACACAGTCGGCTTTTCCCGAGAACAATTGAAGACCTCAGTGCACTTTTTCTCAAAGCTTTGCAACGCTTATTAATATTTATATACTTTGTAAATGTGTTGATAAGCTAAAGCGTTAAATTTTCTTTTTTATGGATATCAAACGCGAACGCAAACATTACAATAAATGTAATATACTTATCCAAAATAACTGGGTAAAGTCGTTTCGTAATATGTATAGTCATGGCGTTATTTCTCCCCAAACCCTAGGGGTTCCTGAATAAACAAGCAGGGAGGAGCTACAAATCACATAGTCTAAAAAAAGCGAGTCGATAATCTACTAGACATCTTTCGTAGTTGACTCCATTCTCTAATCCTATTTTTATCTTTTTGAACAACTCTATCTATATATATATATTGATGTGTGTGTCTCTCTCACAAAGATATATATATATATATATATATATATATATATATATATATAATGGAAATTATATAACTGACTGACTGTCTGTCCGAAACCGAAACCATATTATTAGATTTGATCGCTCTCCTTTTATATCTACTTACCACCTCTTTGATATACCCATTCCAAAACTTCCCAAAACATCACGCGTCTTTCAAATTTACATAATTAATGTGTTTTAAAGCTTGTAATAAATTTATATTCGCAAATATACACTCATGATTGTTTTTTTCAGATTTCAAGATGTATTTAAAATATTTTCCCCCATAATAGTAATCTTAATAAAAATTATAAATAGAATTAATTAAAGACTTTGTCTATATAATTGAGTTACGTAATTAAATTAGATTGTAATGGAATATGATACAACAGCCGGCGTCTACTCCAACATTTGCTTATGCGCCCTCTGATTATTAAGTGTAACATTCTATTTCGAATGCATAGACAGTTCTATTTCAAGAAATAGAGAGAGAAAGAGAGAGAGATGGACACAAGACAGGGACGCGTTATTTTATTAATAACACGTAAACAACACATTCTCTGAGATTTATCGTACAAGTCGCTCAAAAATTATATATTTGCATTGATTTTTTTTGTTAAAACGCTTTGAATTTGTTTGTTTTTTAATCTTATTCAAAATTATGTTTTAAAGCACAAATTTATTGAATTGTTTAATTTTTAATTGATTTAAAAATTATTATTTTTTGTAAAAAAAACAAAAAACATTTTACTGAGCAATGAAATAACAAAATTTAGAATCCTGTTCACTGTATTTTATTTATTTTTAATTGTTGATTTTATTTTAGGTACACCTTTTTTCTATAGTTCCTTTAATTGGATTAAATTCAGACATGTAATATCTTCCCATGACATCGTAATTTCCATTGGTTAATCAGCTATTTCATTAGCAAATGAAATTGTTGGGTTTGGTACAAATAAGCAAATTGGCAAGTGGCGTCAAATACGAACAATTGCAAATGGTGTCAAAATTTGGTTCACTAGACACTTACTTAGTATTACGTAAAAATAAGTTATTGTTTCGTATTTCCTAAACCCTTAACACATTAGAGAAATTGTCCTTTTATATTCCGTCATGGTCGATTTTTTAAAAATGTCACTATTAATTTCCAAACAAATCAAATCTTGTATTATTTAGATTATTCGGACAACTGTTCTCATCTTGAATGTTATTCTGACTGGCTCTCGACTTCTTCATGTGCGTGTTGTCGAACTCGGGAATCTTTGTGTCGAACTCGGGAATCTTTGTAGCAAACTCGGGAATATGTATGGAATTTCGAACGGAACCCTTTATTTAATCCACAAGGGTAACTTGCACTCGTTTCGTCATTCATGAAAAGATAGAAGTTTTAAGTAATTCGTTAGTGTATACTTAGTATCACCCGTACTGACGATTGAACCATCAACTTTCAAAAGACGGTTAATAAGAACTGGTTATTACTAACAACTTGTTAAGAGCTGCCTGTTGTTTTTTTAATGTTTTTTTCACGTTTTTTGTTGAAATTTAACTTAAAAGACGTTTTAATTAATGTTTAGTTTTTGTTTGGTTTTTGGTTTTTCTTACTGACACTGACACACTTATCAAGGCCCAAAGACCACTGAAGGATAAGAGTTAATGAGTTTGTGAGGTGGACGGTGAGGATTAATAACGATGGTTGTAACTCGTCAGAATTTGAGTATTTAAGAAGACTGTTCAACAAGTTTTTTTTTACATTGGACTAAAAAAACATGTTGTAGTCGGTGGGGAAGCATTACCGTGTTATTGTTTCACAGACGGATCGTTCTGAGAAAGATTTTGCTCATAATGGAAGTTCCGTTTAGTTTAGGTACACTGAGGGAAAACGGGGAATTATTGACAGTTTTTGCTGTGAATGGTTTATAGGGTGGAACGTCTTTGACTAATACAGGTAGAGAGTTGTTCCAGGAGTGAGGTACCTTCTGGAGCGGTAGAATGATCCAACCACTTTTTAGCGATCGTAGTAACGGATTTGATGTAAGTCTTCCATTTCTAGTCTGAAGTGAAGGTCAGCCCCAGAAGTTTACTATATCAGGAGGGGGTCCTCAACTAGAGAGCTATTCATTTCAATTGCAGCAAAGTGAGGATCTAAGCGTTAATGGTGAAAGAAGAGAAGCTTGCTTTTAGACTTATTAAAAGAAACTAGTCATCCTTTTCCCCTATTGCACCACGTTCCCTAGGTTAAAAGAGATAGAAAGATCTTCATCATTAATGCTCTTCGAAGTGTTGCCATATATAGTTATGTTATGTCGACGAATGATATTAGAATGTGATTCGGAAAATCATTGATGATGATCAAGAAGGTTGGGCACAGAATGGATCTTTGGGACACGCTGGTATTGATACTATGTGCTTCAGACTGCTGCCCATCAACGACGACTTTTATAAACCTATCTGATTAAAAGGATTTGGTGGTTCCAGATATTCCATAGCTAGCAAGCCTGTAAAGGAAACATTTATGCCAAACCCTATCAAACGCCTTTCATATGTTAAAAGCTATTGCTCTAGAAACGAACCCCTCGTCAATAGATTTACTGTTGATCTTGCAGGACGAAATCCATACTGTTTGTCACTGTTTTTGCTGAGATGATTGACAACTTCTTGATTTATCACAGATTGAAGCAACTTACTCGTGACGCACAAGAGACTGATTGGTCTTTACTGAGATGCAGAAGATCAATCTCCAGTATTTTTTAAATACTAGGCAGATTAACGAGTTGTTCCAAAATGATGGAAAGCAATTTTCTCTTTAAGCAAGGATTGAACAGCTTTGTAAAATTCAGAGGATTTTTAACTCTATGATTTGTATGTTGTAAGGACCAGTTGCTTTGCCATCAACGTTCTTGATAAGTTTGACAACATCCGGAACAGATATATGGATGTCGCTCAGTGTTTCCAGTCATAGTGAGAAATTCAGGAAGCAAGCAGCCCTGATCGCAAAGGGTGGAATTTGATGCAAAATTGTTTGCAAAATTGTTTGCAAAATGTTTGGCTTCGTCGGCTGCTAAGGACATCACCCCCTGGTCCATTAATGAGGGTTGGAATCGAGGTCACGCATCTGTTCAGGACTCTGTTATTCGCCAAAACTCGTGGGAATCTAACCTCTGCTCAGCCACTCTAGACTTAACGAACTTTGCATATGACTCTCTCGCGATTTCTATAACCGCTTTGCAGTGATTGCGGCTTGTGTTTCAGGGCAGCTATTTTGTTGAAAGCAATTGAAATAGTGGTTTCTGTGAGAAGCCATTTCTCACAAAAATACTATTTCAGCAGATTCTGGCGTGTATTTTGCCTTTTGTACGAATTTTTTTTAAAGGTATGAAGCTCTCAGTATAAACGATTACCCAATCAGTTAAATCGAATGCGATACCGGACAAATTCTTTTCAAACATAGAATGCAGATAAATTTTTGATATGAACGATCTGAGGCTGTCCCAGTTAGCCATCGAATATTGATACATGTGCGATGGAGATGAACATCAGAGGTCTTATTGCACTTTATTTTGATCTTAATTGAGACAACTAGGTTATCGGAAGATCCCAGCGAAGACAGAACAGTGGATGAGTATAGTTCAGGACAAGTTGCCATAAATAGATCAAAAAGACTTGCTAAGTGTCCGTCAGCATCGGGTACGCAAGTAGGTTTAGGCGTGTTTGCTTAGAAGGGGTTTATATACGCGTTGTTTCGATCTCTCTCACGATGTCCGATATTCAGGTTCCTTCCAAAATAACAATCTGAGCCAAAGGTTTAAATTTCAGAAATAGATAAAATCGTGACCCTTATGTTTATCGAATTGGTTAATCCGAAAATCGTATATCTTATATGATCGGAAAGAGAAATAATGTGTTCAAGTGGCTGAATATTATATAAAGGTAAGTTCTGTGTGTGCCTTTATATGTGTTTCCAGGTAAAAGTAAAGAACTACACAAGACACACACACACAAAGCTGATACATTATTACGTTTGAAAAAATATAGGCACATTTTATTTTAATATTCATTCTTTTGAGGATCAACCGAAGTAGAATTTGTCAGGAGAAATTAACATTTAGCGCGATCTTTTGATTTTATTATGTAGTAATTCGGGAACCAGTTTTTTTTTAGTTGTCAAAGAAAACGATAGAAGAGAATATAAAGAAATAAAGATAGAAACGGGGGATATGGAGAGCTAGAGAGAGAGGGCTAGAGAGAGAGGGAGAGGGAGAGGGGGAATATTTTAAAATAATGATATTACACACTTTTTAACTCGTCTATTTTGTTGTGCATACCCGCGCTGGCAACACCGGGTAGTCATGCCAGTTTAGTATAAATAATAAAATGTTTCTAGACATTTTTCTTAAAAACTAGACCAGCTATAACCCATTAGAATCAGTATTAGTAATATACCCATTACTAATAGAGATTTGGTATCTGGCTGTCTTAAGCCTAAACTATACAATTACTTTTATTAATGTACTATTATACTTTCTTTTAATGTTAAGTTCAGATTATTATACTATTTAAGACTAATGCGAAATTCAGGGGTTAGTGTAGTATGTGTTCTGTTGATAATGCGACCATTCTCTCTCTAGACATTACCTGCTCCCCTGGAGGTACTGTAGTACCAGTTCTGTTATTATGAGATCGTCCTCCAAAGCATTACCTCCCTCTTAATGTAGTGTAGTATATGTTTTCATCATGACACTATCCGCACAGGAATTACCTTCTATTTCTTAGAGAGGTAGTTGGGTATCTGTTCTGAGGTCATGCATGACACCATCCTCCCAGGGTGTACTTTCTTTTTTTTTGGGGGGGGGGGAGTAGTTAGTATCTTTTCAGTTGGCATAAGATAACTTTCCTAGGAATAACCCCTCCTTTGCGAGTGGAGGTTAACGTACGTGAACCAGACATTGTCACAATCGGCTGTTCATAAGCAAAGTCAACATTTATCTTATATATCTATTTATAATGGAGATTATGTATCTGTCTCTGTCTGTCTGAAGCCAAATATATACAATTTAAGACTATTGTACTTATGAAATTGTATAGTATATACTATTTCAGACTAATGTACTATCTTTAATTGCTCAATTCAGGGGCATAGTGTAGTGTAGTATCTGCTCTGTTGTCATGATACCATCCTCCCAGGCATTACCTCTTCCTTTTTTAGAAGTGGGGAGGTAGTGTAGTATCTGTTATGTTGTCATAATACCATCCTTCCAGGCATTACGTTCTCTTTTTTTGAGAGATGTGGCGGTAGTGTAGTATCTGTTTTGTTGTAATGTTTCCATCATATTCGACCGGAGGGCGCATATATTTGCTAGTACTAGTAAATATTTTTACAGGTATACATAAATAATAGACATTTTTGCTAGATAACTAGACCAGTTGTGTCACAACTACATTCAGTTCCGATAGACAATGGGTCCTCCTGTAAGTGTCTCTGCGTGGGGAGTGTATAGTGAAGGGTTGCACAATCCCAAACTGTACCTTTCCTGAACCGACATTGGCTGAGTTTTTAGGTAAGGTGAAGTCTAGGCACTGGAATCAATTCTGCGATAAGCAGTGAAAGACTGGTGTTATTATAGTTTTCTTTCTCCTAGAATAGTGTAAGTCCTAAGGCTTTTATTGGTAGTCTTCTCGCCATTTAATACATCGCTAGAAGCCGGATAAACGATTAATACGTTTTGCCAAGCGTATTATTGAAAATGATGCAGTATCCCAGTCAGAACACAAACCCGGCACGCCGAGCCTACGGCATACATTTGTTATCACAACCACACATCACTTCCATATACATACATATCGTGGAATGTATCTGCGTGCATATGTATATGTATTAACGGTTTTTCTATAGGCAGTATAATCGCTTATAATACAAAGGTGTGTTCTAAAATATTTTTAAAAAACATTCAGTAAGTCCCGGGCCTGGTATATAGATGTCGTCAGTAATAAAAGAAATCGATCTGATTTTTTAAACGACAAACCTTCAAATGTCACGTGTCAAAATGTGAACCCAATCGGATTATTAGTTTACTAATTACAGTCATTGAAGTAAAGCTATGGTTGCAAATTTTCAAAACAATGGAAACATCTGAATTTCGCGAGCTGATAAAGAATTGCTTTTTCATGGGGAAAATACAGTTCAAGCAATGCAATGGCTGGCTATGTGTTATTCGGACTCGTTCAGAAACAACGGTTAAGAGCTGACTTTAAACCCGGTCGTACAGACACAAATAATGCTGAACGCTCAAGTAGCCCAGATTCAACAGTCGTCCTGGAAAACAAAAAAAGTGTATGATAATAGTTTGTTTAGGGATCCCACCCCACCACCACTACCACACACACAGCTACAAACTCAAAATGAACGAAAGAAAAAACTCATTCATTTATTAAACAAGCCGAAACCAAATCTAAATAAATTCAGTGACTAAAATAGGAATTTGTAGGTGATATTTTTGTGTTTAAATTTTCAATTCATGCTTTATCTCCTTCAATGATTTTTTTCACTAGATAAATAATCGATTAATATTTAAAAAAAAAAAAAAGAAATAATATGCGAGATAGAAGCAATTTGGGTTTTGTTTCACCCTGTAAGATTTTTGTATGTCCATTTATTGGTGCAAACCGAAAGAGTCAATGGTTACTCCGCATTAACATAATGCTCGCATTTCAGTATATCAATAACCGGATTTTTATACACACTCCTGATCCTGAATGCTGCTCATTTACTCAATGGGAACAGCGTTTTGCCAAGCTTCAGTGATTGGTGTGTGTGTGTGGCTTCTATAAATATTGGTTGTTTTTATTCTGAAGATCGAAAAGAACCTTATTTTATTTACCTCTCCAGTAGATTAGACACAAGGTGTTTGATTGAAAAGCCAATGTACTAGGATTAGCACACTCTGACATTAACAATACCTGAGCAGCCCCGTCGACATTCCTCGGTAGGGGCGCCTCGGGCAATTAGCGATAAACTTACCCCTTTTCTAAAAGAAGGTAAGGCATGGCAAAGTGGACCTCCTGCAACTAAACAAGACAATACCTCAGTCTGACAGAAACAAAGTCACTGTCGTACTGATTGTCGAGGATGTATCTCCGACTGGTACAAACAGAAATAAGTTGGCCAATCGAAAAAACAGCAAATGTTATCTTATTACCGTTGGCAGCAAATCTCATCTTGAGTATGAAGATGTTCTGGTTTCCGAAGTTCTACTCGCGAGGTTGGCAAACATGTTATCCATGTATGTTTTTAGGGTGTCTCTTACCAAATTCGCAAAGGAGCTAAGATGGACTAAAAGTCAAATACTAAATAAAATACTGCGGCCATGGAACCTAATGTGTAGAGATACTTGTTTCTGTCTGGAGGTCTCAGAAATCATCTTGCAAATGTGGTCAGCAATGTAAACGCTGCATGGCAAACTGCGAAGTGTATAATTGGAATTGAAAGAGAAATAATGATAACATAATTTTAAAGTTTAAACTTTTCCATCTCACTTCGTAATTAAACAATAAAAAATATGGATGAGAAGGTATTTTAAATCTACGGCATAAAGGAAACATAGTTGTTTATGTGTTCAATTTTAGCGCTTGATCGCCTTCAATCTGGTATCACGGCTCTGTTGGGTAATTTTATGTCCGGAGATTTGCCTTTTTTATTTTCGATCAGCGATCACGTGACATTATGTCGGAGGATTTACTTGTTAGTTTTCAATCAGTCGGTTTGGGAATATCAGTTTGACACAGAATCATTATTGTAATTGTTGTTTAATAGATGTTATTATATCATATATAATTTTTAATGTTGTGAAATAGCGACTGTATTTTGATGCGACGGTTTGGTGAATCGAGAAAGTGTATATTAGTAAATTTTATCCAGGTCTTAATGAGTGTTTGTGGTAGTAGTTAAATTTTAGTAAATGAAAACTCCTCCTACCGTCTCTAAAATATCACTTAGGCAACTGAAAATATATATTCAGGTACATATTATGTAATCGATTAAATCGATTGGTAATATATTTTTCAGAACATACTCGGATGGAAACTAATAGTTTATATCGAAACATAACAAAATATTGTAGCTTTAGGCGCTATTCTGTTAATCACAAAAGATGGAGAATACTCTCTCTCTCTCTCTCTCTCTATCTATCTATCTATCTATCTCTCTCTATATATATATATATATCTTTATAAAATTGGTTTTGTTTCTATGTTTATATATTTTAATGTACAAGGATTACTCCTAAACTAATTAACCGATCATTATGAATGTTGGAACACAGCTGCTAGCAGTGAGGTGTCTATAGGTGGGTTATATTTAGTTTAATTTGCTGTGATGTACAGGGATAACATTTAGATACGTATAGGTTTTGTAAAATTTGAAAAATAAATATTTAACACAATTAATAAGTATTCCCTAAATCTCAGTTTCTTAGCGGTATTTTCAAGAGATTTAAAGAACATAATATGAGCACATCCTTCATTTGAAAATTTAAATACATCGGATTTGCATTGAATTTGATCAATAGACAAGAGACACGAATTGAACAAGATTTCCTGAAGTTCAGTTTCTTCTCAAGACCCAGTAAGCTTAGGGCTAAAGTTTTAAACATTTTCTCGAATCAGAATTATATCTTGATTTTAATCTTCATAAAGGGACAGAAAAGTAATGCAAAACTGTCCTGTTCAAAGAATTATTTTTTTTAGAATATATATATATATATATATATATATATATATGTGAGAGAGATAAAGAGTTCAATGGCCTGTATGTTTCCATGCTCATAAAATCCTACCAGGGTTTTCAGATAGACCCAGGGTCATATATATTCTGTAACTATATCAGCAAGGGAACTTTGATAGGTATATTTCATTTTGATTAATATTTCTTTCCCTTTCGTTCACATTAAGAGAAATAGTGTCACTCTCTTTTCAGCTAATTTTGATAGTGCGTTCGTCCACATCGTCAACACGTGTGTGAATTAGATAGCTCAATAATAGGACCTTTACTGCTGTATTGGCTTCATAGGTTGCATAGAAGTAAAACAGACTTATCATTCTTTGTTATCCGAGCAGAAGTGGAACAATTAGTGGCAATGGTTGTGACTCAACGGGTCACGGGTGGTCCAGTATTATCTTAAATTGTACATATATACTATGTATTTTAATTCGAGTAAAACTGAAGAATTAGAGTCACTACTGATTTGCATATGTAGTGTATGTTTGTGAAAATGTCCATGTTTATTTATCGTTGGTGTTGATAATTTTACAAGCACATAAATATACCGGCATCCATGACAAGACGTGAGATTGCATAACTTCGTTTACATTTGATAAATGGCCAAGCGTAATTGGTTGTAACATTTTCATTTCAGAAAGTTAATCCACTTTAAGATGATTGATTATGGAGATTAAAAAAACAGAAATTCTATTTTTCAATGTCTGCAATTAACTCAGATGCGAGACGATGGGAATGGGGTGTATATATATATATATATATATATATATATATATATATATATATATATGTATATATATATATATATATATATATATTAAACAAGTTCAAATGTATTGAGAAATGAACTTAAAACCAATATATTTTCAAAAGTGCTCAATAGAAGGTGTAGTTTAATAAATATAAATTATATAAACATTTAAATTGGCCTACACGAATACATTTTTCAGTACTCAATGTACCTCATCAGAGCAAACAGACACCTATGCTGATGATGCAACTCTTTATTCTGGTGTTGCTTCTCGCCATCTCCATCGTTTCAGTTAAAATATTCGACAGATTTAGAAGTTAACCTGGGTTCAGTTGTTGATTGGGGTACGAAATGGCTTGTTTCGTTTAATCCTATTAAGACTCAGCGCATGTTGTTTTTTTATAGTAATAGTGTCCTTTTTCTTTCCGGAGATTCTCATGGATGCGTTTGCTCTTGAGGAGAAATTGACTCTGAAACGTCTTGGTTGTTCTCTCGCATCAAATCTTTCTTGGAGTTCATATATTGAATCTATTGCTGTTTCTGCTTCTCGTAAAGTCGGTTCTCTCCAAAGCTTTTCTCACACCTGAGGCTATCTGTAATTCGATTGGCTCCACCCTTTCTTCTTTACACCCTCTCTCTCAAATACGCGATGTTGCTAGTCTCAGGCCTTACTATAAGTACTCTTATGACATGAGTTCTTCGAAATTGTGTGATCTATTATGTGCTTCTTTTGTTCCAGTCCGTTTGACTCGTAGTTTTGAAACCTCATTGTAATACAGCTTCCTATCCAGT
>OY744519.1:69079316-69109111 GCA_963556195.1 Sepiola atlantica
GTCCGAATGATGTCGGCTTAAACAGAGCTCGGAGCGACTAAAGAAATAAATACCGAAGTGTACTGTACAACCTGAAAATAAACCGGAACTTTGGGATAACTTTAATCATTCTAGTAATCATAGAACCCACTGAATTATTAAAAAATAAATTTATAAAACTACTTGATTAATATACACGGTGAATAAACTACAAAGAAGATGAAAGTTATTGCACTGAATATAGAATCAAACTAACACTTACCGGCATAAAGGCCTCAACTGACATCCATCTCATAGAAGAATACTTATTCGAATGAATGAACATTTATACATTAGAATGACCACTTATGAATCTCAGCCAATCAGAACACAGAGAATAGACTTTCCTTTCCGAGCATAATGGAACATTCTAGCCTTATTATAAACCGGCATTTTGATGTGCTTGGCAGTCTGACTTATCTTGCTGCTCAACTGGTCGTACAGTTTAGCCCTAAGCATCGACTCTATATGGCGCTACGAACAGGATATATGGATTCTGAAGATTGGGACCAGTACCTCCTCAAAGCAGGGATCTCTGCTAGTTCAGCTCGAACTTATGCTGCCACATTTGCAAGTGAAAAGCTGACAAAGAAGAACCTGCAAATGATAGATTGGGCCATGTTGAAAGAGCTAGGGATCGCGACAATGTGAGACGCCCTCTCAATCCTTACAGAAGCTAAGGAACTCTCTGCTGAGGTAACATATGCTAAAGCACCAGCCGCTAAACTGCACCAGCTCCATCTTGAAATGAACCCCCAACAATTAAGAAAATTCAGAATTGATTGGGAAGTATTCACCAAGATGACGGGTATGCCAACATCTCAGGCCAATATACAGCTATACAGTTCTGCTGATGAGTCCTTCCAGAATGCTATATTCAACACTCACCCTAAATTCTTCACCACTGACCCAGACAAGCTACTAGGAATGATAGAGGCATTGGTCACTCAAAGGTCGAATCCCATCGTTCATTGCCTTGCTTTTGCCTCCATGTCACAGGGTGAGACTGAGACAATACAGAACTATCTCGTCCGCCTCCGGGCCACAGCCCTGGACTGCAACTTTTTATGTCCCCTTTGTGAGCATGACCTGTCTAACATGTACATGAAGGACCAGCTCATCAGGGGAATTGCAAACAATACCCTCCAAGCAGACCTGCTGGCCAAAGCTGGAACACTTACAACTCTCGAACAAAATGTTCGCCATTCTGAAGCGTTCGAATCGGCATTGAAAGACCAAACTTCAATGACTGACACCTCTGACATGACTATTGCACAGATATCTACGTACCGCAAGCAAACAACAAGTGCGCAAGCTAATAAAGGTCATGTTAGTATTAGCAACTCCACCAAACGTGATAACTTTCAAGCTTGCATGGGTTGTGGTAGCCATTATCATGGTATCCCAGGAACAAGCTCCCGCCAGATAAAATGTCCAGCGTGGGGTCAAACATGCAGCACTTGTGGGAAACTTAACCACTTTTCAAGAATGTGCCGAGCAAAGAAACCCTGTATTGGAATTGACAAGGCTCCCATGGATTCTCTTATCGCTCACATCACATTTAACCAGACAAGGGATACATACACGACCGCAAGTGAAAATCAAATAGCAGAAATAGATGCGTATGTTATCCCATTCTCACCAAATCCAGATCCCAGACAAGCGAAAAACATCCCTGGTGACTACTGAACAAAGCTGAAGATTTTCCCTGATAGTGGGGCCACTATATGTTTAGGGGGATCAAAACTTCTGTTTAACACGGGGCTCACAATGAATAACTTAGTACCATCAAGAAAAATCGTTCAGACTGTGGGAGATTTCACACTTGTGTGTCAAGGATGGTTACCTGTCAAATTCAAAGTTCGTGGAAGAACAAACAAGCAAGCCCTTTATATATGTGATGGGATCCAGCGACTTTATTTCAGCAAGGCAGCATGCATTGATGTGGGAATACTGCCTGAAGATTTCCCAAACCATGCGGCAACATTTTCAACCCAGGCAAATGTCGCAATACAACACATTGAGTACGTGAATCAATTGCCAAGTCGCCACAAAAGCCTTCCCTTCACCCCGACGGAAGAAAACATTAGTAGACTTAAGGATTGGCTCCTAGAGCATTTTGTCAAGACAACGTTCACAAACGATGAGGTTTTCCCATCTATGTCCGGCCCCGCCGCCCATATTCACATTATTTAGGGAGCGGTCCCAAAAGCCAGACACAACCCAATTCCTGTGCCTTATCATTTCAAGGAGCAAGTACGACTCGCACTTTGGGATGATGTTAAAAGAGGCCTTCTTACTCCAGTGCCCGTTGGTACCCCTACCGATTGGTGCAGCACTATGGTAATCACTGCAAAAAAAGATGGAAAACCAAGAAGAACGGTGGACTATCAGCATTTAAACTCGCAGTGCAAACGAGAAACACACCACACTAGCTCGCCATTCCAATTGGCATTACATGTGCCACCCAAAAAAAACGTCTTAGATGCAATGGATGGTTATCATTCAACCTCTCTAGATGAGGAATCTCAGCCACTTACAACTTTCATCACGGAGTGGGATCGTTTCATGTATCTCCGCATGCCTCAGGGATACTTAGCCTCCGGTGATGCCTATACGCGTAGATATGATGAGATCATTAAGGACATTCCTCGCAAAGTGAAGGTCGTTGATGATACGCTACTTTATGACAACAGTATAGAAGATGCCTTCTATCATACATTTGACTACCTATCGCTTTGCGCAAAAAAACGGAATTTTCCTTAACAAAAATAAATTCCAATTTTGCAGATATGGTTCAGTTTGGAGACCTTTAAATAACATGATGCAAGGTCTTGGTTTGGATTAGTTAACCAAGTAGCATGGGCACATTGCCTGAGTCCCATAATGTCTCCCTTTCGAGACCTTGTCGAACAAAATTCATGCTTCATTTGGAACTAGGATCTCGAGAATGCATTTTTTACATCCAGGCAAATCATTGTGAATTTGGTAAAAAAGGGTGTAACGACCTTTGATATTAACAGAGCAACCTGCCTTGCTCCAGACTGGAGTAAAGAAGGTATGGGTTTCCTGCTATTACAAAAACACTGAATATGTTCCACTGAGAAAGCACCAGTATGTTGTCCTGAGGGATGACACATCGTATTTGCAGGCAGCAGATTTTGCACAGATGCGGAGCACCGATATGCACCCATCGATGGCGAAGCAGCAGCAATCGCCTGGGCATTAGACAAATGCCGTATATTCATTATGGGCTGCCCTAACGTAATAGTAGTAACAGACCACGAGTCCTTACTAGGAGTATTTGGCGACAGGGACCTGAGCAAGATACATAACCCGCGCCTCTTTAAGCTTAAAGAGAAATCACTCAGGTATTTTTTACCATCCAACACTGCCCAGGAAAGTTGCATCAGGGTTCCGATGCCGTCTCTCGCAACCCAGTCTCTACAATGAGTGCCCTTACATCCCTATCTTCCACACACCCTTCCTCTGAAGACATCCATCTCTCGGATAAAGTAGATGCTAGGGTGGAGGTAGCAACCCAGCAGGCCATGAACGATTTTAAAGACAACGATACAATCCTGTCAGCTGATCACGTACGTGCATCAGGCCGAAATGATCCATCTTACACGACTCTGATCAACACAATACAACTAGGTTTTCCATCCAAACGTTCATATACTGAACCGGAAATCCGGAAATTCTGGGATGCACGCCATCGACTAAGTACCGACATGAGCTTAGCACTGATGAATGCGAGAATCGTGGTACCCAAATATCTCAAAGGAAAAGTACTACGTTATCTACACTCAGCCCACCAGGGCGTGGTTGGCATGAAAGTCCGTGCCAATGAATCGGTGTATTGGCCCGGCATGAATGCATCAATATGCAACTTTCGAGCCAATTGCCTCATCTGCACAAGCATTGCCCCAAGTCAGCCACCTGAACCACTCGTATTAACCCAAGCTTCAAATTGGCCCTTCCAGCAGATAGTGATTGACCTTTGTTACGTCGGACACATTTCATACCTTGTCTGTGCAGAAAGACTCACTGGCTGGATTATTTTGTATCATCTTAAACCAGGTCATGCCATCACCTCAAAACTAACATCTATTTGTCGGAAACTATTCCACACATATGGCACCCTAGAATAACTTAGTAGCGATGGTTGCCCACCTTTTAATTCCAACATGTTTCAGCTATTCCTCAAGACAGTGTGTGAAGCACAGACAGTCCTCAATGGCATATCCTTAATCTAATGGCCGAGCAGAGTTAGCTGTAAAAACAGCGAAGAGGATAATTCATGGAAATACAGGTCCGCAGGGCTCATTGAATAATGACAGTGTAGCCAGAGCCATCGTGCAGTATCGCAACACCCCTATCCAAGGCATTGGTCTATCCCCAGCACAACACTTGCTCCACCGCCGACTTCGTGACTTCATATCATCCCAACCCGCACTATATAAACCACATGCAAAATGGATAACTGATGCTAGGAACCGTGAGATAAGCTTATCTCAGAGTAATGCTCACCTCACCGAGCGGTACAATCGCACAGCGCATACTTTATGCCCACTCCAACGAGAAAGAGTATCAATAGAATGTGCAAACAATCGTCGATGGGACACGTGTTGTCGAAACTCTCCCTAACCGTCAGTATCGGATCAGGATTGATGGGTCAGGCAGAATCACTTTGCGAAACCGCAGATTCCTCAGAAAACTTGCAACACTTGTAATTCCAGTCCCTATTCCCAGTGCTTTGCCTGAATCTCCCAATCCAACGCTTTGGGATTCCCATACACCTGGTACACCATTGCCGCATAACAGCACCCAGCACTGCTAAACCAATGCTAGTGAAATCTGTCCGAGCATTGTCCAGGTTACTCCCCCACAATCAACCAGGCGGGAAGGAACTCATTCTTCCCCAAAGACCATTGCGTTCGCGTACTGAGGGGAGGGGGGATATAGAATCAAACTAACACTTATCAGCATAAAGGCCTCAACTGGAATCCATCTCATAGAAGAATACTTATTCGAATGAATAGACATTTATACACTAGAATGACCACTTATGAATCTCAGCCAATCAGAACACAGAGAATGGACTTTCCCTTCTGAGCATAATGGAACATTCTATCCTTATTATAAACCGGCATTTTGATGTGCTTGGTAGTCTGACTTATCTTGCTGCTCAACTGGTTATACAGTTGAGCCCTAAGAATCGACTCTATACCGAAGAGATTGTAAAAATCTTAAAAGATCACAGTGAAATAGCCGATGAATATCTGACATCCGCTAGGATGGCCCATTCCTAGCATAAACAAACATAAAAATATTGAAAAATAAGGAATAAGAGAGTGGGTGTTCTAGTTTGCATAAACCATTGTGATTATCTAGAGAGGCATGTAAGTATTTATTTTTGTATTTTACAGGCATGTAGGTTAGCTAGCTGGTGGCTGACGTTGTGTTTAAATTAAGAATTCCGTTTATTTCGCCAAGGTGCTTGTTGTCTTAAATATCGGTCATTTAAAGATGAAAGAAAAAGAAAGAAATGCATGTTACAGATAAATAGATCCTACTAAGAACTTGTACTATCGCTTTTCTTTGATTTTTAATGTCAAATATATCTACATCTATATCCAATGTATAAGTAATTAAAATAGTATTGTATGAAAGCATTGTAATAGCAGCGGCGTCTCTCCCCGTGGCCTGGTGGTTAAATACACTGACTATCAACTCGATGGTTGTTGGTTCAATCCCGAGCTTATGGTGGGTGGTGGTCTAGCCACACTGAAGAGTTTTGATATAGCGAAACAGTCTGTGGATGACTATATGTGTGTGTGTATTTGGTATTATATTTATCATTCTATTTGATTAATTCTTCCTGGATTTATAATATCTTGACAACATCTTACGCAGTTCCCACGGTGAATTTTTTGTCTTTCCATTCGAACCCTTTTCTCACTGTTCATTTTGTAACTGGACTTTTTTCTAACTGGATATATTTTTCATTTTGACAACGTTCTCACACACTTACACCCACTTTCTATTATCTTCTCATATTTTTCAAATTTTGAATTTTGGCTACCTCCTTGCAAACGTGTCTACTATGTAACTCATCTGATGATAATATTCCAATCTTTGAAAAGCCTGACTTAAGAAAAAAAAATAAACATGCTTTTATTGAATACACTTTGCATTGAACAACTGAAGATGAAATAGATTTGTCATTCTTACATTTCTTATTTCTCTTTTTTCATTTATATATATATATATATATATATATATATATATATATATATATATATATATATTCGTTGGTTCTGTTCTGTTGATTATTTTATAAGAGCGTTATATTTATTTATGAATTTTACAGGCAAACAAATGATCGATGAGCGATAAAACGCACTTAAACCCAAGCTTTTTCGCCGGGCTCTGGTTCATTCACGAAACCATTGGTGGACTGAGATCAACATTTCTGTACAATTCATGAATAAATAATTATATCACTTTTTTTTTTCAATTTTCTTAACTTTTTGGTTTTGCTAGGATGAGGCATCCTTCCCGATTCCAGACATTAACCCGTCATTGCAGAGACTCCAACGGAGATATCTTTTTAAGATAATTACCGTCCCTTTATCTGTGTGTGTGTGTGTGAGCGCATGTGTGTGTGTATTGAAAATTATGTGAGTTATTAAACACATTAAGTCCAGATCATATACGAAAGAAAACTACTTTTTTGTTCATTATCGTGCGAACTGTCCAATCCCGCCGATAATATCAGCTCAAATTACAAGTATCAACTAAATGTTAAGTTTATGGACTTGCTGCCTGATAAAAGACATTGAATTTTCAAAACTAAAAAATTGAAAAGCAAAGGAGAAAAACTTATTGGTGGATTTTATCTTTAAACCTGAATAAGTTATGTTTTGGGAAACATATGTATATCATGAGACATGTTCCACTCGTTTTTCCTGAAGCCACATTTAAATATATTTTAATATATATATAAATATCTTTTGATATCTCTCTCTCTCTCTCTCTCTCTCTCTATATATATATATATATATATATATATATATATATATATATATATTTCTATTTTATTTATACAAACATTATTTGCAACATATGTGAATAAGTGTTTTGATTTTCAAATCCAGCTTCTTATTTATCTATCTTAGTTCAGTTTACAATGAGGCGAAGAAGCTAGATTTTGAAAAAAAATCGCAACGGAACAGGTATGCACATAAGTAACCAATAATATTTTTTATGAATAAAATTATACTATAATATAGTTCTATCTGTTGTTAAACACTATCTTATAAACACTGAGGTTTCATTGGATAATCAACAACCATACAAGGTATTTAAAATAAGCTTCCAATTATTGCGCAAAGTTAAGTCGCGTCAAGCTGGATTGTGGAACATTGTTATGAAAGCCTACTAAAATATGCCCGCTTATATAGACATAAATAGACTTTAATTGCCTCCTTTCCCCATAGCAGTGTGGTTTGCCGCATTGGTACAGGGTCAGACTTAAAAGTTCAAGGTGATTTTTGTCTGGGGTTCGAATCGTGCGACCAGCAAAACAGTCATTCTCCACACTGATTATTCCCGGAAAAGAATGAACAACATGATTATGTGGATAAGAATATTTACCATAATATATATATATATATATATATATATATATATATATATATGTATATATATTAATCAATAATATTAAATAAGTTTACCTACATACGCTAGCGTTTCGAGCTTTCCCTCTCATCAGTGCAGGGATGATAATCACAAGGTCGGGTGAATACTTCTGATATATATATATATATATATATATATATATATATATATATATAAGGTATTCACCCGACCTTGTTCGTATGAAGACATATTGTTGGTCGGAAGGTGTTTTAGGAAGAAAAACAATTGAAATATTTACAATTTTTGCCTCAAAATAAAAATTAAAAATAACATTTGCAATGTGAGCTCAAGTAATAAATGATGTTTAGCACAGTGGTGTTTTGGGAGAAAAAAACAAAAGCTTTCTTACAGCTGTAAAACCGAAAATGGCTTTAACGAATCGAAACGAATTCGAATTATTTAAAATAGCCAATTATTTTAAATCTTAAAAATCCCAATAAAAATAATTTAAACTATTTTAAAATATATTCTTCACCGAGATATTCTTTGTTTGATTTTATTGTTATTTTAGAAGACGAATAAGTGTATTTTTCAAAAAAAAGAAATTTCGTTTCTTTACATTCCAATAGATTTCAGTTATTTCCTAGACCGAACCGATAAGTGTCCCTGTTGACTCCAGGTTGGAATCGAAGGCTAATTTCAATGCTGTCTTTAGATTCTGTTAAGAAGTTAACCCTTATTAAAACTTATTTTAATGTTCTAACTTAACATATCGATTTATATAACACACAAACGCACATTCACATATTTGAAATCAAGTTTCAAATAAAGAGAAGACACAAGGGTAGTATTCTTATTTACAGCTGTTTCATGCTATTATTTATTGAATCATAGAATTTACAAATTTCAGCTGCGGATATTTGCTATTTGTTGATTGATCTTTATAGTTATCTCATTGAGGATTTCCTAAATTATCTAAATTGAGGGTATGTATGTATGTACATTGTAAGTGTATGTATATACCTGATCATCTCTTATATATATATATATATATATATATATATATATATATATATATATATAATGTATTGTTATGGTGCCGTAACTATGATGAACATTCGGATTCGTCCATAATCAACTTGGAGCGGGTGCTAGGCTAGCTGCACTACAGATTTCTGATACAGCGAAACGGTCTTTTTGTAGATGATTCTATATATATATATATATATATATATATATATATATATATATATATTACACTCTCTGTGTATGTTCTGCCTCCGTAATTTATAAGACTTATCAGCTAGTCTGACGCGTGCTTATCGATAGTATTTGGAAACTGTTGGCCTCTCCGCTTACCACAGCAATTTCATATAATTGTTAATGACTTAGGTGTTGAGCTTCCTGTCCGTAATACGCATGCGTCCTAGAGCATTTGCTTTAAATGTGGTGAACGGACACATGTACATTCAAATCTCTTATGAACCTGGGTCAACTATACGCACTCACACCAATAACCACACGCAAGTAGGCAATCACAAATTCGGTTACACACACATATGCATAAAGACACACATATCACATACGTTTATCTCGAGTACACACACATACGTATACAAACATACACACATGATATGGGAAATGAACACAATACATAATTCTACATCAAACGCTCACAGAGCTAAAATGCGCACACGTGTATATATATATATATATATATATATATATATATATATATATATATATATATATAATCCAGGTAAACCATCCACAGGATAGTAATCCAAAGAATTTCAGCCGAGTGTTCAATATACAGCTTTTATATATTATTATCTTTTTATTTACACAGACATGTACAATATCTGCGACACTGGCATGTCGATGTTATCGATCAACAGCTATTATAAACTGAGATCTCATCAGGATGAGTTAAAATCCTAACTTAACCTTAGATCATATTTGGAAAGAATGAAATGGAGAAAAAAGAAAAGAAATTTAAAATTTAAATTTGGAAAGTCACGTGGTTGGGACCGTTAAGAATCCAAATCAATATATATATATATATATATATATATATATATATATATATATATATATATATATAAAGCGAATTTGAAATGCCTACAAGATACTGTCCTCGAGTCTCTAAAGTATCTCTGTACAACCTGACATGATGATACTTTACCCTACGACTAAACTCTGACCACATGTTCAAAATAACATAGTATTCGAAGCTATACACTGGCTTATACGAGGAATGGTGCACCTGCTCCTAGTAATGTTACCTCAAGTAACAGCACTTAGCTGGGTACTGCACCAGACCAGATGAGTTCTTGTCCTGAGATCCGGTAAAACCAAGAGACCACAAGAAAAAATATACTATAACATAGTTTACTGGTCAATTGTGGAGACGAAAATAAATGTTCTTCACTTCTTTACTAACCCAACGTTTTACAGGTAAAGGAGAACTTTAGTTTTATTTACTCCTCCCCAGGAGTTAGGCACAAGGCCAGTTTTATCTTACTCCCACAAGTAAGATATGACCCAAGATCGGGTCGGGAAAGTGGGGTTTGAAAAGCTAGCGCCCGAGAAAGTGAGCACTCTGGCCATTAAAAATTGCCTGGGCAGCCCCGTCGGCATTCCCCGGTAGGAGCGCCTCAGACAGTAAGCAATAAACTTACTCCTAAACAAAGAGGGGAGGCGAAGCCTGGGAGGGTGGACCTCCTAGAACTGCACAGGACAGGCGTGCAGTATCCATCGGAACAGATACTACACTTTGAACTTTAGTTGAACGCTTGGATATCTATGTATCTAATATAGAAATAAAGTGTTAGCTTCAGGAAGGGGCTCTTTGATTTCTGATATAGATATATATATTACCGTAAAGTAATATATATATATATATATATATATATATATATATATATATATATATAATTTCTCTTGTTACATGTATAAAAGTCCGATACGTCCTAAGATAGAGTACTGATGCCGCATCTGGGGACGTATCGCTCAGAGTACAAAACCGACTTTAAAATCTAATGGGGGATATCCGCTGCTCTTCCTTATAGCCTCTTTTTCACAGAAGAGAGTTTGCTAGTCTTTCTATCGTAATTTTCATGGTAGGTGCTGTAAAACATTCACAACAAAAACTCTTTTTCCTACAACCACTGTAAATAATGTTCATTTCTTCATCTGTGTACCTAAAACTTAACGAATCTTCTATAAGAAAAGTGACTTTGCATAAGCTATCTGTCTGTGGGGCACCATATCACGTGGCTGCTTCCCAGCTGACAGCAACAGGGTCGTTTTCAAGTCCAGTGTAAACAATTCTTTGTTGAGCTGTCCTTTTAAATAATCAAATTCTGCCCAATTTCAACCATCCTTACTTATCATAACGATGTTGTCTCACCGCCCACCTCACAAACTCATTAACTGTTATTCTTAGTTATAATTAGTTACCTGTTAGGACTCACGCACACTCCAAACACACAGGCACTTATACATGCACTCCCACACATATAGTAAGCGAATAGGTAAGGGGCCTCAGTGATTAGGGGCCAGATTTATTAAGGTCATCATAAGTAGGGAGATGATTCTAGCGTTGACATCGGCTACTTACGGGAAGGATTGTCAACATCTCTAAGTGAAAGTGGTACTGTGGAACCGACAGGATTCGAACTTAGAACACCCAGGTCGTCTGTCTGTGTCGTTATCCACTTAACCACCGTCACCTCCCCAGATGTGGTGATATTATATTAAAAGTTCTGATATGTGCAGTTTGAGAAACAGGTGACAAGGATGGTATTCGAAAGGCAAGCGATCCAAAGAAAGACGCTTTTATATGCCCGTCCGAGATTATTATTTCCCTGCGCTGATGAGAGCCATACGCTCGAAACGACGTCGTACGTAGGTAAAATATTAAAATTAATTTGATATTATTAATATAATTTATATATATATATATATATATATAATTAAAAGGTAGGTATGTTAATATATTTGTATGTGCAGGATTCACTCCGAAAATAATAAACCAATCATTGTGTTTTTTAAAGACAGCTGCTAGGCATAAAGGGTCCAAATGTGGGCTATATCTAGTTTAATTTACTTTTATGTAACAGGGTAAAAAAGAAAAGAAATTTCTTCATGAAAATTTTGGGAAAATTTGAACAATAAGTATTAGACACCAATTATATATAAAACATTTTACTATTATTTACTTAAAATTTACATTGTCATATATATATATATATATATAACACTATTAATTCTAAGTAAATAATATTAAATTTGTCGCTCTCATTACTGTAGGTAATAGGTAATCCCAGACGGTCGCAAGGTCTGAACCCCTACTACAGAATCAACCTGACTTCGCAAGCAAGTCCCATAACCAATCGGCCACGAGGCAAGAAGGGAATAAATATAATTATTTTGTTGTTTAAGTTCAAAATCATTACTTTATTGTTACAATTATGCTGGCTATGATCGTTTCAGAAATATGGATTATCCAGTTATGTTTAGAGAGATGACAATGCAAAAAAGAATTCACGATACTCAAGTCAGATCGTGGATTGGGTGACAAACTGGGCAAATTTATTCTTCTTGCATGTTATAAAAAAAGTATTTGAGGTAATCTAGAAGGGTAATATCTGCTTTTAAGTTAACTAAATAAAGATTTCCGGATTCAAAGAGATGAATGTCAAAGTAATCCGTTTTGTGTTAGTCGCAAGCAGAATTGCCTGTAACGTTTATTACTAAATAATAGATGTCTGCCAATTGTAATTATATATATATATATATATATATATATATATATATATATATATATATATATATATATAGGTGACTCAAAAAAACGGGCCCCCGTGTACACTTTATGTGATATCTCCTTTATTTATCCACCGATTGCCCTTATTTTACAGGACATGTCAGAATCAACGGCCGTGAGTACACCAAGACCTCAGTGGGAGCTGGGACAAAGAATACACTGTGTTAAATTTTACTACAAGACAGGCTCGTTTAAGAAAACCCAGGACAGTTTCATGCATCAGTTCGGATGTGAAAGGCTCCACCCAAAAGCAGAATTCAGAACTGGGTGGACCACTTCGAGAAGTATGGAACCGTGGAGAACTTCAACACTGCCAGTGAAAACCGTCCAAGCCACTCGGCACGTCCCAAGAAGCGGACAGCCGAGCTGGTCGAAAGTGTGAGAGAGTCTCTCCAGGAGAGTCCGAAACGCTCTGTGCGTAAGCAAAGTCAGTCCCTCGGTATCTCCCGTGAGACTTGCAGGGGGTGCTGGTGAACGATATCAGGGCTTACCCATACAGAATACAGACGCTGCAGACCCTTACAGCTTCAGACAAGAAGCAGAGGAGCGCTATGGCAGTCAAGATGCTCGATAAGATCGAGGAGACACCAGGTGTCCTTAACCTCCTTTAGACCTCAAATGAAGCCCACTTTCATCTTGACCGAAAGGCAAACTCCAAGACAAATCTATTCTGGGGGTCTTCCAGACCCAATGAAGTAGCCACCAAGCCCCTGCACTCTCCTAAGTGCACGGTGTGGACTGCAATCTCGGTCAGAAGCATCATTGGACCAATCTTCATCGAAGAATCTGGCACAGCAGTGACAGTCACCAAGGAGCGGTATGTGGAGATCCTCAAAACCTTCAAGAGTGAGCTCCAGACCCTCTACCCGTCGTTCATGAGCAAGTTTTGGTTCCAGCAAGACGGAGCAAGTTCTCACACCTCAAACCTGTCCCGAGATTGGCTGAAAGAGAACTTCGGAGGCCGAGTGATCAGTCTCAAGACTAATTTTGAGTGGCCACCCCATAGCCCGGACCTAAGCCCCCCAGATTATTTCCTTTGGGGCTATCTTAAGGACAGAATTTACGCAGGGAACCCCAGAACCATCACGGAACTCAAAGAAGCCATCAGGGAGGAGATGAGAGCGATTCCCAATTCAGTCTGTAAGAACGTCATGGACAACTTCGTCCTGCGCCTCAAGAAATACACGGAGCTAAAAGGAGTCCATCTAGAACACATGCTGTAGAACGGAGAAAAAAGGCCAAAGACCCTCGTGTTTTGATATGATGTTGTGAATATAATAAACTAGTCATGCCCCAAAATTCATTTCATTCGGACGAAACACTAACAAACGGGGCATAATTAGATTTGGGGCCCGTTTTTTGGGGTTCACCCTATATATGTACTTATGACCTCTTAATTCCACTCCCCCTTTTTTCATTCAATTGAGTCTTGATCTGCTTTGGATGTCATAATTCTTTAAAGTTACCTTTTATTTCACAATTGATTTCAGTTTTGAATTTAAATTAATTTCAACCAGATTCTTCATTTCACAGTTGCCTCCCCTTAACCGTTCATTTCATAGTTACATTAACGACTCAAATTTATCAAATTTAAAATTGAAATTGAATTTAAAAAAATAAATAAATATATAAATTAATAAATTAAAAACAATAATAAATAATAAAATATATAAATAAACAAATATTAATAAGATGACTAGCTTTAAGCTGAATAATTATACAATTAAATTATGATAGGATTAATTAATGTTGATATCCAATTAGCTTACCTAAACCCATTTTCTGCGTATCTACCATCTATTCTCTGCGGTATTTCGTCAACAGTTGTGTCCATCTTGCCTTTCGACCACTCGGTCATATTTTTGTTCTTTTGATAATAAGAGGTCCCGCTCTCGAAAATTAAAGTTTACTTTTGCCGGGACCTTTTTAAATTGCTTGACAGTAAACTTTTTTCTATTTACTGCCCTGGTTTTTAATCTGTTTTAACGTGAAATATCAATAAATTGATTTGAGATTCTATTCATATTTTCTCTTCTCATTTAGTTTTGTTCATATGTTCCACCTTCCGGTACCTATATCACATTGCTCCTGCCTCGGATTACCCACTCACATTTATATATATATATATATATATATATATATATATATATGGAGAGTAGAAAGTGGACTTTGGGTTTAGTTTCGGCAGCCTCGTTACTTTCGCTTCCCTTATTTTGTCCTTTAGTACTCACATTCCATGAACGATGTTTCTTACAAAGGGGGAAGAATTGCTGTTTTCTGGGTCGGAATCTATTTATCTAACACTTATCGTTAGCAAGTTTTTCACCTTAAAGTAGTATTTTTCTCCTAACATCAAGTGGTTTCATGCCTTGTCTGGAGCGACTTCCATAAAAAATAAATTTATATATAGAGAGATGAAACAGTAATGTATATCTATATATACATATATGGATGTATATATATATATATGGATGTATATATATATATATATATATATATATATATAATATATATATATATATAATATATATATATATATATATATATTATATATGTGTGTTTGTTTGTACGTGTGTGTGAACATTTACGTATGGATAGACAGATAGGAGGTAGACACAAGATCAGGTGTGTGTTTTGATGAAATTGTTTCTGTGGAACGGACTGATTCGAACCTAGCACACCAGTCCGCGTCGTTAATCACTTAGCTACCACGCCATAGACATATAACTTTATCTCGAGGAAGTTTCTATGAAACCGTACATTCAAACAGACACACCTCATTCTTATATGGTGATAATATATGTGCTAAGCGAAACGTGTGCTCCAAAAACATCAGCCGAACACGTAATCGCAATCCATGATCATGTTAGTGTACCCCCCCCCTCTCTCTCTCTCTCTCTCTCTCGTCTTGTAGATTTGAAGGGATGAACAGGCTGGCCGATATCAATCCTCATCTGAAGAATTCCGAAAACTAATACTAAAATAAGTGCTTCATACAAAATGTTACATTCTTAAATAATTGATGCGTACTCGTTAATACAACTTATATAATTCATTTCCTAACACAATATTGAACGATAGAATCCCTTAACGAGTAAGATAGAAAAAGAATGAGTCTACTTGTCTAACAAGAGTTAAAACCCGGTCATATTGATTCCAAGAGAGTAACAAATATACACAGAGCCTGAGAAGAAGGGTCCACAAAGGTAGTTTCAACAATTATGTTGTAGTGAAAAGTAACAAATCAAAAGCAAAAAGAGGCTTGAATGTGGAAAAGATAAAGGACGGCTATGCACTCTTAACAATGAAAGTTGGCAAGCAATTGTTGAAGATAACTCTCGTAAAAGTGTCTGCGAAATGTATAGGCAGAACTTGAAACCGACAGTACTGATGTTGTACTGATGTTATGTACTAAATAATAAATATTTACGCTCTTAAGTTTGAATCTCTCAATTAATCGAGAACTCTTCCGGGATTCTTCCCACTATCTTACAAAGGAATATATATCTCTCTCACTCTCATATATATATATATAAATTTAAGAAGGAATAGGTAAAATAAATACCTTTTGAAGCATTGAGATGCGATATCAATTTTTTTTATAAAAAAGAAAAATAATAAATCGAAACCGATTTTTTTTTTTTTATTATAAACTAGCATTTTTTTTGTTAGTTTAAAGTGATACAGATATTTCGCGAAAACCTGGCATCCTCGGTGTGTAATATATCCTGATGTCATCGGATTTGTATTTTTTTTCTCTCTCCTACCGGCTTGTTGTTGTTATTACAGCCGGGCCAAATGGGTTAGCTGTTGTTTTCCACTATCAAATATAAAGAACGTGAATGCAGCACGTGATTTGTATAAGTGTATTTGTATAAGTGTTTTAAGGTTCATATTTTTTTTAAAAGCATCTATTGTTAAATTTAAGAAGGAATAGGTTAAATAAATGATTTTTGAAAAGGTATTTATTTTACCTATTCCTTCTTAAATTTAACAATAGATGCTTTTTTAAAAAAAATATGAACCTTAAAACACTTATATATATATATATATATATATATATATATATATATATATATATATATATATATATATTCCATGAGAAATGCCAGTATACTGAAATCATATGCCCTTAATAGGGTTAAGATGAAAATTCATATACACTAAATGTTAAAAGCAAGGAAATTCCCAAATTTTTACACTTTTATTGTCATTAAGGGTATGACTACATATCAACCAAATCATTTCATTATCACATCACTATAGTATAACTCGCTATGCATGAGTGGATTAAGTGTGTGAGGTGCACTGAAGAAAATTCCTACCAGGAAAATACATAGCCCTGTTGTGCTCGCATACCCTTAATGACAATAAAAGTGTACAAATTTGGGAAATTCCTTGCTTTTGTACATTTAGTGTATAGGAATTTTCATCTTAACCCTATTAAGGGCATATGATTTTAGTATACTGGCATTTTTCATGGAATGTCACTACTTTTGTAAAGGCTATACCTCAATACAATGCCTTCTCATAACTGATATAGTTGGTAGTTTGACTAATCAGTGTCTCTTCCAATATTCACAGGTAATTTTTTTTAAAATTATGATGAGTGCATATTTACTCATGATACAATTCAAACTAGAACAAATTTTTTCAAACTTTACCATGTATTCATTGCAAACAATAAATGGTTATTCAATCATTTTACAGTCAGTGTGTTTGAAAATTGACAAGGACACAATGCAAAAATATTTAATTTGAATGAAATATAATGAATCAATCAAACATTTTTTGAGCAGGGAGAAATATAATAAAGTTATTCACAATAGTAAACAATGAAATATTCAGCGTACACAGGAAAACAAAATACAACTTCTATCTGTGCCATAACACAGCTGAATTAATCAAATAGCTGATGAGATATAGAAAAAAGTGTATGTGGACTAGTCATTTTTTAAGGTTTGTTGAACATTTCTGAGAAACTACGGTGTATTGGTAAACTGAAATTAAAATGCCATCAACTAGAGCCCAGAGCCTCTATCTCTGCCAACAATCAGCTGAATCCATCAAAAAGTTGAGATACAGAATAAAGTGTATGTAGACTAGTAATTTTTAAAGTTTGTTTTGGAATTTTCTGGAAAACTAAGGTATATGGTAAACTGAAATTAAAATGCCATCAACTAGACACTAGAACCTCTATCTTTACCAACGATCAGCTGAATCCATCAAATGGTCGATAAGATATAGAATAAAGTGTATGAATACTGGTCATTTTGAAGTTTTTTTGGAATTCTCTGGAAAACTAAGGTATATAGTAAACTGAAATTAAAATGCCATAAACTAGACCATAGAACCTCTATCTCTGCCAAAAATCAGCTGAATCAATCAAATAGTTGATGAGATACAGGGTGGCACATACGTACGTGCGTACACACAGATAGCATGATTTCATGATTGAACTTTCTGGATCTCTGGGTTGCCTTGACTAATGATGCTGAAATTCTACACACTTATAGAACCTATCAAATAAAAATGGTGTGCAAAGTTTTAACTAATTTGGTTTATTGGTTTTTGAGTTATGATTGATCAAAGAAATGAGATTTCCAGCATAGTCCATTCGTGTAGTCTATTAAGGGATAGAGCGCTCTCGCGCCTCCCTTGATATTAGATCTTAATTTTCCTTAATCACGTGACAGTGTTCGGTGGCTGCGAGGATAGGGCGACTGCTTGTAGATTACAGGTTGACTATGTAAATCGGGTTTGCAGAAAATTCAGCGAGAATTCAAATAGCAAGTTCGAAACCACCTCAGACTTACCCCACCTCCATAAATGAATTTGAAAAGAAATCTACCACTCTATCATAAAAAAGTCAACGGTGGGTGTTTTGTTTTAATATTCTTCAACTCATTAACAATGATTATAATAATTCATATATGAAAATTAAATTGCTGACGTAAGTCTATGATTTTATATGAATATTTTAATAATATGTCTAAATAAATAGCGAGTGTGAACACCGGCGAGGTATGTTTCTTTTTTCGTCATTTTTGACGGAGGGTATACGCAAATTGTGTATATTATTGGACTGTCGGTGTTGGTTGTTGTTATTGCTTAATTTTATGTTGACGTACCAACTCGATACACTAATATTGCTGGCATCACGTACACATACACATTAATCATATAGCGACAGTATTTAACACGCATACCCTCACCGACACTTCCACGCACGCGTATGATACACACATTTCAGAGGAGGATCCGGAGTTTTGTCTTCCGTGTGGAGGGTGGGGGGAGATGGGGATTATGAAGTTTATTTTGTGTAGTGGTGATTTCTATGAAGCTTCATCTCCTCTAATCTCGTGGAACGTTAAATTTTTTATCAAACGCGACGGCATTTTAGGCTATCTTTCGTGACTGTGTCATAGACAAAACGTTCTATGATTAAACAAACAATTATCAATCTACAAATCATGTTTCGGTATTGTTTTAAGATGAGGATTGATCATTTATATTATTTCGATCATTCGACCTACTGTTCTCATCTTGGATGGTATTCTCACAACATTTCGGCCGATGTAACCTCCAACCTTCTTTAGGTGCGTATTGTCGAAATCGGGATTCTGAACGGAATTTCGAACGGACTCCTTTATTTAATACACTGAGGAAGCTTGCTCTCGTTCCGTTAGCCATGACGCGATAGAAATCCTAAATAATTCGTAATTGTATTCTTAGTATCACCCGCACTGAGGATTGAACCTTCAATCCCCAGAAGACTGTCACGTAGAACTGATTATATTTAGAACTTTTATCCTTTTCGACATGGACCCCTGAGAATAATATCGAAGATGAGAACAGTAGTTTAAATAAGCCAAATAATACAATCTCAACGATCAATGAAATACGGGAATTATTGCAGATGATTAGTACACATTTTTAAACTACTATGAATATTATTTTTATCAACTCACTAGGAGTTCTCACACATGTCATCATCAGCGATTGCTCAATGACAATAATTGGTCGCGTTCCCTGGTGCCTGAGTGACAACAAATCTCCCCAGTTTTCTAGTAATATTCTTCTTATTCCATCACCATTGCAAACGATTTTGCGTTATCGCAACAGCCGCTCACTATTGATTACTCGCTGGCTACGACCATTAGTCTGCTTTTGGGTTTAGGTTTCAATAAACCTCACCATGGTCCCAGCATCTTTTCAATGCAAGTCTGGTTAGTGCTCCCCATCCTTGTTCTTTCCATCCTCCTTGACCCTTCACGACTATTTTGTATGGTATCAGCCGAGGCTGGTGCAATCATATTATGCTTTTTTGGATCCTGGGTGGGCAATTCCTTGCAGTGTTAGTTCCCTCGGTTTCACGTGGTGCTCATTCCATCTTTTTGGTTTACTTCCGTTGCAGTTTCCATGTGTCTGGTTAGGGTTCGTAGTTTATGTTAGTTGGTTTCAACATTAGACAATTTTCCATAAGATTTCAATTGTTTTCATCATTGCCTCCTGTTGTATAGTTTCAGTCATTCTTTGATTCCAATTCCCCCCTCGTCTTTTTTTCCGGGGTTTTCGGAACTGTTCCTAGTGCTCTTACAATTATTGGCATTACAGTATTTTTCTTTATGTTCCATATTGTTTCAGCTCTCTGGCAACTTCCATATATTTGCTGATTTTCTTGCCTTCTTGATCTTCACACTGTTAACTGCTGAGACAGCGAAATATAGGATATGGTAGTTTGTTCCTTCTTTTTGATTACTGTGACGTCCGGTCCCTTTTGCTTTGATGAGCTTGTGCGTTTTTACTTCCATGTGACGTAAGATTTCATTTTCACTACTTGCTCCGGTTTGTGTCTGTACCCTTTTCTTTGTGTTCAAAGTGCAGATGTTTGCATAATTTGGGAGTTCTTTTGGGGGTTACTACGCTGCATTCACTTATTATGCGATTTACCGTTTCATCTCTTCGTCCACAATGTCTATATTTATTAGTTTTTTCTGGGTTTTGTCTATTTTGGCTTTGATATAGTACCTTTTGATCGCGTACTTTTTCTGCAGTTTTCAATGGCGGTTCCATGTCTCTGCTCAAGTATCCCTTTTTTAACAATATCTGTGTTTTTGTGCGTCTCCTCTTTGGTCAGTCTTATAAATCGTTCACGTAGCTGCATTTTTGCTTTCCATCACCTTTTTGTTTTCGCTTTCGCTGCTCTCTGTAATATTCATCTTGGCAAGGCCTCTTGCAGCGATGATCAGTCTTCCTGTACTTTCGTGTATGTATTTTGATAGTTCTTTTATGGTATCATTCCCGTAGTCTTCCATACTAATATGTTCGATTCCCTCTTTCTCTAACTTTTACATGGAGTCGGTCAGTATCATCCTTTGGATGCAGTGCATATTCGTATGGTTATTATTTTGCTAGTTCTTTGGTCCACGAGTTCTTCTTTTGCCTGTTAGATAATATCTTACTTGGGATACTGCTCAGGTATGTATTCTTTTTATCAGGTTTCTAGATGTGAGTTGGTTTCTAAGAGTGTTTTTGTTCTTCGTTTAGTAGTCTCTTCCAATATTCTCTTTCATTTCTGTTGACTTAATCGCGTCCACTTCTAGAAGTCCAAAATATTTATAGATATCACATCCGCCAAGTGTTCTTATCTCCTCTTGGTTTGGTATTTCCATCCCTTCCCCGCTGTTTCGAGTTTCTCCCCTTCTCATCTCTAGTAGTGCACACTTGCCATTCCGAATTCCATTTGAATGTCTTGATCAAATATTCTGTTTGTATTTATCAGCTTTTCTCGTTCCTGTTTTGTTGTTATTGTTTTTTTTTGTTTTTGCTGTAGCTTCAAGTCATCCATCTACATAAGGTGGTTGATTCTTAATTTTGTTGTATGTGAGCTTGTATACGGCGTTGCACTCCCTTGGTATGATGTTGAGTGGCATAATGGCTATGATAAACACTAGACTTGACAGAGATTCTCCATGAAAAATTCATCTCTTTATTCTTATCTCTGTCAGGTGTTGTTCTCAATCTGTCAGTTTCAGTCTCAATTTTTCCATACTTTCTCGATGAAATTAATAACTTTGTTAGATATGTTTTGTACATGCGCAAGCATTCAATTATCCATTCTTGCGGGATTCTCTCATAGGTTTTCTTGTAGTCGATCAATGCCATCGGTATATCTTTGTTCTGCTATTTACCTCCTCAAGGATCTTTTGGTCGATGTATAATACCTCATGGGCCCCTCTGTTGCTTCCTCGGATACTTTCTGTTTCTAGAGAAGTAGGCCACGGTTATTAAGGAAGTGGTAGATCCTTTTACCCAGTTGTGCCGTCAATATTTCCCACGTGGTGTATAGGCAGGTTATCGATAAGTAGTTACCTGGCATCGTTCTTTTTTCGCTTTTTGTATTAGATGGTTCTGCTATTGCTCATCCATTCTGGTATGTCTGTTTCTTGTATACGTCTTGAGTTATTTCTTATTGTTTTTTTTTTATTGCTATTATTATTATTGTTGTTATATTTATTGCTATTGTTATTGTTATTATTATTATTATTATTATTATTATTATTATTATTATTATTATTATTATTTAACCACTAGATGATTTCACACGTAATTATCTGTGATTGCTCACTGAGAATATCCAGTAGTGTTCCCTGATATCTGAGTGACAAGTTTCCCCAGATTTTCAGTTCTCTGCATCTCTTTTGATAAACGTTGCAAGTTATGTTTCGTTATCGTAACAGCCGCTTACCATTGATTTCTCGCTGGCGCCGACCGATCGTCTCTGGAATTCGAATGTAATTAAGCCTATCCAAGGTTCCAATATTCTCCACACCACTCCAGTGAAGGTCTGGGTGGTGTTCTCTCTCCTTGGTCTTTCTATCATCTTTGATCTTTCATGACCATTTTGGATGGTACCAACCCAGCCGTGTCAGTTTATGGGATATCTATCAGTTTTAGTTCCCTTCTTTGTATGTTTTGTTATATGCCTACTTTAACATACCTGCGAATTAAACCGTTTGTCATGTGGGTTGTTTTCTGCATTCGAAGATGTTCTTCATTATTATTATTATTATTATTACTATTATTATTATTATTACTCTCATTATTATTATTATTATTATTATTACTCTTATTATTATCATTATTATTATTATTATTACTCTTACTATTATCATTATTATTATTATTATTATTATTACTCTTATTATTAGTATTACTCTCTAGGAGTTATCACACTGGTCATCGTCAGTGATCGCCCACTGCCAACAACCTGTGGTATTCCCTGGAGTCTGAGTGACAACAAGTCTCCTCAGACTTCCAGTATGCTCTACCTCTTTTCGTTCATCACCGCTGATGACCTTGCGGTAATCGCAACAGCCACCTACCAACGATTTCCCGCTGATAAGGGCCATTGGTCCCCTCTGGGGCCCGAGTGGCAACAAGCCTTCCCAAGGTCCCAGAGCTGTCCGCGCTCTTCCAGTGGAGGTCTGGTTTGCGCTTTCCCTCCTCGACCCTCTGTCCATAATTTTCGTGGCGTCAGCCTATGCTTGCGCCTCTCTCGTGCGGTTGTATTTTCTCCGGTTCTGTTGTTTTGTGCTTCCATGTGTTTGTTCTCCATTCGTTGCTTATGTGGGTTGGTTTCCGCATTCGGGGACATTTCTCAGGATTGTAGCTGTTTTGATCATTAATGTCCTTTGTATGGTCTCAGTTATCCCTTTGATTCCTATTTCTCCTAGTCTTTTCTCCATGTTTTTGGGGACTGTTCCTAGTGCTCCTATGATTATTGGTGTTATACTGACTTTCTTCATGTTCCATATTGCTTTCAATCTTCTGGCAAGTTCAGTATATTTGCTTCTTTTTTCCGTCTCTTTGATCTTCACTCTGTGGGCTGCTGGAACGGCAAAGTCCACGATTTTGCAGGATTTTTTTCTTTCTTGTTGATTATTATCATATTCGGTCTCCTTGCTGTTATGGGTTTGTCTGTTTGTACATTCATATCCCATATGATTTTGTGTTTTTCGTTTTCTAGTACAGTTTCTGGTTTGTGTTTGTACCGTTTTTTTGCATATTCGAAATTCAGTTGTTTGCACATTTCCCGGTGTACTTCTTTCCCCACGCTGTCATGTCTGTTCTTGTATTCCCTTTGTGCTAGCTTGCTGCATTCACTTATTATATGATTTATCGTTTCGTCTCTTTGTCTACACAATCGGCATTTGCTGTTTTCCTGGGTTTTATCTATCTTTGCTTTAATAAAGTTTTTCCTAATCGCATTGTTCTGTGCGGCCGTCAGCAGAGATTCCGTTTCTCTGTTCAGGTGTCCTTTTCTTAGCCATGCCCAGCTGTTTTCATTGGCTTCATCGCTTGTGAGTCTTATAAAGCGTCCATGTAGTTGTTTTTCTTCCCACTTTTCCTTTCTTGTCTTTTTGTTTCTGGGTTCTGTGCTTCCGGAGTTGTTTGTTGGGCTGGTGTCTCTTGCTGTGGTGATCAGTCTTTCTGTGTTCTGGGTTACATATTTCTCCAGCTCTTTTTTGGTGTCTTCCACACAGTCTTCTATACTTACCAGTCCTCTACTTCCTTCATTTCTTTTCATGTAGAGTCTGTCCGTATCGTCTTATTATTATTATTATTATTATTATTATTATTATTATTATTATTATTAATAATAATATTTAGTTTACTCAATAAATAGATTATATAAAAGTATTCTCCTAGCAGAAACTGAAATAATATGGTTGATAATTTTATAAAAAAGACAAAAGGTGCTCGACTAAGATTCAAGAACTACTCCCCTGTAAAACCTTCTCAGAATGAACTAGTCTTGCTACCAACACACCAAAGAACTCTCATGTTTTCCATCTGTGTATCTAAAACCAAACAGAACTTCCATGAACTTAGTTTCTTTCCAAGACCTTCTCACCTGTGGTACACATTACCGCGGTAATGTTTCCTTATAAACTAAAACATGGTTCTTTTTCAGGTCCAACACTAACAAATATCTGTCAAATCGTCCTGTATAATAATGATAGTTCTAAATCCGCTCATAGTACTGTTGAATCATCCAATTGAACATCTCACTAACCCTTATCCTAGAGTGGTGTTTGGTTTTGGTAAGTGATGAACCATTAGTATGAAAAAAACTCAGGTAAATACTTTTTTAACAACTAGCACAAAATTATAAATAAAGAATTTCAGAGGACCAAGAAAAACACTGTTTCGACTGATAGAAAATTACAGCTGAAAAAAAATTTGCACTTTGGATTGAGACAAAAATAAAAAGTGTCTCAGTTTAGAAGGATTCCTCAGAATTAAACTCTATAAATACAAGGGGTGACAGTTATCAAACATCCTACATTTACTGATGGAAATAGTTTATAGAAAAATATAGGAATACTACCGGAGTTGGGAAGGACACACAGATAACTGCTATTGGTGTAACCTCTTCCGACAAGCAGATTCGCAAAATCCGCAAGGGATAATTTTCTTTTGGCACACTTGCATATTCCAACGTCTATATGAATTAAAGTATTATATTATATTAAAAAAAAATAAATAGCGAATGAAGAAGTACACAATAAGTGCAGTAGAACTGCATGTTGATTGAGACATGACAACCAGTATGTGTACAACAAGTGTTTTACATACTGGCATGTGTTGGACGGCTTTTAGAAATTGACTTCGAAACTGGCCAGGTATGTATCCTCTATTTATACCCGCCCGTGCATATATAAATTATTCGCGAATATCTGAATACGAGAAGCTCTGTCTCATATAATTTACTTATACATGCGCAACAATCTAGACCCGAATGAATATCTTTTTGTTGCACTATACACCTGCAAATACAATTGTGTTAGATCTTAATTCACAGGTGTGTACAAACGAAAACACTTTAATTTTCCATTTTCCTGTATGCTTTTTACAAACGTATGCATATATTTTGCGAGAAGTAGACTCACTTGCTGTTCAGCACTGAGTCGGAAAACCGCGCCAAAATATCACTTGCAAAATAAACAACTTCTTAACGAACGTTGGAGAGAAATACAGAAAGAGAGTAATATATATATATATATATATATATATTAAATTTCAGTCGCTGTAACAACATTAGAAACGCCCGTAGGAAGAAGTTAAAGAATCGGATTTTTTTCTTTCTCGTCATCACTCGTTCATTTGTGCAACACGGAAACGTCGTCATTAATTTCAAACTGTTATCCTCTATACGAAAGGTCATTCGCTTCACAGTTCTACTCACACGTAAACATAGAGTGGAGTATTTTTATTTTTGCTTTTTTAATCAACAGGGGCGTAGAAATACCTGGTATAATACCCAGGTAAGGTGCTTCCCCACTCGGTGAGATGGACCCGTAGCTTTTGTTAGATCATCCATCTAGGAGACGGAAATCATGATATAAAACCTGCGCTCTAAATTGTCTTTCAGTCATCTTGCCTCGGCTTGTCACTAAAACCAGAATTTGTAGAAGGAGAGCATGCTCTGCATGACGTACAAGCGCACAGCATGGCTATCATCATGTACAGATATCCCTACATGAGATCCAATGGAAAGAACCAACTAAACCAGTGTCAAACAGTGTATACGGCTATGTACAAACAAAAATCAGTAGTATTTTATGGAATATCTAAATCAATAGTTGTAAAAACACGTCGAGCTTGCTGACACGTCTGCGTGCTTACAACCGGAAACTGTAATCTTGTATGTATGGACTTTTCCTGTAAAGAAGTAGCAATCACCATATATATATATATATATATATATATATAACTTGTACTATATATATATATATATATATATATATAACTTGTACTATATATATATATATATATATATATATATAACTTGTACTATATATATATACGTTATGAGGTTTAAAAAGACTAAATATACATTCGGATTGTACACATTATAAGTTATTTCGACCTTAACTAGGTCTCCTCGGATGTGTTTCCAATCACGTTTCAAAACCTTATAATGTGTACAATCCGAATGTATATTTAGTCTTTTTAAACCTCATAACGTATTCATGCTCTGTTTTAACGGACATAGAGCTCTCTGATCCGAATTCCGATCGAAAATAATCGAACCTGAATACTATATATATATATATATATATATATATAACTTGTACTATATATATATATATATATATATATATAACTTGTACTATATATATATATATATATATATATATAACTTGTACTATATATATATATATATATATATAACTTGTACTATATATATATATATATATATATATATATATAACTTGTACTATATATATATATATATATATATATATATATAACTTGTACTATATATATATATATATATATAACTTGTACTATATATATATATATATATATATATAACTTGTACTATATATATATATATATATATATATATATATAACTTGTACTATATATATATATATATAACTTGTACTATATATATATATATATATATAACTTGTACTATATATATATATATATAACTTGTACTATATATATATATACATAACTTGTACTATATATATATATATATAACTTATACTATATATATATATACATAACTTGTACTATATATATATACATAACTTGTACTATATATATATATATAACTTGTACTATATATATATATATAACTTATACTATATATATATATAACTTATACTATATATATATATAGCTTGTACTATATATATATATATGACTTGTACTATATATATATATATATATATATAACTTGTACTATATATATATAACTTGTACTATATATATATATATATATATAACTTGTACTATATATATATATATAACTTTTACTATATATATATATATATATATATATAAATTTTACTATATATATATAAATTTTACTATATATATATATATAACTTTTACTATATATATATATATATATATATATAACTTGTACTATATATATATATAACTTTTACTATATATATATATATAACTTGTACTATATATATATATAACTTGTACTATATATATATATAACTTTTACTATATATATATATATATAAAATTTTGCTATATATATATATATATAACTTTTACTATATAACTTTTACTATATATATATATAACTTTTACTATATATATATATAACTTTTACTATATATATATATAATCTTTACTATATATATATATAACTTTTACTATATATATATATAACTTTTACTATATATATAACTTTTACTATATATATATAACTTTGACTATATATATATATAACTTTCACTATATATATATATAACTTTTACTATATATATATATAACTTTTACTATATATATAACTTTTACTATATATATGTATATAACTTTTACTATATATATATATATGTATTACTTTTACATTATATATATATAAACTTTTACTATACATAAATATATATATATATATATAACTTTAACTATATATATATATTAACTTTAACTATATATCTATATAAAATTTTTACTATCTATTTATATAAACTTTAACTATATATATATATAAACTTTAACTATATATATACAGGGTGTTTCAAAAGTCTTGGGAACATTACAAGTTATTAAAAATCGTTATGTTCCTAAGACTTTTGAAACACCCTGTATATATATATAAACATAAACTATATATATATATAAACTTTTACTATATATATATATAAACTTTTACTATATATATATATAAACTTTAACTATATATATATATATATATATAAACTTTTACTATGTATATATATATATAAACTTTTACTATATATATATATATATATATATAAACTTTTACTATATATATATATATATAAACTTTTACTACATATATATATATATATAAACTTTAACTACATATATATATATATATATAAACTTTAACTATATATATATATAGATATATATATATATATATAAACTTTAACTATATATATATATATAGATATATATATAAACTTTAACTATATATATATAGATATATATATATAAACTTTTACTATATATATATATATAAACTATTACTATCTATATATATATAAAAACTTTTACTCTATATATATATATATATATATCTATATAAACATTTGCTATATATATAAACTTTTGCTATATATATATATAAACTTTTACTATATATATATATTTAAACTTTTACTATATATATATATATATATATATAAACTTTTACTACATATATATATATATGCATAGAGACTCTTAGTATATATACATATATATATATATATATATATATATATATATATTTATACACTCTTAGTATATTTATATATAGAGAGAGAGTTAGATATATAAACTCTTAGTATATATATAGAGAGAGATAGATAGATATATAAACTCTTAGTATATATATATATATATATAAATATATATATATATAGAGAGAGAGATAGAGATAGATATATAAACTCTTATATATATACATATATATATATACATATATATATATATATATACATATATATATATATATATATATATACATTCATTTTTATTTATACAAACATTATTGGTTACATGTGTGCATACATGATTCGGTTGTACTCTTCACAGAGTGTCAACCTCTTCAGACCAAAGACAGACAGAAGTCTGTCTGTTGTTTGTCTGAAGAGGTTGACTCTCTGTGAAGAGTACAACCGAATCATGTATGCACACATGTAACCAATAATGTTTGTATAAATAAAAATGTATACTTAAGAACAACAGTACATGTTATTGAGCACTTTTTATAAACACTGGGGTTTCAACGGAGTTACATCTACAGAAACTAATACATGTAGTATATATATACATGTACTATATATATATATATATATATAAATAGATAGAGAGATATATAAACTCTTACTATATATATATATATATATATATATATATATATATAAATAGTATTTTGTGTTTTGTACCCCACATTCCACCTCCTTTCTATATATATAATATATATAGAAAGGAGGTGGAATGTGGGGTACAAAAACACAGATGCAAATCATAATGAATAACACTTAGAAAGTAAGTAAACAATAGTTTTACGTATATTATTCCAAGGATACAAAATCTGGATTGCTTACAACCACTTTATAGATACTTACAAATCAGGGGAGATATGAAACCGGACGATATTTCAACACACACATATATATATATATATATTATATATATATATATATATAATATATATATATGTTATGAAAATATATTTATTGCAATTAAGCTACACAGGGGATTCCGCGTTTCATCCCCATAGAGAATCGTCAGGCTAAAA
>OY744519.1:69121811-69124311 GCA_963556195.1 Sepiola atlantica
ATATATATACATATATACACATACATATACATATATACATATATACACATACATATATATATACACATATACACATACATATATATATATACACATATACACATACATATATATATATACACATACATATATATATATACATATACACATACATATATATATATATACACATATAAACATATATATATACACATATAAACATATATATATACATATATATACACATATATACATACATATATATAGACATATATACATATATAGACACATATATACATACATATATAGACACGTATATACATACATATATAGACACATATACACATACATACATATATAGACACATATATATACATACATATACATATATATATATACATACATATATACATACATATACATATATATACATACATACATATATAGACACATATATATACATACATATATAGACACATATATATATATATACATACATATATACACATACATATATTCATACATATACATATATATATATACATACATATACACATACATATACTTATATATACATACATATACAGAAAGATATATATACATATATAGACACATATATATAATACATATATATAGACACATATATATACATACATATATAGACACATATATATAGACATACATATATATACATGCATATATAGACACATATATACATACATATATAGACAAATATATATACATGCATATATAGACACATATATATACATACATATATATATATACGTACATACACATACATATATATACACAAATACATATATATTTACACATACATATATATACACACATATATATATATACACATAATATATACACACACATATATATATATAATACACATATATATACACACACATATATATATACACATATATATACACACATACACATATATACACACATACATATATATACACACATGCATATATACACACATACATATATATACACACATACATATATATACACATATATATATACACATATATATACACACACATATATATATACACATACATATATATTAATATACACATATATATATATTCATATACATATATATTTATATACACATTCATATATATTTATCCACATATATATTTATATACATATATATTTATATACACATATATATATACACATACATATATATTTATATACACATACATATATTTACATACATATATATTCATATACACTTACATATATATTTATATGCGCATACATATATATACACAAACATAAATATTTATATACACATATATATACATACATATATTTTTTTATACATATATATTTATATACATATATATATATATACACATACATATATATATATACACATACATATATATATATATACACATACATATATATATATACACATACATATATATTTATATACAAAAAACATCTATATACATACAGTTTTATATATATACACACATATATATATATTATATATATATAGGTAGCAGCCCTCATAAAACAAAAAGTGTCCCCTTTAAAGCCCCATCAAAATTCCTACAATTCTCATCAGCGTTCAAAACACAACACAACAAGTACAGCAGTAACCACATTACCATTCACTTATGTATCAAGCTGTAAAACAGTCTGGGTTTATGACAACTCACCATGCAGCAACATCAACACCAAACTCATTTAGTAAGGGGCTCCCCGACAAGTATACCACCACCATCAGCTGTCTATTTTGAGTTCTTCCTCACGACTATCACCGAGACAACTGGTAACACCTAAATCCCCATCATTACCTCAGAAAATACTGATACCAGATGATGAGCAATTGGCCCTGGAAGAAGACCTTGGGAATACAATTGAGGAAGACCAGATAATGAGGCTGGAGGAAAGACCTCAACTGCCCAAAACCCAAGCTTCAAGAGCTTCAAAGGCAGTAATACAAAACGTAAACATCGCTCTCCAAAGACTTGTTCTATCCAACGTATCAGTCACGGAGCTAAATCTAGTAACATACGCTGCAGGACTGTACACCGTTAGAAAAACACTCCCTCAATTAAAAAAGCTATGGGAGTCCAGAGCACGAGCTACAACACCACCGTGAAAACTGAAGCTCCAGAAACAACTTAACCTTTGCAGAAAGGAAGTCTCTCAAAATTAAACGATTAATTTCTGCCCCTACAGTGCGGGGACGGCTGAGAAACACGATCTGCAGACTCAGCTTTAAATACAAAAAATGTAGTAGAAGTTGAAAACGTTGCGAGGAAACTTAAAGGCAAAATCCCAGAATTTGTCCAAAATAATTCAAGAAAAGGATAACAAGCAAAGGGCGAAAGTTGAGAACAGACAGTTCAAAAAGTATACAATATTTTTCTACCGAAAGTTGATTGGAGAAGCCACCAGAAGAGAAGGAGCTAGAAAACTACTGGAGGCTTCTGTTTGAGAATGAGGGACCATGCAACCAAGAGGCCAAGTTGATCTC
>OY744519.1:69129311-69134311 GCA_963556195.1 Sepiola atlantica
ATGTATATATACATATACACATGTATATATACATATACACATGTATATACATACATATGTATATATATATACATAGATACAGAAATATATGTACATACAAATTTATATATACATACACATATATACACAGTGATCTATACATATACACATGTATATACATACACATAAATATACATACACATATATATATATACATACACACATATATAGATACATACACACATGTATATATATATATACATATACACATTTATATATACATACACATATATACACATTTATATATACATATACACATTTATATATACTTATACACATGTATATATACATACACATATACACATGTATATATACATACACATATATACACATTTATATATACATATACACATTTATATATACTTATACACATGTATATATACATACACATATACACATGTATATATACATACACATATACACATGTATATATACATACACATATACACATGATTATATTCATACACATATACACATGTATATATTTATACACATATACACATATACACATGTATATATTCATATACACATATACACATGTATATATTTATACACATATACACATGTATATATTCATATACACATGTACATATATACATGTGTATATAAATACATATATGCACATGTATATATCACATATGTAAATATACACATATGTAAACATACACATATATACACATATGTATATATACACATGTATATATACACATGTATATATACACACAGATATATACATACACACATATATACACATGTATATATACACACACATATATACACATATGTATATATAAACACACATATATACACATGTATATATACACATATGTACACATACACACACATATATACACTTGTATATATACACATATGTACACATACACACACATATATATATACACATATGTATATATATACACACATATACACATGTATATATACACATATGTATATATATATACACACATATACACATGTATTTATACACATATGTATATATATACACACATATACACATGTATGTATACACATATGTATATATATACACACACATATATACACATATGTATATATATACACACATATATGCACATGTATATATACACATATGTACATACACATATATACACATGTATATATACACATATGTACATACACATATATACACATGTATATATACACATATGTACATATACATATATACACATGTATATATACACATATGTACATATACATATATACACATGTTTTTATACACATATGAACATATACATATATACACATGTTTTTATACACATATGAACATATACATATATACACATGTTTTTATACACATATGTACATATACATATATACACATGTTTTTATACACATATGTACATATACATATATACACATGTATATATACACATATGTACATATACATATATACACATGTATATATACACATATGTACATATACATATATACACATGTATATATACACATATGTACATATACATATATACACATGTATATGTACACATATGTACATATACATATATACACATGTATATGTACACATATGTACATATACATATATACACATGTATATATACACATATGTACATATACATATATACACATGTATATATACACATATGTACATATACATATATACACATGTATATATACACATATGTACATATACATATATACACATGTATATATACACATATGTACATATACATATATACACATGTATATATACACATATGTACATATACATATATACACATGTATATATACACATATGTACATATACATATATACACATGTATATATACACATATGTACATATACATATATACACATGTATATATACACATAGGTATATATACATATATACACATGTATATATACACATAGGTATATATACATATATACACATGTATATATACACATATACACATGTATATATACACATAGGTATATATACATATATACACATGTATATATATACATATGTATATATACATATATACACATGTATATATATACATATGTATATATACATATATACACATGTATATATATATACATATGTATATATACATATATACACATGTATATAGACGTATGCATATATACATATATACACATGCATATATATACATATGTATATATATACATATATACACATGTATATATATATACATATGTATATATATACATATATACACATGTATATATACACATATGTATATATACATATATACACATGTATATATATACATATATACACATGTATATATACACATATGTATATATACATGTATACACATGTATATATACACATATGTATATATATACATATATACACATGTATATATACACATATGTATATATATACATATATACACATGTATATATACACATATGTATATATATACATATATACACATGTATATATACACATATGTATATATATACATATATACACATGTATATATACACATATGTATATATATACATATATACACATACATATATACACATTTATATAGATATATAACCATATATATATATAAATATACACGTATATACATACATATACATACATACACACTTGTATATACACATACACATGTATACACATTTACACATACACATATACTGTATATATACACATACACGTATATATATATACATATATATATACACGCCCATATATACACATATATATATATGTATATATATATATATATATAAATAAGTATATGTACATATATTAACATATACAAATTCGGAAAAATATGTATATGCACAAACACGTATGTATATTAATTTATAACTATATATATGTATATATACATATATGTATCTATATATATATATACATACACGTTGGTATACCTATGTATTTATATACACGTATATATACACATATATATATATATTTGTATATATATATGTATATATACATACACGTATATATACCTATGTTTATGTATACGTGTAATAATATATATGTGTGTATATATACGTGTATATATTAATGTGTATATGTTTGTATATATATGGGTGTGGTAGTGTATATACGTGTATATGTATACATACATGTATGTATATATGTGTGTAATTACATGTTTGCATATGTGTATATATATGTGTAAGTATATATATGGGTATATATTTGTGTATTTGTATATATATATGTATGTGTATATATACGTGTATTTGTATAAATATATGTTTTATATATACGTGTAGGTATATAAATATGTTAGTATATATACGTGTATGTATATATATATATATATATATATATATATATATATGTATATATCTGTGCATGTATACATATATATATATATATATATATATCTGTGTATATATACGTGTATTTGTATATATATATGTATCTATAAATATATACGTGTATTTGTATATATATATGGGTGTATATATACATGCACGTTAATGTATATATATGTGTATATGTACGTGTATGTATCTATAAATATATATAAATATATATGTTAATGTATATATATATATATATATATGTATCTATACGATTATGTATATATATTTATGTATACATACGGGTATCTATATATATGTGTATATATACGTGTATATATATAGATTTGTGTATATATACGTGTATGTATATATATATATATATATATATATATATATATATTAATGTGTATCTATAAATACATATATATACGTCTACGTATATATATTAATATATACATACACGTATATACACACACATGTATACATGGACGGATATATATACACATATATATATATACATACACGGATATATATACACATGTATATATACATACACGTATATATACACACATATATACATACACGTATGTATACACATATATATATGTATATATATACACGTATAAATATACACATATATATATATACACGTATTATTACACACATATATACATACACGTATATATATATACACATATATACATACACGTATATATACAGACACATATATATACACGTATAAATACACACATATATATATATACACGTATAAATTCACACATATATATACACGTATAAATACACACATATATACACGTATATATACCGACATATATATAGTTTTATATATATATACATATATATACATATGTGTATATATACGTGTATGTATATATGCAGATAATGTGGATTTACATATATATACGTGTATGTATATATATATATGTACGTGTATGTATAATTACATATATATATATATATATGTATATGCATATATATATACATGCGTATATTTACGTGTAGGTATGTACATATATATATATATATATATATATACGTGTGTATGTATACGTGTATGTATATATATATGATTGTATGTATACATTGGTATATATACGTGTATATATTAATGTGTATATTGTTGTATATATATATATGTGTGTATATATACGTGTATGTGTATATATATATATATATATGTATATATACGTGTATTTGTATATATATAGTTATGTGTATATATGCGTATATTTGTATATATATCTATATATATATACGTGTATGTATATATATATGTATATGTCCGTGGGTTTATAAATATATCTGTATGTATATATACGTGTATCTGTATGTATATATGTGTATATATACCTATATTTGTATATATATGTATGTGTATATATACGTGTATTTTTATATATATATATGTGTATATATACGTGTATTTTTATATATATATATATATGTATATATACGTGTATTTGTATATATATATGTGTGTATATATACGTGTATATGTATATATGTATACATATGGGAATGTATTTATATGTGCATATATATATATATATGTTTATGTGTATAAATACGTGTATGTATATATGTGTATGTGTATATATAGTGTATGTATATATATATGTGTATATATACGTGTAATACATATATATATGTGT
>OY744519.1:69146811-69164311 GCA_963556195.1 Sepiola atlantica
TAATAGTGGGAGTAGTGTACACCGAAAAACATGTTTCAACAGCCCCGCTCGGCGTATTTAAGAGTCCCCTCCCACCATTAACTGTTCTAAGATCGTACACAACCGAGCGACCATACAAACGCACGCCACACACATGCATAAAAGAATAAATTTATACATACATGCTAAACAATGCACACAAGCACACCCATATACCCACACTCAAATTCTCACCTATATACACACGCCGAACACATGACACGGTTTACCCCAACACCTACACTAATGAGGGTAACAGAGTCCGAAATGACGTAGTCTCTAGGTGAAAAAACACTTTAATATTTAAAAAAAAATTTATAGTATATATATATATATATATATATATATATATATATATATATATACTCGGCGATGGAGCAAAGACGTTTCAATTTTTAATATTTAGTTATTTGCACAATTTACAAAGAACATTTTACTTGTGAGTTAAATAACTCATATTATATTACTCTTAAAATGTGAGTTATCCACCTTTAAATCATTTGAGTCATGCGTATGATTGGATAGGCCGTTTATCAGTGTTGTGTCACGTGAAATATTTCGATATTATAGTTTTAGACATTTTAAATATTACCTATTTCGTTCCACGGTAAATTTCCGAATTTGCAGTGCCCTGTGAAAGAAAAAGAAAAATATATAATTTTTGTCTCGAAGTATGCAGACATTTTTAAATCTGTGAAAAGTCTATTAATGTTTTGTTTTTTTATTACTTACGTGATCTGTTTTTAATTGTTTGGAGATTATGTTAAAATGTTTCACATCAGTCATACGGGCCGAACAAATGATCACAATTGAAAATTGGCTTCTTAAAACCAAAGCTTGATTTGTCAGCTTACATGTTCTGTTAAAATCCGACAAGATATATATATATATATATATATATATATATATATATATATATATGATAGTTTTATTTACACAGACATGTACAAAATCTGCGACACTGGCATGTCGATGTTATCGATCAACAGTTACTATAAACTGAGATCTATTTCTATATTTCTTAGATTATTTTTTAGATTATATATTTTTTAGATTATCATTATCAATTATTTATTACTACTATTATTAATATCTTAAACTTAACTATTTGTCATTGAATCATTTTCTTCATTCTTTTCATTTTTTCACTTTTTTCACTTTTTCATTTTTTCATTTCTGTACTTTTTATCAAGATAATTATTGTTATCAGTGGTGACACCATGTCCGACGTTACTATCATAGTTATTGTTATTTGCAGCAATGAAATTAACAGTAGCACTATTATTAATAATATTGCCATGTTTTACCGTTACCTTACTTTTGCCTCCACTGCCATTTTTATTATCTTTATTATCATTATTATTATTATTATTATTATTATTATTATTATTATTATTATTACTACTACTGATAGATACGACACTCTGTAGAACCGTACCGTCTTGGTCTTCAGGCCTATCTACTATTATTATTATTGTTGTTATTGCCACCATTATGACTACTTCTATAATTTTTCACTATCATCACTACTATTGTTAAGATTTCTGGGATTACCACTCTGATTACTGTTGTCTGTTAAACCACTATTTTTATATGATCAGCATTATTGCAACCATTAACCCATATCATAATATCGGCAAACATTATCTTATCATTATTTAATATTATTATGATAATCACTACCCCCTAGGATTCCTAATATTCCTTAATTATTCTATTTATTTCCTAAACTATTATTTTTATAAACTCTAAAATATTATTGACCACTATTATTATTTTTATTATTATTATTATTACCATTATTATTTTTATTATTATTATTATTATTATTATTATTATTATTATTATTATTATTATTATTAATAACGCCAGCATTTTCCAGTCATTCTTTTAGTTATATTTTTTAATATTTTTTGGTATTTTTTAGTATTTTTATTATACTTCATTTATTATTATTTTCATTATTTCACTTCAATTATTAATGGTATCTACTATTATTATTATTATTATTATTATTATTATTATTATTATTATTACTACTACTACTACTACTATTCCTGTTACATTTAACGAATATACTTATTTATTCAAATTAACTCCAGACAAATTATAAAGACAATATAAAGACCCGGAACCGCGACACATTTTATCACCGCCCCAACCAATATAACAATCAGCCCAGTTTGCACGCACGCATACTACAGTTCACTTGGAAAAAGACATTTATAAACTCGATGGTTTTTTGACACCTAATTCGTGCATGTCTACTACCCCCCTCCTTCCCTCCCGACCTAAATCAACAGACGCCCTCTCTCTCTCTCCTTCTTCTTCTTCTTTTTCTTTTTTCCTCTATGTGTCTCTCCCCTCATCATTATTTGTTCCTCTTTCCACCATATATTCTTATTTTTTTATTTATTTATTTATTTATTTATTTGCCCTGTCTGTTTCAGATTCTAGACCTTAGATTTTTAGATTTTTTAATTTTTAATTTTTAATTTTTAATTTTAATTTTAATTTTTTAACGGCTTTAATTTTTGAAATGTTAAATTTCTTTCCTTCTTCTTCTCTGTCTCTACCCCTCCACTTCATTCTCTCCAAATATGATCTGAGGTTAAGATCGGATTCTAACTCTGCCTGATGAGATCTCAGTTTATAGTAACTGTTGATCGATAACATCGACATGCCAGTGTCGCAGATTTTGTACATGTCTGTGTAAATAAAACTATCATATATAAAGCTCTATTTTGATATTGAGCACTTTTTATAAACCCGGTTAAAATTCTCTGGATTACCACCCTGTGGATATTTTTCACCTGGATTATTACCATTATTATATATATATATATATATATATATATATATATATATATATAAAATAAATGAAGGAAGAGAGATAAAGATGTGCGAATTACAAATCTATTTCATTTCGATTGTTCAATGCAAGGTGTACTCGATAAAAACATGTTTATTTTTCTTTCCTTAAGCCAGGCTTTTTCAAAAGCTAAAATCTTATCAGAGGAATTACATAGATGGATAAGTTGGCAGGGGAATAGCCAAAATTCAAAATTTGAAAAAATTAAGAAACAATATAAAGTGATTTTAAAGTAAAAGTGTGTGCATAAAAAGGTTATCAAAATATAGAGTCGCTCCAGTTGAGTAAATATCAGTTGACAAAGTGTCCGGTGACGAAAGATTTAAAGATGGAAAAAGAGAGTTCGTGCCCGTTTGTAGGCAGCCAAATAGTTCAGCCGCTGCAATTTGCTTTTCAAGTACTGCTGCCAATAAGACACACGTGACCACTGGCTACTCTGTGCACATGTTTATGTTCTACTCCAGTTTGACACTCACGTAGTTGATTACTGCCGTGGGATCTCACGTTGTACATTATACGAATCCTCAACAATCAGACTTTGCCACAAGAACCATACACAGTGTCAGGTCGAAATATGCCTGGCCCTTTCAACACAGACCGCTTTCACAAAGCACGTTTCAAGATAGAGTATTCAGTTTGTTTCACCTCAAATCCCCCCCCCCCCCCAATGTTGTTTCAGACACGCCTTCGCCGAAACCGATCACTCCAAAGCGATGACTAGCCAGTCCTCCATGTTCATGCTCAGATGTTTCATATTGTTTTAATACCACACCAAATGAAACAGGTTAAAGGAAATATAAGCGTGTATATAACATTTTTGTAGATAATTCATGTTTACATAACTTTCTTTTAATAAATGAAATCCATACAGAAAACTTGTTCATATGTATAAAAAATAAAAACGATATCACATAAAATCAATAATTCCCAGCAATTATCTACATCTAAGTACACACACACACACACATATATATATATATATATGTGTGTGTGTGTGTGTGTGTGTGTGTGTGTGTGTGTGTGTTGTATTTATCTAACTCCCACAGCGGTAAGATTTGACACGGGGTCGAGAAAGTGGGATTGAAAAATTAGCGGCTGAGCGCAAATGCACTGTAGTCTACAAAATACCTGGACAGCCACGTCGGCATTCCCCGGTAGAGGCGCCTCAGGCGATTAGCAATAATATAGATTGAGACGGCAAAGCTTTGAAGGGCGCACCTCCTAGAACTGCACAAGAAATACCTTAGAACGGCGGAATCAAGGCCTGAAGACCAAGACGGTACGGTTCTACAGAGTGTCGTATCTATTAGAATAGATACTCTGATCTTAACCAAAAAGCCCAGGAGGATATATATATATATATATATATATATATATATATATATATATATATATATATATATATATATATATTTAATGTATCAACATAAACTTTTAGCCTGAAGATTCCTCGAGGGGATTAAACGTGGGAGCCTCTGTGTAGCTTAATTGCCATAAATATATTTTCATAACTTACTATATATATATATATATATATATATATATATATATATATATATATATGTTAACAAGGTGGTAATATATTGATAAAATGAACTTAAACCAAAATGTTTTGAAAAGGAATAAACATTATATAAAACTTAAAACAGTCTACACAAAAGTAATCTATGTTCCCATGCAAGTGCATCTCACCAGGACTGATTATAGGAGCGATTAAATTGTCCAAAGAAAATTAAAAAATAACGACAAATTATCAAGGTTAGCGACGATGTTCTTATCAAAGCTATAAGTGTAGGGGTTAAGGATGGCGACACAAGTTTGTCATTTTATTTTTACCAACCCCTTCACGACAATATTCACACATTGGAAAACTGAATGCGTCAATCGTATACATACATGTATAGAATATATGTCTACAAATTCATGTCATGACAAATAAGCGCATATATTTATCGCCTTTTGTAAAACTTACATACACACACAAGCCAGAAACACATGCCATGTCTAGCTATTAACGTACATAACGTATATTCATAGACACAAATCATAACACACGCTAGTATGTTCATAAATGTTAGGGATCTGACATACACACACAACCAGAAACACATGCCATGTCTAGCTATTAACGTATATTACGTATATTCATAGACACAAATCATAACACACGCTGGTATGTTCATAAATGTATCACCTGTTAGGGATCTGACATACACACACATATATATGGTATGGTTAAAACCATAATCCGAATAAGCACATATATGCAACCATATATATATAACACCCACATCATATATATATATATATATATATCACACACAAATACTATATATATATATATATCACACAAATCATATATATATATATATCACACACACATTATATATATATCACACACATTTTATATACATATATATATATATATATATATATATCACACACACATTATATATATATATATATATATATATATATCACACACACATTATATATATATATATATATATATATATCACACACACATTATATATATATATATATATATAAATATCACACACACATTATATATATATATATATATATATATATATATCACACACACATTATATATATATATCACACACACATTTTATATATATATATATATATATATATATATCACACATTATATATATATATCACACACACATTTTATATATATATATATATATATATATATATCACACATTATATATATATCACACACACATTATATATATATATATATATCACACACACATATATATATATATTATATATCACACATTATATATATATATATATATCACACACACATATATATATATATATTATATCACACATTATATATATATATCACACATTATATATATATATATATCACACACATATATATATCACATACATTATATATATATATATCACACACATATATATATCACATACATTATATATATATATATCACACACATATATATATCACATACATTATATATATATATATCACACACATCATATATATATATATATCACACATTATATATATATCACACATTATATATATATATCACATTATATATATATATATCACACATTATATATATATATATCACACATTATATATATATCACACATTATATATATATATATATATATATATCACACATTATATATATATATCACACACATTATATATATATATCACACACATTATATGTATATATATCACATATATATATATATCACACATTATATATATATCACACATTATATATATATATCACACACATTATATATATATCACACACATTATATATATATCACACACATATACATATACATACATACATATATATCACACACATATACATATATATACATACATATATATCACACACATATACATATATATATATATATATCACACACACATATATATATATATCACACACACATATATATATATATCACACACACACATATATATATATCACACACACATATATATATATATATATATCACACACATATATATATATATATCACACACATATATATATATATATATATATATATATCACACACACATATATACATATATATCACACACACATATATACATATATATCACACACACATATATACATATATATCACACACACATATATACATATATAATATATATATATATATATATATATATATATATTACGTTGACACAATAATAATCCGATTACATTAGTATGCATGCACATCTATGTCGACAATAAGCAATCCTCCAATGAGGCAGTATTGCAAATTACAACAATTCTAAAAATTATTAATTAAGCCAATCCTACGTATATAATGGTGGCAGGTAATCGGGCATTATGGAAGGTACTATCGTATGCTACTATATTGATTTACTATGGGTTTTGCATTTATTTGTCTATTTGTTTTATTATTAAATATAATCTAGTTTAAACGACTTTTTTCATATTAAATAAACTCTGCTGAGGTGCTAAACAGATAGTTTATTATAGAATGTTAAAGTAAATTCTATTGGCTGTTACTATATTTATTCAGGCTGACCTGCTTTTAATGTCTACAACTAATACCTATTTTTCTCTTTGATTCAGCAGTGTATATCCATATGTATTTGTATAATGAGGTGTCTTCCTTCTTATACAGGTTATTGAAAGATATTATATAGTTTCTGAATCTAGCCTTAAAATCAGTATTTGTTTCACCTGTGTACAACTTTCTTAGACTGGAAGCATTCTGTGCACGCGCTGCTTAAATATACTATGTTGTTGGTCAGGCAATTTTTTTTGTAGCGGACATTCATTTTTATTTTTGCAGTTACACCCATTATTACTACTATCTTATATGTTGTTTATTGTATTGTTATTTATTATGGTTTAATATTTATTTATTATGGCCCTTAATTATTTTTTCTTCGTTATTCGTACAACTGTAGCTAAGTTTAATAGTACTTTTATTTGATATTTTATGTAATGGATTATTAGCAGGAAAATGCCCACCTAAAAGATTAAGAAACAGCAGATTACAGGGGTGCATACCAAATAATCTTTCGACTTCTATTTTTCTTCTATTCTCTATTATTTCCACTATCATACACAATTTACATAGTTATACTGTTTTGTAAAGTCTATTGTTACTAAAAATGTCATCGGTATTGTTGATAATTCTATGCCTAATTTATTTTGGGATATGTTAAATAATAGAAAAAGAGGTGAATTGAGTAAGGATTAACATATATACAGTCAGAATTTTCTTCATATATGGTTTATATATATATATATATATATATATATATATATATATATATATATATATATATATATAACAATAACAATAAATATTTTTCAATATCCACATACACATATGTTTCATCTTAAACAATACTCATCAGTGTGGGAAGATATAACAGTATCAGGATTCGAACACCGGACTAAATATACCTTTGACTTCTATCCGTCGTCTTTGCTTTCACGCTGTCTCTATCCGGCTTTGCTTTGTTGGAGACATTGTGCCGTGTTCACGGTTCATAGAAAATGAATTCAAATTACATTAAAACTAAAATTATGTCTAAAACTTTAATTATGAATAAATGAAATGGACGCACAAGTGAAATCAGTAAATACTCTATTTATTTTAAACCGACACTACTTTGATGGAATCAACACTTATCAGCCGAACGCGCTAACCGATGGCTCCACATATAAAGAAGCGCCCCTCCAATTATGTTATTCATAAATAGATAAAATTATCTATTTACACTACACTACTGATCTAAAACAACTGCGTACGTCTCATTTAAATTATGTCATGAAACAGAAATAATTTTTATTATTCCAATAAAACCATGGCGAAACATGGGTGGAATATGAATAAAGACTTTGTACTATTACCTCTTGTTCTCTTCTCTCTGCCGTCTTCTCCTGTCATATAATTAGCCTGACTCTCCTTCTCTTTATTCTCGCTATATGTCTCCCTTCATCATTTCTATCCTTTTTTCAACTCGAATACCCCTATTTTTTTTCACCAAATTAGTGCAAGTTTATGATAAACTATTTTACAACATTAAAATCATAGAACATTTATTTAAAAAAAAAAACAGAATTAATAAATATGTATTCATTTTTCTATTTAAAGTAAACGTTTACGTTAGAATAATGATTGAAATAAATTGAAATCTAACCCGAGGTTAAATGTAGACTAATGAATAATGAAATCCCTTTTACCCAACGATTAGATGACAATAAGATGATAGCGGTGATAAGCCCTTTCTATATTTTTTAAAAACGAAGTGACGATATGATTGGCTAATGATAAATATGATGTAAATCAGATGATTCTCTTACTAAATGAAATGTTGGGCCGGATATAGTATGTACTCAATGAAATAGATTAGATTTTCAATTTAGTTTGAAAATGACACAGATTGTCCATTGCTGTATAGGTATAACTTGGCAAATCTGACAGGATAAGTTGTTACATATTTTTTTAGTATATAGCTAGACTTTAAATAAGGTCTTAGCTGAAAGATGTATGCACATATGTAGCCTAAAATATTTGTGAAGATAAAAATATTATACTAAAATACAGCTCTGCTTGTTATTGAGCACTATCTTATAAGCACATGATTATACTTATGGACTAACAATATACCAAACACACAGACTAATTATATATATATATATATATATAAATATATATATACACTCATGAACAAAAAAAATGAGCCAGGAAAGAAATTTACAATTTATTGCACAAAAAGCTGCATTACACAAAATGCAATTAAATAATAAACGAAAATGAGTAAAAAATATAAAGAGCAAGATATTTACTTTAATAAAAACTTAGTATGGAATGGAATTGCCCTTAGATCTTTTTAAAAGATCAATTCATTTTATCATGCTCTCAACCAACTTGGAGCACTGTGAAGAGGAGATGTTATTCCATTCTCTTTGTACTGCTTCCCATAATTTTTCTTTGTTGGAAAAAGTTTTTCTAACTAATGCACGAGATATTATAGCCCAAATATTTTCCATTGGGTTTAAATCTGGGCTTTGGCCAGGCCAAAACATCACATCAATTGAATTATCAGTAAGCCACTTCTTTGTGACTTTTGCTGTGTGTGCAGGGGCATTATCATGTTGAAAAATAATGTCATTGTTCATTTCTAACTTCTGGATGCTTGGTAATAGACCTCTTTCTAATATTTGAATGTATTCTTTGGCATTAATTGACGCATCACATCTGATAATTTCCCCAACTCCTGCAGCAGAAAAGGTCCCCCATACCATTATTCCTCCGTTTCCATGTTTTACTGTGGTTTTTATGCAATTCGGTGAAAATCTTTCTCCGGATCTTCAGATGCAACGTTCAGGGGCATCACTGGCAAGGCAAAATCTTGATTCGTCCGACCAGAAAACATTTCTAAACCAATCTGCATCTTTCGTACCATAACATGATGCAAATGTCTTTCTGTCGCTGATGTTCTTCTTAGTTAACAAAGGTTTTTTTGCACATCTTTTTGATGAAAATCCCATTTCCTTCATCCTTCTGGATATTGTCACTCTAGAAAGAGAATTTCCTTTTGCTGTTTCGAATTGTTTGCTATGGTCAACATAAGTTTTTTTGCGATCCTTCAAAACGGTCATTTTAAGCCTGTGATCGTCCTTCATTGTGAATGCTCTGGGGCGACCAGAACCAACTTTCCTGCTCACTGTGCCTTCAATTTCGAACCTTTGCCCAATTCTCTTCCCAGCTGAAAGAGATGTTGCCACCTTTTCTTCTTTCAAAATGTCGAAAATCTGCTTGTAAGTCAAATTTGCCTGTCGTAATCCTGCAATTCGGTTTTTAATTTTTTCGTCAAGATGTCGTCTTACTTTTCTTGGACTCATCTTTAATACTAATAATCTGAAAAATACTAAATAACAGCTAATTATTAGCAAACAAGCGATAAAAATTTTAAAAATTGTTTTCTTTCCAATTTCAATCATGGCTCATTTTTTTTTGTTCCAATTTTAATCATGGCCCATTTTTTTTGTTCACGAGTGTATATCTATATAACATTTATAAATAAATATTAATTATTTATTACCTACAGACATCGATGTTTCATGCTTACGCAATCTTCAGTGCAGGAAGCTTATTCCCGACGGTCACAAACCCCGACTACAAATCGCCACTGATTCGCAGTCAGGAGAGTTACCAGTTGGCCACCAGAAATTAGCTTAGAATTTAGGAGAAATTAAACTTTGTAAATACCAAGTCGGCGATTATTAACAGCAAGCGGCGAAGAGTGATCTAAAAACAAAACATCGTGTTGGATCTCACAATGAAGCTAGTAGTACTGCTTGTTATTAAATTCACTCAGAGTGCCCAACCTTATTAAAGGGGGCTGTACAATAATATATATATATATATATATATATATATATATATATATATATATATATATATATATATATATATATATATACATACAATGATTTGTTGTATATAAATGTATCTTATGGTTCCATGGAGAACGGTTTTCTGTGGAAATTGCATAAAAATTGTTTGTTTTTTCTTGAGGATTTTCTCCGGAAGTGATATGACGATATTCTGATGAGTTGCACGAACGAAATATCCGGGTAATTATATGTCTATTCCTGCTTGTTCGTTATATTATATATACAGGGTGGCGCAAAAGTCACGCATTAGTTTGAACCAGTAACAACTTTCACATTTAATCAAATTTTCTATTTATTTTTCAGAATATTACAGATATAAACATTGATAATTTATCATGGAAAAATATAGCACTGAACAACGAACCAAAATTATTGAACTTTACTTCGGAAACCATCGTTCAATAATCTTTACCCAAAAAGTCTATCGTCGGCATTATGTCAAACAATCTCCCAGTCAGACCACAATTGATCGTCTTGTGGTTTGATTTCGGCAGCAGGATTCAGTGAGTGACCTTCCACGATCTGGCAGGCCACGTTCAGTACGGACAGCGGAAAATGTAGCACTCGTTGAGGATAGCATTGCTGAAAATCCAGACACCTTAACTCGAAGACGAACCACTCAGATTGGGATGTCCAGAAGGTCACTTCAAAGAATTTTGCGTGAATTGCATGTTTCTATACAAAATTCAATTGGTACAGGCATTAAAACCCACAGATTTGCAATTACGCGTAGCTTATACTGTTCACATTCAGCAATTAGCCAGAGAAAAAAAATGAGTTCATCCATAAGCTGATAATGAGCGACGAAGCCCATTTTCATCTGAACGGGTTCGTAAATAAGCAAAACTGCAGAATATGGGCCATTGAAAATCCAAGAACCGTTCATCAGCGTGAATTACATCCACTAAAATGTACCGTATGGTGTGGTGTTACCTCGAAAAGAGTGATCGGTCCATATTTCTTTGAAGACGAAGAAGGTGTCGCGGTGACGATAACTGCACAGCGATATCAACAAGATTATTCACATTTGAAAGGATGCTTTAAGCAAATTAAACTTTATTTAATGAATCAGGTAATTCATTGTTTATTATTTTTTTTACATTGCTAATTTTACTCTACATTTAATTCTCCAAATCTCAATTCCAGCTTCAATATTTTAAGAGTTAATTCCACTTGTCCTGTACTTCTCCAGGTTTATATATAAGAATATTAATACATATGCGTTTGCATTTTTCTATCCAGTCCACTTTTTGTAAGGCATTGCAATTTGAGAACATACAATACATTTTTTTCTGATAATTTAAAATAGTCACCTATAGCTTAAGTTGGTAGAAATATTAGTAATAATTGTTAATTAAGTTGAACCAATAATCAGTATGACATCACAATATAAAAGCATCTAATTCATTAGTGAACTAGCCTATGATTTATTACTTATCTGCTGAAATATTAATCAATTCAAACTTTCCTTCAGAATCTGCAAAAAGCAATAATAAGCAATTCTTAGTAACTTCATTATCATAATGTAGAAAAAAATGAGTATATTTAGTATAATTATTTAAAACATTTACCTTTTGGGGGCAGCCTTACTACATTATTCAGTATTGCCCAAAGAGACAAAGTCACAACAAATTATATTTTAATAAATTTGAATTTAACTTTAAACATGAAGTTAGCAACAATAATAACTTCATGTGTATATTTTGAAACAAAACACATTAATAGAATATATTAAATTAACCATATGATTGACTATTTATTAAAACGGTCTACCACAGAATTGTCGAGAGCAAAGGACGGACAGTAAAAAAATATATTCGCGTAAGTCATTTGTGCTTCTAACAAAGAACTATTAAATAAGCAAGTCGCATTTTTGCAAAATTAAAAGGGGTTTTAAAGATTTCCCATAAAACTAGTCTTATTAGGCTTATAGCGACGGATTTGGTTTTGTAAAACTACGTACACATATATATAAAAAAAATTCTTTTTCTTAGTTTTGTTTTTCAAACAAAAGAACTGGGATTGAATTTTTTGTTTTACTAAGAAATAATATATTTCTTGTTTTGTGTATTAGTTGAGCAAACTAATTATATTAAGCACGTTGTGGGGAAAACTGATTTATTTTTACAAGTGTAAATTGTGTGGTGCATAATTTGAATTCGTGAATGATGGACACTGGATTCAAAGATTCTCTTTTTCAATTACTTAAATTCCAAACGGAACTAAATGTTGCGTTACAAAGACAGCAAGTTGAACAACAAATGGAACTTCAAAGTAAACAAGTTGAAATTGAGGAGAAATTTAAAAGAGAGTTGTTGGAACAGCAAAAAGCCCAAAGAAAAATGCATGCTGAACGAGAAGAAAGATTCCAAGAAAAACTGCTACAACAGCAGAAACACTTCGAAGAACTCTTGATAAAAACACAGGAGGAACAGAGAAAATTTCTGGAGGCAACACAGTTAACGAAAGCAAACGAGAATCATAATGCATTCTCCCAGACGGCTGTGTGGAGCGCTATCGAAATTTTCAATTATAATCCAGAAGACGATGTCACTTTTGCTCACTTCTATAGAAGATATAAGGATATTTTTGTATCGGACTGCAGTACATGGACAGACTCTAAAAAAGTTAGATTTTTGCTAAGAAAATTAGGAGCTGCCGAGCATACAAAGTTCGTGAATTTTATCCTTCCAAAAAAGACCAGTGAGTTGAACTTCCAAGAGGCAGTTACTTTACTAACAGAACTGTTTTCTACAAAAACATCTCTTTTCCACAGGAGATATAAGTGTATGAATGTCACTAGAAGAGAGGAAGACGACTACATTACGTATGCAAGTATAGTAAATAAACTTTGCGACGATTTTAAATTAGAGGAATTATCATCGGATAATTTTAAATGTCTAATATTCTTGCAAGGTCTGGTCTTAAATAAAGACTCTGAAATCAGACGTCGTGTTTTAAATAAACTCGAAAATGAGCCATGTCTAACAATACAAAACTTAGCGGAAGACTGAACGTTTTGTTGCATTGAAACAGGACAGTCGTGACAGAGGAAAACGGAGTGTCGCACATTAAAAAAATCCATCATCAGAAAAAATTGACTTCAATGAATAACCAGAGAAAAAAACATGGAAAAGATTCACCTGGACCGTGTTGGAGGTGTGGAGATAACCATTGGTACAATGAGTGTCCCTACATATTCAAACAATGTGACAACTGCCACCAGAAAGGACATAAGGCATCACGTTGTAGGAAAAAATCTGGTAGAAAGACATCCATTAAACTGACAAAAATTGAACCTGAAGAACAAAATATCCGGAAATATGTACAGGTCAAAATGCTTAAAAAAAAGTAAGACTACATCTTGATAGTGGGTCTGACATTTCCATCATTAATGTACAGACATGGAAGAAGCTTGGGATACCCACTATGATCAAATCACAAAAAACGGTGAGAAGCGTCAGTGGTGAAAAAATAACCTTCGAAGAGGAATTATTGACGAATATTTCTTTCCAGAATAAGACCGTAAAAACCAACATTTTTGTTATGCGAAAATCGAATAACCTTTGAACTTTGGTTTTTTTCGAAAGCCAACTTATCCATCTGTATTTCTCCTCTGATGATAAGATTTCGATCTTTGAAAAGCCTTGGCTTAAGGAAAGAATAATAAACACTAGTTTATTACTGAATACACCTTGCATTGAACAATTGAAATTTGAAATAAATTTGGACAATCGTCGCATATTTATCACTCTTTTTTCTTCTATCTCTCTCTCTCTCTCTCTCTCTCTCTCTCTCTCTCTATATATATATATATATATATATATATATATATATATATATATATATATATGTGCGTGCGTGTGTGTGTGGTTGATACATTAGCCCAGATGCATGGGTGAATGGTGGCTTTGTAGAGATTCAGGATACTAGCAGGTGTATGAAGTTTTCGAGCTCGGCATGCGGGATCCCACCTTTTTTTCAGACTTTGCTCATTCTACATTTTTAGGCAATTACCTGTAAATAGCCTGGAAAAATTGGCGCCATAAAATAAACCACAATATTTTTGATTTTAAATCGGGGATTACTTTAGCATATACATTTAGCGTAAAATAATCATACACTTCCGGGTTACCGAGTTAATGATCACCCACTTCCAGACCAGGTAGCGGTTTTAAAGACATCACATTTTTTAAGGAGATAAGTACATACCCGCTCATTGATCTAGGACTGATCTATGAAAAATAAAAATCCATGAAGTGCAGAAGCTAGTACACAATTTTGGGGAGTAATTCTTCTATGCGGGAACCTGCAAGTTGATGGGCGAACGCATACGGAACGTTGAGGGTGGGGGATAAAGGCATTGCCATTATTCATAACAATAAGCAATTGTTTTATTTATAACATGTTTTAATGTATTTTTCAGCAAAGAAAAAGAATTAGTTACCCTGAATAAGCACAAAAGTGATCTAAGAGATTTAGAAAATGGGCAACATTAACCATTGTTTTACATGTCTTTTAAAACGCTGTATTAGTTTATACCAAGAAAATGGAGAAAAAAAGAATTAATCTCGCTTCTGAAAAAAATGTATTTATTGAAACTCTTAGCAAAAATTATAATAAAAAATTTTATTATTTAAAACCGCAACATTTTTTTTTTCAAATTTCAATATAAATATTCAGATACGTGGTGCTTCATCAAGATGTTATCAATATATATATATATATATATATATATATATATATATATATATATATATATATATATATATATAGATATATACACTAGTAAGTGTGTAAGATCTTACTTTCAAAACTTCTCTCTCTCTTTCTTTCTCTACCTCTCTCTGTCCCCTGACCCCTCTCTTCTTCCCATCGTTCTCTCTTCCATTTTGTATCCCTATCCCCCAGTCTCTTTCTCTCGCTTTAAATCACCCTTCTCTTGATCATTCTCTTCCCTTTCTATAAAAAATACCATTGCAAACCAGAGGTCGATAGAAAGAACTCACTCTCTGTTCCTAGTAAACTGCAAAATGAATGACTATTTACAATAAGAGTGTGTCCATCTTCTGTCCGAGGCAATGTGGAAAATGAAAATTTGAGCTTTATGAATGTGTCTTGTGCAGTTCCTGACTTTTAGGTAAACACACATATACAAGCAGACAACTGCAAGTTATATAATTATATATATATATATATATATATATATATATATATATATATATATATATCAGTATGAAACTATAGTTATGACAAGTAAGCTACACAGAAACGTTTATGTTCACTTCCCAAGGGAAATCATCTAGCAATAAATATATGTTCATACTGCTACTAAGCTTTTTTCATAGATTGAAAACTTGAAGTAAATGCTGTCAACAACAAAACATATATAGATAATGCACTATTTTATAATATTTCTAGAAAAATAACCGTACTAGCCTGGGTATAACCAATAAATATATCATAATTTAAAATTTTTAATGATTTTTGTTCCTTAGTGGGGTTTTGTAGTGTTTCAGTGAAACCCCGCTCAATGCTAAAGTTTACACCCGGTTGCCATGATTACAGATTCAATAGTTTAGGATTTTACCAAGCATATACATAGTACTGATGTTCATGCGCGCACCGATCTCTTTAAAAATGCATTACTTACGTAAAACGCAAAATTTCTCTAAATTTTTTGTATCTAACCGATTTTGAAAAATAAATTTAGGAGCAGGTGCGAGTTTAGATGGGTGCATCGCTTAAATGGTTATTCACCGTATTGCCGAGAATATATATTCAAAAATTAGTAAGCATCGGTTCATAAGAAATTAAAAATTTTTTTTTTTAATATATATGCGGTGTGCATATATAAATAAAAACATTCCCCCCAATTTTTTGTTCTGTGTTACTCACCATATTCTCTAAAAAATATTCCAAACTTTATAATGATCGGTTCATTAGTTTAGGAGATTAAGTCGGTGCGGGTTTAGGTTAACGCCTTCCGTAAATATTAAAGTTTACAAAATAAATAATGCACTCATGTTTCTCATCGGGTTACCGCGGTATATATTCCAAAATTCATAATAATTGGTTCATAAAAACAATATATATATATATATATATGTTTGTGTGTGTGTGTGTGTGTGTGTGTGTGTGTGTGTCACTTTTCCGACTCGCCTTCCTGATGGTGCGGACCAGCAAGCCTCACTTCTCGACTTGTTCTTGACCTCACTACTCGAGGCTTGTGTGGGGAATGCTCATAGCTCACTCGGAAACTCTGATCACGTTGTGGCAATGATACTTATCACCTTAAAAACTTGTCCAAACGCTGATGAGTCCTTGCTCAAAACGACGAGAAACTATGAGCAGGCTGATTTTGAATCCGTCAGCGACGCCTCATGGAGTGACACCTTCTCACTATCTGCTGATCAGTGTGCAAATGAGCAAACCGAATGAGTCAAAGCAGGTATTGATGCTTATGTCCCTACGCGAAAATTCTTCAGGAAACCCCACTCTCCTCAATGGTTCACCTCAGAATATGCAGCTGCTATTGCTGAGAGATAGAAGGCATTTCAAAAATTCGGCTGCCATAAGTCAACTACGAATAGACAGATATTTATAAAGGCAAGAAATGATT
>OY744519.1:69169311-69236811 GCA_963556195.1 Sepiola atlantica
ATCAAGCTATCAACGGGGCGACCAGGAAAGAGAGGGATTGTTACACTTCTGTCCCGAGAACGGAGAGAGGGGGTAGGAAAAAGGGAGCGACCGGAGAAGAGAGAGATTGTTACACTATTGTCACGGGCAACGCCGGGTAACCCCTGCTCGTCTTATATTGAGGGGAAATGTTAGTGTGTATGAATGTATGTCTAGCTAAAACTGGAAAAATACGCAACATATATCTTTTAAGTTGATATCTTCTAAATTAGCCATATTTCGGGCGCATAATATCAGAGAATCTAAAAAACATTACAGTCTTGATATAGAACTGACACACACTTTGTTATAGGGGTTGTCAAATTTGTTCGTTTTTTGCACACTACGCATGCATAGACAACTAATCGGAAGTTAACAAGCATATCTTTATAGCATACTTAAACGCTCGCCAAAAGGAAATGGCACGGTGAACAAGTGGTTATCGACAGCGACTTAGAACCTAGCTGTGTCGTGTTCGAATAAAATTCGTTCTACAGAAACATTTTCATCAATTTTGCTGCATTTTACGTGACGAACTAAGGTCAGTAAATGAAAAATCTACCTTTGCGTCTTAACAGTTCCTTTTTAATTTTTTTATTTAATTTTTAATTAATTTTTTTTAACAGAGCGAATACTACACATCATCATGCTTGTTTTATTCTGGAAAAGGTTTTACATTTGTATTAAAAACGTATTCATTTAAAATCATAAGTTAGTTCATCGTGAAAAAACACTACGCTGATCTTCGTTCGTAAAACATCGCTGGTTTAAAGTAATCATATTGTTTTAATTAATAAAAGATATACACTTTAATCAACGTAGTTTTAATCAAAAGTTCTTAGTACAAAAATATGAACTACGTTGTATAGTGGGGGATCATTTTTACACATAAAATTAATCACCAACTGCCGGCACACCGTCTGTATTTTTTGGCAAATCTTGGTAATTTGTTTAAGGCGATTATATGTAAATAGCTTAAAAAAACTTAGCGGTTCCATATACGGTTCTTAACGACATAAAAGCAAACGTATTTTTAAAGGAAGATAAATTGTTCGTATGTTTTTTTTGTTGAATAAAAAATCTTCAAGATATTTTAATGCTGTAAAACTAACTTGTTATAAACAATTTATTTTATCTCTTAAAAAATTAGGTATTATGTTATTATTGGAACCCTGCCCTTGCACCATTAAGCTTTTATATTTTAGGCAATTACATGTACAAACTGAAGAACTTGATGGCAGAAACACATCAATTATTTTAGATGGGGGATCAGTTTCGTATTCCAAGCTACCAAAGGTAATGATAACCCACGGCATAACTAGATATCGGGGTGGGAGACAGGGAAGTGTAACCACGAGGAAGAGACAAAGATAAAGATACAGATTGAAAGGGTATTGAGAAGTTTTGATATAAAAGATGGAACACACACTTTTTATCCACTTTCAATGTTCTTTAGTTACTAATTTTGAAATAAAATGCCGACTTATTCCTCAAGGAGAGTTGTCTGGGCGCATGTCTTGAGACGTAAAAATGAACTAGGCTGTAGAGAGAAGAGAGAGAGAGAGATAAAACGAGAGAGAGAGGGGTAGAAAGATCTCCAGGCAACGTCAGATACCCCTGTTTGTAGATAATAAAACGCCAAAACGAAGAAAAACACTCATAAATGTGTCTGGAGTCTAGTTATCGATACGAATAATTAGGGATCATAATTTTTCCGTCATTTTTACCGGAGGGTATACACTAGTTTATATAAGTGATAGAGAGTTATTAGGTGCATTCCAATGACCAAAGGAAAAATCAATCCATATCTACAACCTTATTATTTTAAATTTATTTTAAAACTTGAAATGAATTTGAAACAATTTCTGAGATTATAAAGAGTGGATACCTCAATATATACTTTTTATAAAAACTCACAAATTTATATATATATATATATATATTATACTAAAGCTGAGTTAATCAACGTTTGTTTCCCTAAAGCTGCTTTTGGGGGATTGAGTTTGAAAACAAAACGTTCATTTTCATTGTTCTAATTAGCCGCACTTCACATTTAATTCACCAAGTCTTGTACTATTTTTCATCTCTCTCACTCTTATTGTAAAAGGAGTCTATCACCTTCGCATCGGTCACAGTCTCACTCATAAGGGAATTTTTTGATCTTTTGCCGATTCATTTTATTAAGGTTCGTTCGAAACGTACGTAAAATAAAATCCAGTTTACTAGAATTGTTACTTTTAAACCTGATTTAGATGATATTTTACACCTTTAGATTCGTATACTTAAAGCTCTATTTTGTCGTGTTTGGGATCAGGTGTGCGGAGTCGGAAGGTATATGATTAGACTGCAAGTCCGACTCCTATGACTCTAAAATATCCGACTCTGACTGTTTATATCTAAATCTTCCAATATTCAGACTATTTGTTGCTTCTTCGAGGATTACAAAAGTTAAACGACTTGCATTCTTACGAGCCTGAGTCTGACTTCTAAAACATCCGACTCTTTTCGACTCCGCGACCCTGTACGGAATATCCATATTCTTTCCCCATTGCCAATTGGACACGATTGGTTGGCTTAACTCTAAACACAATTTTCTGATAAGAATCAGATTATAATGATATAAAATTTGTTTCATATCATTTATCATGTATATAGTCTTGAAAGTTGATATATCAAAAAAAACCTTTAGTCCTAAGCACTTCGTTGGAAAATTTCTGTTTTATAAGTCTATCAATTCCTTGCCCTTGCTATAGTGGTTTGCCCCCAATAATTTACGTCGGCCTTCACGCGGAACTATTATTTTTATAGGGATCATCAGTTATTTACCATGAAAATCTGTTTCGGGGATTTAAAAATAAAACAGTAATTTTTCTCATGGCTTCCCAGCAGTGTTGATCAGACACCACCTCACCAAAGACAAAAACGGATACCAGATCTAGTTTTCTGCTTCAAATTGATAACTACGTAGCATATTTTGGTTGAAAATATTTTCCTTACCTGTGTTGTTCGTCCATGCTCAATTTTATAAGAAACATGTATTTATTATTTCCCAAACTAATTTATTGTACAGCGTTTATACGAATCCCTTTATATTTTTATACTACTTATCGACCTTCCTTGGCTATTTTTGTTTATTTCTCGATCTCAAGTCTATCTCTGTTTTGCCAGATTCTCGATCGATCGGTCACCGTAATTCTGAAAATAGTTTTTTTCCCACATTCAACTCAGTCAACAAGCAATAACTGTTTATATTCGCATTTTCCTCATAAATTTGAAATCGTCAAACCAACAACATTCCAATTCCAAATGCGATCTCTACTAACACACATCTCCTGACCAACATCTCATTACTATCTAGATTATAATCCTATCTACTACCTTGCTTATCCGATCACCCCGGGTTATCTCGTAGCATAACCATCCTCATCAGAACATGGGTTATTATATTTATTGTCTTTCTTTGCAGGAGGTTAGACAAAAAGTCAGGTGAGTTGTTGAAAATCCAGCACACTAGGTGAAGTGCACTGTGGCCCACGAAAAACGCCTGAGCAACCCTGTCGGTATTCCCTGGTAAAGGCGCTTCAGGCGATTAGCAAGAAACTTACCCTCTTCTCGGAGAGAAGTTCAAACCTGGGAAGGTGGACCTCTTAGGACTTAACAGAGCCATAACCCAGCCTACTGTCGGAGTGATTGTCGAGGACCTACCCTCGACTGGTACAAACAACATCTATTCTAGCTGTGCCAGGTAGGTAGGGTCCTAATAAGTCAACTCGAACTGAATATTTTCCCAACATAGGAAGAGATTGCAAGAACACGATGGTGGCAATTTAGTCAGGATGAGGTCACATTCTATAAACGCGCCTTTGTAAATCGCCCATTTGAAGGTTGATTGCCGAAATAACTTATGCGCTGAAGATGTGCGATTAATTATAGGACATATGGCCCATTGATTTCACCAGAAAAATAGTCTCAATGGGAGTTTAATTTTGCCAACTTTTACGCATCAATAAAGATGACTTTTTATATTCAAAAAATAAGATTTTGCCGAAATAGTTTTAGTCTGATTCCAAATATGTTCAGAATGTACACCGAAAGGCATTAGGCTTGCACCGACATGCCAAGGTTTCAGCCCTATTGACCCATCAGAGCCAATAATTTGCTAACAGATTTAATCTACTCTTCAACGGTAAATTTCAATCATTCCAGTAATCATAAGAGCCACAGGGCGCATGAAAATTTTTTTTTAAAACCACATTGCAAATATACCTGGTGAACCAAGTGCAAGAAGGATCCAAGCAATTGCGCTTAACAGGACGGTTAACATTCTGAAAAGATCTTTAGGTTGGAGTTTCTGAAAAAGCGAGTGAATGCCTGGCATCCGGTAAGATGCTCAATCTGCAGCAAAAACGAACAGAACATAAAACTGAAGAACAAAAAAGAGGAACGGTAACAATGTATAAACTTGAGATGGGGGAGGCGGTCTCGAAGCGAAAATGAGGCAGTTTGGAAAAAAGGAAATTTCTCAAAGTACTGGTCAGTGTAGGCATCGATTTTTCCGTCTGTTATCTACCGTGGGATCCCATGCTCGGTAAACTTATTGCTATCCGAGGGTACTGCTATAGAGACGCTACGACACTCATCAACCACTGTATCGTAAAGAGCAATGTGTATTTATTTGTATATAAATAAATATAAATCCGTCCCGTCACACAAAAGTGTGCGAGTAATAACGTACCTTATTCTAGCTACCGGATGTAACTATTTCAAGTTGTGAGGAGAAGCGCAGAATTAAATAGCAAGTCGGACAACCCCGCCGCCTGTAACAAATTAAAAAAGAACTCCATCGTTCTAAAGAAAAAAAAGATAATGGTAGGCGTCATTTATCCTTTAGGTCATCAGCCATGATAATGATTATTTATATATTAATAATTACATTACTGGCGTAATTCTATGATTTTATATGAATATTAGTGAGAACACTGGCGAAATGTTATTCCCGCCATTTTTTAGGGAGGGTAAACACTTGTATAATACATCTGCTCGATCGTAAGTTCTACAAGAGGTAGTAAAAATTATTTCATTTAAAAACTATACATTACAGTGTCTGTTCGGTGTACAGGAGTCTCATCGGTTCCTACAAACAAGATTAATTTCGCATAATTGAAAACATTTAAGGCGATCGATTTTTTCAGCAGGGCCTTACCGTTTTCATTCAACGGTGATTGGCACAACGCTTACATATTAACTCACTAATATCGGAGAGCGTGAGATAAAGAAATACTATAAGTATATAATACCGCTCTCTTATGAACATATCAACTATAAACGCAAATAAAAACGCCCTCTAAAAGTAAATATTAAAAAAACATATGAATTTTGAAAAATATATATCTTAAATATACAATTAATAACAGACGGCCATATATGCAAAAAAATATCTGATATCGTGAAAAATAGAATAACAACACACGTTCTTATATATATATATATATATATATATATATATATATATATATATATATATATATATATATATATATAGTGTCAGGTTATATTGAATATACATCAATAAAGTGCTCGATCGCAGAGTAGTGAGAGCTAATATAATTTATTTGAAAACTATGTTAATATTTCAGTAACGTATCGCAATTTCATCCAGATGGGCTGACTTTTTACATTTAAAAATATCTCTATGCCCAGTGGAATCGTCGGCATTCTGAATGAGGTGAAACCATGATGAGATATAGCGTTATATCGATATAACGCCATTTCTCAGTGTGGTTTCACCTCATTCAGAACGCCGAGGATTCGACTGGGCATAACGATTTTAAAGGAAAGATGTAAAAATCAGCCCATGTGGATGAAACCGTGGTACCTATAGGTAACAGTTTTCAATATATATATATATATATATATATATATATATATATATATATTATATTATATATTATATTTCTGAATTTTTTAGATGAGAATTGATAATTTGTATAATTCTGGTTATTCGGACTACATTTTTAATCTTCAGTGTTATCACAAGGTTTCGGTTGCTGTAACATCCGGCCATCTTCAGGTGTATCTCTTCGAACTAGGTAATATCTTTGCTGAACTCGGGAAATTGACGGAATTTCGAACGGAACCCCTTATTTAATAAACAGGGGGTAGCGATGACTCGTAGCGCAGTGGATATATTACTAGGTTAAATTCAGTTCTAAGTGATAGTCATCTGAATTGAAGGTTGAATCCTCGATGAGAAGAATTGCGAATTACTGAAGGCTGACGGAACAAGAGCATGCTACCCTCGTGGATTAAATAAAGGGTTACGTTCGAAATTCCGTCTAGATTCCCGAGTTCGACAGAAATATTCCCGAGTTCGAAGAGACCGGAGGTTACAGCGGTCGAAATGTTCTGATGATTACACTCAAGAAAAGAAATGTAATCCGAATAATCAAATTATAAATATATATATATATATATATATATATATATATATATATATATATAATTGAACTAATATTCATAAACCAGCAATCTAAAACAATGACCCTCTGAAATAAATTAAATTAAACATCCGCAAAACTCTCAATTAATCGATCAAGACAACTCTTTGTAAACACATAATTTTTTTTATTTAATGGAACAATACAAGCAGACACCGTCCACATGTATACGATTAATAGTTTTTACACTGTTTTTATCATTTCTCCTCGAGTTTAAAAAATCTAATCTTTGATTTGAAGCGGACTATTTTAATACGGGCTCTAACCTAGATACTGTTTTGTAGCTACTGAAAAAACCCGTACACAACACCGATACTGTAATGTATGTTTTTAAAAATAATATATATATATATATATATATATATATAATGCGCTACGGAGTCCTATTGGCTTAAACGACGGAGAAGGTGACCCTTCTTTACATTCCGTTGAAGTGAAGCATGAGCAACTTCATTTGGGGCTGAAGGGCATGGTTTAGCGCTCCTCGCTCCAAAAGTATTTGGATTTAAAAATACATTTAACAATAAAAGGTTAATGAAAAGAAAGTTTGAGCTAAACTATTTGAATTTTTGTATAACAAAAGGTAATGTATATACAGACCTGGAAACCTGAAATATTTTAATTTCTCAGATTTTTATATCAAACTAAGCATGACTTGTCACCTAGGTGCTACATTCCTGATAACCCATCTTTCTAAGAAGACACGCGTGAGTTACACTGTAGAAAACTATTCATGACACCGGCGATCAACTTTTGTTGGGAAAAGCGTTTCTTCCAAATAAAGTTCATCGCCGGTTTGATCGATAGTTTTCTGGAAAAATACATTCAGAAATGGAATTTATATTATTGCCTGAACCGGGTTGCCTATGAGTAGGTCTTCAATCGGTATGTAATTTAAATAACTACATACTCCATTTTATATCTTTTTAAATATTTAACGCTTAATTTATATGCGAAAGTAATCCCCAATTAAAAGTCGAAAATATAGTACTTTGTTTTTGTTTTGTTTATTGTCTTAGCGTCATTTTTTCAGACTGTTTACATGTAATTACCTAAATATGTAGAATGAGCTAAGTCTGCTACAAAGAAGATGGAATTTCCCTACGGAGCTAGAACACTTCACACACCTCCTAGTATCATATATCTCTACAAAGCCACCATTCACCCATTCATGGAGTATTGTTACCACATCTAGGCTAATGCATCAACCACTATATATATTATGTGTGTCTGTCCGTCAGTCAGAATCTTTTTCAACGAATATCTTAACTTCATTAAAGAAATAGAAAATATTGCATTAATACTAAATAATAAATCTCCAAATCAGACGCCATGACCGGAAATCGAAACATGAATCTTACGATCTTCAGTCTGACGTTCTACCAACTGAGCTATTTACACTTTCTTATAAATGCATCTTAAAACATTCCCTTTATAAAATAAATATAGCTTTGGCGTGACGGCATATGCTTTATGAGTTACGCCATGTCAAAAAACATGAATTTAAACATAAGCGATAATATAAAACATAAATAAATGAGTAAACGTTACCAATAGCGTTGGACATTATTGTAATAGTCACACACAATATATTTAGCTTTAACTATGCACTGTATGTAGTTTTATTTTTTACAATCATATGATTATAGGCATGTAAATAGGAACATCTTCTCGCAGTCTAGCAAAAGTATGCGACCGTAGGGAGGATATTTTCTAGTCTACTTGTAATATAACGAAGACATTGTACCTAAAAAACTCATTAAAACGACGATTAAAACTAGGATCATACATTTTAAGTGATCGCTCAACTCTTCGATTATGTTGGAATTTAAAAGTGGGTTTGAAAAATGTGGCGGTTGAAAGAATGGAAAAATAAATAAAACTGATTTATTAAAGATGTGGAAGCAAATAATGTTCTTTTGAGCTTTTTATTTGATCTATATTGTTTGAAATCTGTGATCTATTCGATATTCTCTCTTCACTCGGAATTGTTCTTTGAAAATCTCAGTATGTCAATATAATGTTAGCAGTATTTGAAAATTGATAAATTATGAAACATTCTGATGGAGAAAATCATTTATTTATTGATCTTTACTTAAATATAATTTTACTACTAAAAACATTTTTTAGAAACTTGCGTATATAGAAAGTGGCATAATTGAGTACATGCACCTGTCAGATATTTTAAATCATAATTAATGTTTTGTAACTTTTCAAATATAGACTATTATTATATCAAAGCTCTGCTTGGTATAATCTATAATCCATTGAGCTGAATTAAAACTGCAACTTTAAACTACATCATGTGGACTTGAAAATATGTTTTCTTTATCTTAAAACACGTATAGGAATTTATTTCAGCCTGGATCACTCTTGAAGTTCTTTAGTCTAGTAACTTAAATTTTTCCTATATATATATATATATATATATATATATATATATATATATATATATATATATATATATATATATATATATATATGATGAAAATATAGAAATAATATTACAACGGGATTGAAAATGGGGAAAAAATTATTTATTTATTCATCAACGGGAATTAAGAAAAGGCTCGCTGAACATAAAAGAGATATACAAAATAACAATTCCCTGAATGCACTGTTATCTCATGTATTACAACATAATCATTCTTATAACTTTAACAAGAAAGACTCATTAACTCCATTTTAAATAACTTTGGGCAAATACTTCTTCAATCAGCACTCATTATAAATACTAACAGAATTAAACTTCTACAATTTATCTCCTTTAATCAGCAAACATATAATAGCAAAACAGAACTTGAATTTAGATCAACGTTAGCTATCTCGCACTATTTTCCAAACAAAAACTATGCATGATATCGATAATAAAATAAATATAAAGAACACTTATTCCATGTCATAAATGCAGTATACATTTTGAATTTTAACGGTTATGGTTTGTTCGAAAAAAATAACCACATTTGTCAAATCTAACGGCTGCTAAAAATAAATTCCATGTAATAAAAGCTATACACATTTTGAATTCTAACTGCTTAACAAAAAAAGAACAAAAACATTCCTGTAACATTCAAATCGCACCACATTTTGAATTCAAACGACTATGTGTCGTTTGAAAAAACAAAAGATTCCATGTCATATACACATTACACATTTTAAATTCTAAGGGCTATGTTTCGTTCGAAAAAAGAACAAAAACATTCTTTTCACATAACATACATACGAAATACTTTTAAATATTGTACTTGTATTTTATTTCTTCAAATACTCGAGGAAGTCTTGAAATCAAGACGAAACGTTGATGAATACATAAATAATAATTTTAGATTTTCCATTTTCATCTTCCATATATATATATATATATATATATATATATATATATATATATATATATATACATATATATATATATATATTTGTCAAACTTTTAGTGTTTAATCACATTAGATATTAATCTATTATTCTATAGCATTTATAAAGAGACGATAGAAAGAAATCAGATTACGGAAACTTTGTTTGTTTTCCAGTAAAGAGATTGATTTTTGACAGCCGTTACGCTATTTGTCGACTGAATCAAAGTTTCAAGCATATCTTGAATTTTCTACAACAGAGGTTCCCAACCCTTTTTGGTCGGCACTCATCAAGAAATTTCACTCACACCTTGCAGCCCCTAAAATTTATATTCTTTCACAGATATGTTGTGTGAATTTCGACTAATATTTTATCAAAAGGAAAATCGTAACTTTATTCTTAAATATAATTTGCAAGGCAAATTATATATGTAGCCAAGAAATAAATCATAAATTAATATTGGAATAGACCTTAACAAAATCATGTCTTACTTGAAATAGCACTTAACTCTAAGTAGCAATAAATAGTACAATATAGTACAAAAACTAGTTTTTAAATGCTTAGAAAATGTACCTTTTTCTAAATAATAGCTATAAAAATAAAACATACGGAGAGACAACAAAGAAATCCTACTGTACAAAAATAATTTCTTTGAAATATGTTAAATACATGGTTGGTTTCAATATATTCAGTCACGCATTTCATGGCCACTTAATAACAATACTTAACTCTAAAATAAAAGCAAGAAGTTAGAACATTGGCAAAAAACAAAAAAAAAACAAAAGAGTAACATAGCAAATATCCTATGTTTTATTTAAACTTTTATCGCACCTCCTAGAATATCGTATCGCATCCATAGAGCGTGCGAGCACCACAAGTTGAGAACCCCTGTTCTAGAACAAATGCTTCATCAGAAAAATAAATCCCAGAAAATTATTAAAGAGAAATCGAAAACTTACTTAAGAAAACATTTTAATTGTTCATAAACATAGACCTGGAAGCGCTTGGTTTCGAGTTATAGACCATTCAAAAAATACGAGTCAACATTCTTTTCTGTTCTACATATGGCGTCTGTGTAGATCGCAGTCCTGCATTTTCTACTGATTAGTAACTTTTTTGGTTAATTTATTTAGTTCTAACGACTGTTGCAAAGTGGCATGAACTGAAATGGCAGATATTTACTTTTATATGGTTTGGCTCTTTCAAATATCTCATATTTGCACCGAAATTGATCCATATTAATTCGACACCAATTAAACAAGATTCCCCGAATAAGCTTAAAATTTTAGACATTTTCAACAATCAAAAACATCTAAGTGATTTTGATCAAATCTAGAATAAGGATTTTTGACATAATATAAAATTGTATTATGTGTTCATTTTAATATTCGTAAGGGGAATTAGAAGTGATGCGACAATATTCTTCTAGTACTTATACGCACACACGCATATATATATATATATATATATATATATATATATATATATATATATATATATATATACAAACCAGAGAAAGAGAGAGAAAGAAAGAGAGAGATCCATACTGATGGTCAGAAAGAAGTTTCGCATTAACTAGGTCCTGAACTATCGCTAGATTGACTAATACTTCAACGACTTCAGCGAAGAGTGGGAATAGACTGATGGGGGCGATAATTATGATGGTCAGTTCTATCTCCAGAATTCTTGAAGACTAGTACCACTGAGGCAATTTTCCAGCTATCAGAGAAGCAAGATTCGGCAAGGCATTTGTTGTAGAGTTTGGAGAGGACATTGGTCAGTTCATCAAAGCATTTCTTTATTACTATTACTAGTATAAGATCAGGCCTACAAGCTTTGGAGGTGTCAAGTTCATTTATGATGTCTCGGACATGAGATGGAGTAATGGTCAGGTCATCAAATGTGGCTTCTGTCTGCAATGAGAAATTTGGGAGAAAGGGATTTGCGGAGTCCAAAGTCGGGTTTAAGGTAAAATACTTGGCAAGTAGTTCAGCCTTATAAGTTTCCGTGCAAATGACATTGTGGTTTTATAGCGGGGGAATTATTGATTGACCATTGTTTACCACACTACTAACAATTCCCCAGAAATCGCGAGTACCTACTTTTTGTGACTGAATACGTTTTCTGGTCATCTCTGCCCACCTCCTCTATATTTCATCTATTAAGTCTTACAATGATTTTTGACGTTACAAGTTTCTGTCTATTTTTATTTGACTTAGGTCCGTTGAATTGTCTTCTGAGCAATCCCAGCTGCACAGTTCGAGGTAAACCATTGTGGAGAGTGGAGCTTGCTGTAAAATTCTCGCACAGAAACATGTACTTCAATGTCTGTTTTGATTCATTCGGTTGCCTTATTCGTGCACTGATCAGAAGAAAGAAAAAAAGTTTCACTCAATGGGACGTCTCTGATGTGATCTCTGATGGATTTACCATCAGCCCGCATATAGTATCTCGTTGTTTTGAGCAACGGATCATCAGCCAGCTTTGGGATTAAATGTTAGGCTGATATCAATCATTACCACAAGGTGATAACCATTCTCTAGCGGGCTATGAACATTTGTCACACAAACCTCGGGAAGCGAGGTTAAGAACATGTCGAGAAGTGAGGCTTGCTGGTCCACACGATCAGGGAGTTTGGTCATGAAAATAACAGCCTGTGAGAGGGAGTGCGCTATGGATACACTATGAGTGGAATTACCAGCTGCGTATGTATAGCTGGAGAATACAAGCCAGTCACCGTGATGTACATTGAAATCCCTAAATACATGTATTTTGGCACTCAAGTCAAGTGAGAGTGCGGTATCTATGCTTCCAGAGACAGTTAAGCAGGGTACAGTCTTGGGTTGAAGGAGAACGGTATCAGAAATATAAGTAACTAACGCCGAGCTGTAAGGTTAACCTAAAGCACATGTAAGCTTGATCATCGGATTCCAGCCCATGTTCTCTAGTCAAGGGGAGGATGTTCCGAACATGAACTTGTAACCCGTGCATATATTAGTCAGAGTATTTACGTTAGAATGGAAGGCATTCAGTCATGTCAAAATGGTGTGAGCAGATTGCGGATTGTAGGGTTGTTTCACTTAGTGCTAGGACATCCGGAGAGTTTACTAGGAGAAAGTTTCCTACGTCATTGATGTTGGCTATAAGCCCCCATATACTTGTGAATGCTAACCTCAAGGGCGGAGGCGGATATATTTTTGGTGGGTGCCTAGTTGAGTTTAGTTTCTTTTTCTTTGTATTAAAGTGGGTGCTGGTTTGGTTCCAATAAGCTTACACACCCAGGCCATTAGTCGAGACTTGATCAATGGGGGTGTGTGGCCTCGGGAAAGCTTACCGGGGATAAATGTAGGGACCCTTTCGATGTGTGACATGGCACGTACAGTTACCCACGATATTATAAACTGTTGATGAAGAAACACTCTTAGTGCTACCAAAGAGTTAGGGCTCCCGCACTACCAGTCGGAAACAGCAGCCAGACAAGCTGTCTAACTTGTACCCTCAACCTGTTGGAACAAGAGAGATCCAGACTAGTCATGTGAGACTTAGTGACAAACACCTCTCCCGAGGTTTCCCAGATAGAGAGAAAGAGAGACGGCGCGCATTGTTCTAGTCAGGAAACAAGGCCAATCACTGTGTCTTCGAGGTGTCCCAGCGCTAGTACATCTGCGACTTGCTAATAGACAAAGAAGGAGTGCAAATATCGGGAGACAGGCAGGGCCCATCTACTCTTTAAGCAATTCTCGGTTTGCAAACCGGATATTTTGTTCGAGACTACAGCTCTAGGAAGGTTGTCGATCAGGACTAAGGAGGATTCCCTCTCCACCAGTTTGCTACCAAGACGTAAGTAGTCTACGGGTCCATCACACTGAAGAGGGATAATCCTGTGCCTGTGTACTTGTCAGGTATTTCAGAGCCGCCGCCGGTATTAAGAAAAAAATCCATATATATATATATATATATATATATATATATATATATATATATATATATATATATATATATATATATGTATATTTATATGTATATTAAGATTTTACACGTCACCTTCCAAATAAAAGAAATTTGAGATGGGTTCCCCTCTCATAAGTAAGAATAAGACGGAGGGAGGGGGTATCCTACTATGGGTGGTCAGAGCTTTTTCCCTCGTAATTAAGCCACCTATTCTTTACAATTTTATTTCATTTAACTTCAAGAACAATGGATACAGCTATTTCTCCGGCCGGTAAGGTGAAAATAAGGCACACGTAATAAAACAAAAATAACATAAAACATAGAAAATAAAGACAATTAAATAAGATAAGTTAAAATTAATATAAATATCAGTTATATTGAAAGCGTGCAAAGTAAACTTAAATGGGCTTTGGCGAATCTATAATAAACAGGGTCGTGTGCTGGCAATGGCCCGATAAGAATAAAGATACCATTTATCGAAGAATACGACGGGGGGGGGGGGCATCTTACTATGGATGGTCAGACTTTTTTTTTATCGTATTTCAGCTACCTATTCTTTACAATGTTTTTTTTTTTAATTCCATACAATTAGACACATACACAAAATCCACATGCATTCGGCTCTAGAACGTTCTACATAGACACATATTTATATCAATAATATAATATTAACCTAATATATCCTAGGATAACATCAAAATCAAAATTAGTAAAGAAACAAATAATACAAAATAAAAAATAAATAAAAATAAAATACAACTGAATTAAATAAATAAATAAATAAATAAAAATGAATAAAACGATACTCAAATTTATATTTAAAGTATATGATTCATCAAGTAAACGATATATGATAATCTAAACATTTCAAAGGGATGATTTTAGAAATGGAATAGATAAAATTCGTAGATTTAAATGTGGTAAGATTAAAGGTTTAAGATACCTTAAGTATCACAGCCAATCTACAATAGAAAACTATAAGGGATATCATTAGAAAGAGAAACTAACTTTATTCAAACTAGATAGAACCGGGCAAATCTTATAAATTTCTAATCGAATCAAAATTCAAAATGGATTAAAAAAATAAGTACATTAGATTTAAATCTTATAAGTTAATAGAGGGGTGATTTGCTTTAAAGAAAATGAATATTGAATTCCTAGTGCAAGTCAAAGGTTTCAAAGAGCAGAATATCTAAAGCAAGTAAAAAGGATTAAGAGTGTTAGGAGCATTTGGGTTATCGACATCATTTCAGATGCCCCAATAAATTAAGTGGAGGGTACCTAAAGCTATGCAATCATAGATCTATTGGATCGTTATATAAAGATATAATTGTTAAGAAGGATTTTAATTATAATCTCAATGTAATTAGCAGAAGACAGTTCACATTAAGGAGTTGATTGTAATTTAATAAGGATAAGGTTATCACTTATTTGTAATTCATAGACATTCATATAGTAGGTTATAAAGGAGAAATCCAAGTTTTGAAAACACGTCAGGCGATACGCACTAACACAAACTAAGGCCCAAAACTACAGGGTGATCTCCTAAACTAATGAACGTATCATTATGCTAACATGGCCACACACTATCATTGTAAACTTTACCTTTTACGGAGTCCGTCCACCCAAACCCGCCCTCCAAAATGTTTAACTCATAAACTAATCAACCGATCATTATGAATTTTGTAATATGTATTCTAAAATTATACAGTGAGTAACATATGCTCATTATTTTTTGTAAATGTTGATATTTAGAGGGTGCGCCCATCCAATTCGCCCCCGCCCTAAACATCTTTTAAAATAAGTTGAATAACAAATGATTTAATGGAGAAAAGAATCGCTCTACATACATTTTTAAAGTAATGTTGTGCGCGCCTGAGCGTCAATAGTATGTATGTGCTTGGTAATCCAAAACATTTGAACTTATTACGAATTATGAAATATGTACTCTAAACAACAAAGAGTAACGTCGACACATTATTATTTTCAAAACTATATTATTTAGGGGGCTTCCACCGAAACCGTAATATATTCTCAAAGTAAGAAAACAACATTAACATTTAAAACTAATGCCACATTTATTGCTAATACACGAGTATTATATATACTAGCAAATATATGCTCCCTTCGGTCGCATATTTTTGCTAGGCTGCCGCATCAGAAATGAAGGCTCACGCGTAAGCCAATGGAGCCCCAGTCATATTTCTGTGGTGGTTAGACATTGATTTTCTGTGTTTATGACCAAGAATATTTTTAGTTGAAAATAAAGAAGAAAAAAAAATTCGACCCTACCCCGATTTTTGTTGTACCCTCGACTATAAATAGAAAGACTTGTAGTTTAAAAAGAAAGTAAATTTTTTTTGTACCCCCCTCAATTTTTTTATATTACCAGTCATTAGACTATTTTTTAGTTTAGAAAAACAAAAAAAAATTTTTTGACCGCCTTCCCCCAATTTTTTTGTCTTCCCCCCTCCTATACATGTAAATATTTTTAATTAAAAAGGAGAAAAAAACAAACCTAACCCTAACTGTAACGACGGGGTCAAAGTTAGCGTGGGTCCTAAAATGAAAAGGCACTAAAAAATCAAATACAGTGAACGCGTGCGCGTGTGTGCGTGTGTGTGTACCTTTTTTTAATTAAACAATTTGATTCTACAATCAGTTGTATAGTTTTCCAGTACAATGTGTTAGTTTATTTTGTTGACATTAAAGAAAAAAAATCACATTTTTTTTTAATAAATAAAACATGGAATCATAAATTCTGTTGAGGTCGTGAAAAAATGATAATATTGGATATGAAAGTATTAAGAAATCAAATACAGTAAACAGGGAAAAAATTTTAACTCTCAGAAAGAAAAAGTTTACCTAGACTGTGTGTGGGTGTGTTCTTTCGCACGCGCGTTTTTATATAGTAATTTTTAAATCAATTATTATTTTAATTAAACAATTTGATTTAATAAATTTGTGTTTTAAAACATAATGGCTAAGAATAAACAAACTTAGGACGGTTTTAAAAATGGAAAACTGAGCAAGGTGTTTGCCAGCATTGTTGTTTACATGTTTAACGTGCCAGATTAACGTCGGCTGCTTAATCAGATCGCCATATTTAATTACCGGAGGGAGGGCATACTGATTCAACAGCCAATCGTCTGCTTAATCAGATCGCCATATTTAATTACCGGAGAGAGGGAGGACACTACTGATTAAACAGCCAATCGGCTGCTTAATCAGATCGCCATATTTAATTACCGGAGGGAGGAAGGACACCACTGATTAAAAAGCCAATCGGCTGCTTAATCAGATCGCCATATTTAATTACCGGAGGGAGGGAGGACACCACTGATTAAACAGCCAATCGGCTGCTTAATCAGATCGCCATATGTAATTACCGGAGGGGGGGAGGGCACTACTGATTAAACAGCCATTAGGCTGCTTAATCAGATCGCCATATTTAATTACCGGAGGGAGGGAGGACACTACTGATTAAACAGCCAATCGGCTACTTAATCAGATCGCCATATTTAATTACCGGAGGGAGGGAGGGCACTACTGATTAAACAGCCAATGGGCTGCTTAATCAGATCGCAATATTTAATTACCGGAGGGAGGGAGGGGACTACTGATTAAACAGCCAATCGGCTGCTTATCAGATCGACATATTTAATTACCGGAGGGAGGGAGGACACCACTGATTAAACAGCCAATCGCCTGCTTAATCAGATCGCCATATTTAATTACCGGAGGGAGGGAGGGCACTACTGATTAAACAGCCAATCGCCTGCTTAATCAGATCGCCATATTTAATTACCGGAGGGAGGGAGGACACTACTGATTAAAAAGCCAATCAGCTGCTTAATCAGATCGCAATATTTAATTACCGGAGGGAGGGAGGACACTATGGATTAAAAAGCCAATCGGCTGCTTAATCAGATCACCATATTTAATTACCGGAGGGAGGGAGGACACTATGGATTAAAAAGCCAATCGGCTGCTTAATCAGATCGCCATATATAATTACCGGAGGGAGGGAGGACACTACTGATTAAAAAGCCACTCGTCTGCTTAATCAGATCGCCATATATAATTACCGGAGGGAGGGAGGACAATACTGATTAAAAAGCCACACGGCTGCTTAATCAGATCGCAATATTTAATTACCGGAGGGAGGGAGGACACTATGGATTAAAAAGCCAATCTGCTGCTTAATCAGATCACCATATTTAATTACCGGAGGGAGGGAGGACACTATGGATTAAAAAGCCAATCGGCTGCTTAATCAGATCGCCATATATAATTACCGGAGGGAGGGAGGACACTACTGATTAAAAAGCCACTCGTCTGCTTAATCAAATCGCCATATATAATTACCGGAGGGAGGGAGGACAATACTGATTAAAAAGCCACACGGCTGCTTAATCAGATCGCAATATTTAATTACCGGAGGGAGGGAGGACACTATGGATTAAAAAGCCAGTCGGCTGCTTAATCAGATCACCATATATAATTACCGGAGGGAGGGAGGACACTACTGATTAAAAAGCCACTCGTCTGCTTAATCAGATCGCTATATATAATTACCGGAGGGAGGGAGGACGCCACTTATTAAACACCCAATGACTTTGCAATTTTAACAGTACTCGCGTTGAAATGGTTTAGAAAACACGCCGATTATGATGAAAATGACTGTAATTAATTGTATGAATAATGTTTATTAATATAACCTCATCGGAAAATATTGTAAATACATATGTAAATTTGATAACAGCAGTTATAAGTGTATATTTGTAAATATTAATTTAATTGAAGGTTTAAAAGAATGAGTTATGTTAATAGCAAAACCCATCTGGTGTCTAAGCGACTTTTAGTGACAGTATATAAAGAATTTCAAAAAGATTAATTTCAGTAAAATAGTCACACTGGAGTTTCGGCTTCAGACAGACAGACAGACAGACAGATACATTAACTCCATTATTAATAGATATATGTATATCTCCGACAACCAAGAAAAAAAAACATATATATAGGTTTGACTACCACGACTTTGTCGAGAAGATTGACGATGCATTTGTATGATACTAGCACCATAGCCCAACACTTAACTAACGACCATTCCTGCCCCCGATCAGAATTCAGAACACTCCTAGTAGAACATACCAACATCTTAGAATATAGTACTAACAAACAAAAACTCCATATGTTAGAAGCCCTACATATAAAAGCCAAAAAATCCGTGATTAACAGAATTAACTTTAGTATCAGTAATAATATACTAATATGTCTATAATTCTAACTATAGTTTCGTACTTATTACATCATTCCCAGAAAAAACCATCTATAATACTAACACATTGTCTGTACCTGATTATACTCATTCTCCTGAAGATGGACCCGGATGCGTCTGAAAGTACTTAGGACACAAATCAAAACTATGGCAAATTCATCAGCCAATTCCCCTCCGAAACTAAGATTCTGATTCGGACTATTGAAAGGATCTACCAAAGGATACCGAGACATAAGTTGTATCTTGTGTGTCTGTATAAATAAATAAATGCGAAGGTTGAGCCCATTTCCCGCTCTAACGGTAAGTCAAAACGTCTTATTGAAAGATAATTCAACTTTACACTATAGACGACCATCTATTATATAAACTGTTTATGTATATGTGATATCAGTCTCAAGGTTAACTAATTTGTATTTTGCTTTTGAAAACGGACATTTTATTAAATAGTTCTTATTTTAATATAACAGATAGTTTTGTTTCGCAATATTATTTTATTTCCTGGAACAATTTTTAGAATTTGTGATCAAACATTTTTTTTACATAGTTGCGATCTATTTCTAAATTGCAAGACTTTATGGTCACATTTAAAGAACTTTTTTTTATATCGAACTCACCAAAATATTAATGTGTATATTTATGAATAAATGAGAAAGATTTTGTTTTAAGTTTACAACAAAGTGATGAATGAAACAGTATCATTTTAAATTAATGTTTCAAGTATTTCAAGTTTGCGAATCGATAGCGAGCCAGTAACATCAGTCTAGCCAGTGTATATATATATATATATATATATATATATGAGTATATGAAAGGATAAAAATAATCCGACGGTATGAAATTAAAAATGGAAAAGCGGAAGACCTTTTCGCTCAACGTTTCGCCCAAATTTCACGTGGGCTTTGTCAAGAGCAGACGAAGAATGTCATTTTTGTATTCTTCGTCCGCTCTTGACAAAGCCCACGTGAAATTTGGGCGAAACGTTGAGCGAAAAGGTCTTCCGCTTTTCCATTTTTAATTTCATATATATATATATATATATATATATATATATATATATATATATATATATATATATATATATATATATATCTCGACTACCTGAAATATAAACCGAGCAAACTCAGTTGATCGGACTTGTGACAATAAAGGAGAGAGAACCACACTAGAAGTTAATGTTAGTGTCCCCTGCAGAGACGTTACACTATCGAACACGTCGTAATAATGTTTCGTGGTGACCTTTAAGAAACAAGACCCCATTGACTTCCTTCCGGACACACCTGCAGTGTATAAAAGGGACAAAAAGCAAATGGTTAAATGCGATGTTTGATGTCAAACATCAAAGGGAGATAATTATGCTATTAAATCGGAGCTGGAGTTGAGGTTTAAGTGGAAGTGGTGGGGCGCTGCGAAGTCACATTCTTGCCTTATTTTCTGTTTTCCTTCTTTTTTTCACTAATCTCTTTAACTTTCTTTAATTTCATTCATTTGTTTTGTATTCGCATTTAATTTGTCTTTCTTTTATAACATTTTCTTTCCGTCTTCATTTCTTTCTTTATTTGTATATTTATTTATTTATTTATTTATTTCATTTGGTTTCTTTCTTTACTCTTTCACAAAACTGACTATTTTATTTGTTTTCTTTTGTTTGTTAGTTTTTTTTACTTTGTTTTTTGTTGTTTCTTTTGTTCGTTTATTGCTTGTTTTTTCCTTTTCTTTTTTTCTTTTTGTTTCTTTGTTTATTCCTTGTTTCCTTGTGTTTTTGTTTTCTGTTGTTGTGGGTTTTTTTTCGGTGTTTATTCGTTTTTTTTCATTGTATTTTCTTATTTTAATTTTTCTCTTAAATTCTTTGTTTCTTTTTTGTTATATGTTTTCTTTTTGCTTCTTTGTTTTTTCTTGTTTCTTTTGTTGTAATTTGCTTTTTCTGTGTTTTCGTCTGTATTCGTTTTCTTTTTTTCTTTTTATTGTTTTTGTTAATTTGTTTTCTCCTCGTCTCTTTGTTTCTTTTGTTTCTTTGTTTATTCTTTGTTTCGTTATAATCGTCATGGATCTCGTCTCTCTCTCTCTCTTTCACTTTATTTTTTTTTCAATATTTCTTCCTCTTTTTTTTTCTTTATCATCTATGTTTATTCTCCGTAACTAATCATGTTCATTTCATTCTACCTATCAATCTTAACTTAATTTTTAATTTTATTTAGTTTTTGTCTATCTTTCATTCTTTGTTTTTCATCCTTTCTATTTTATTTCATTTCTGTCCATTTCCCTTTCTTTTTTCATTTTTTTTCTTTCTTATCATATCTATGTTTGTAACGTGTATTCTTCCTCTCTATTTACTTTTCTTTTCTTTTTCTATATTTTATCCTCTCTTACATTCCATTCTATTTTAGTATGCGTTCACTTCTTCTGCTTTGCCCTTGTTTTACTGTCTTTCTTCCTTTCCTTATCCTTTTCTTTATTTCTTTCAATCTTCCTGTGTATAATCAATTTCCTATCATCTATCCTATAACAAGTACATACACATGATTTACATTCTTCCCATGCCCACTGTTCTTACTTCCTTTCTCCTTTCCTCTCTTCTTTCTCTCTACGATTCATTCATCCGCATATTAATTATTTCTATGTGCTTGTCGCATCATATTTTCTAATATATATATATATATATATATATATATATATATATATATATATATATATATATGAAGAAGAATGGAAAGGAATTAGAGAAAGCAAAAGACAAATCAAAATTCAATTCAAAAGTTCAAAGCAAGGTATATTCCGCAAAAAGGCAATTTATTCAAGTTAAATTTTCCTTAAGCCAGGCTTAATATATATATATATATAACGGACAACAAACATATATTACGCTATCCCAAAAAGGCGAAAGTAATGCCTGGGAGAAAGGTATCATGACGAAGTAATATATACTACATTACCCCCTCTAAAAGGTAATGCTTGGAAGGGAGTTCCCATGACAACAGAAAACGTACTAAACTACCTCCTACTACTAATAGATCATAATACCTGGGACGATGGTAATATGACAACACAACAGATACTAAACTATATACTGAATTGAGCATTGAACGATAAAAAAATGAATATCAGCAGAAAAATACTCTTGTTATAGGAGAGAGAAAAAAACAGATCGACGAAAGGACGATTGATGTAAATTTAAAACTTGGCAAAAACAAAAAAATGTTATTTTAAAAGAAGAATCGTTATCAAATGGAATCTTCATGAATATATGTTACTTCGTTACAACATCTAAAATTGCAAGGTTATTTGAAAACTACAAATAGGATAATCGTATTCACAATGCTGTGTCTTGACAATTGAATTTAGGACGCTGAAAACGTACACAAACGAAAACAAAAAACGCGTTCAAAGTCTTCATCCCCAAAAAATCTTGCAATTGTAAAATGGCAAATTGATATAACTAAACAGAACGAATTGCTTATTTTTTAAAAAATATTTTCAATCTTAAAAATATTAATTAAACTATTTATCTAATGTTTAAAATATTGTTACTGAAATATTCTTTGTTTAAATTTATTTCTGTTTTATGATACGAAGAAAATCTATTTTAAAAAATGAATTTCGTTTTTTACGTTCTTTTTAAGTTATTTCATGGATCTCACTGACAATTGCCCCTAGTGACCTCAGATGGAATTAAAGAATTTAACCTTTATTAAAAAATATTTGAATGTGCTAACTGTTAACATGTCGATTTCAATAACAAACAAAAAACATTGACTAACGACCGACAACAATACATACAATTACCCATATATATATATATATATATATATATATATATATATATATATCTATATATATCTATATATATAGTCATCCACATACAGCCTGTTTCGCTGTTTTACAGTTCATCAGTGCGGCTAGACCAGTTAGTGACTCAGTGTCAGGTTGTATGTGAAAAGAATTCAAATAAAGTGCTTGATCATATAAGAGAGCTAATATAATTTATTTAGATACTGTATATTACATATTTCAGCAATGTTCCGCGGTTTCATCCAAAACGGCAGATTTAGACATCTTTAGTAAATCTCTGTGCCCAGTGGAACAGCTTGCCGATGATTCCACTGGGCACAGAGATTTACTAAAGATTTCTAAATCTGCCCTTTTGGATGAAACCGCGGTACATTGCTGAAATATGTAATATACAGTATCTAAATAAATTATATATATATATATAGATAGAGAGAGAGAGAGAGAGAGAGAGAGAAAGAGAGAAAGAGAAAGAGAAAAAGAGAAAGAGAAAGAGAAAGAGAAAGAGAGAATAAAAGGATATTAATGGCGATTCACCGCTGACGGTTCCGACATTTCCTCCCTAAGGTTTGAAGTGGTGCTTATGTAGTCTATGAATCTTTACTGTGTCCTAAGCCGAAACACTAGTCGTAATGGATAGCCGATTGCTTTGTGGTGCTTCCGGAATGACAGAACGATGAACAAGGCCTTTGTTCGGATTTTGGGAGGTAAAAATGAAATAAAAAAAACACGTGCTGCAAAAGGGTAAAGTGCCACTCGAAGCGAATGGTCGCTGTTACGAAGAAACATCACCCGTCGCCATAAAACTGAAGGATATACTCATAAATTTGACTTGAATCCGTGACGAAAGATGAAAAGACTTCCGACAAAGCGAACTAAAAAATCTAAACATGAACATTCAGGAGAAAAGCAGTGATCATACCCCTCCATATATATATATATATATATATATATATATATATATATATATATATATATATATATATATATATATATATATGAGTAGAATACTCGTCCAAGAAGGTGTATAAACAATACATATAGCATTGGCTTGAAATATTTAATGCCTTTTTATAGAGGGGGGGGTCCATTGTCCGGTTTCGTTTGTACCTCATTAAATGGTAAAGCCAAGGCTGTTGCAAAAAAAAAAAAGTGGGCTTCTACCGTGTTAGAAAACTTCCCACACCTGACAGTAACCTATATCTCTACAAAGCCACCACCCGAACATGCATCGAATATTGTTGTCATATCCGCGTTGGTGCACCATCCACTTATCTCTCCCTCTTAGACAAGGTAAAAAAAAGAGTCACTTATCTAGTAGGTCCCTCACAATCCACCAAGCTCCAGCCCAATTTATTAAGTTCAGATATGTTAATAAAATGAACAAAAAACCAACATTTTCAAACGTGCTCAATAACAGGTAGAACATTTATACAATTACATGAACAGTATTATAGTCTACGTCAATCTACCAACGTTTCGATGTTGTCACATCTCTTCAAAGACTGAATAAAAATAAAAAGTGAAAATCCCGCATTTAAAATGTCACCAGTAAAACGCCGGATGTTAAGAAAAAAAAAGAAAAAAGTAAAGATTCAAATCCGATCCAAGTTTATATCAGCCAAATATAGGTCACAGTCCGCTGACCCTTCAAACCTGCATTAATATATATATAGATATATATCTATATATTTGGCAGATTCATTGGCTAATTCCCTTCCGAAATTAAGATTCTGATTCGGACAATGGATAGGATCTATAAACAGATATCCAAACATAAGTTGTCGGTTATATTTAACAACACTTGCCTTCAAGAAAAGATGCTGCCTAGATACACACACACACACACACACACACACACACACACACACACACACACACACACACACACACACACACACACACACACACACACACACACACACACACATATATATATGCCATATATCATTAGTTAGTTTTAAAAAATCAGTGCTCGATCATAGGTCTTACAAGAACAACAATTACTTATTTAATCTAAATACTATACTTTACTGTGTCCGCGTGGGATATCCAGGTTAGTCCTTCTAATCATCATAGAATTAGGAAATATTCTGGCTTTTATCTACTCCAGAAATATCATCAGCCCCTTTTGAATCAAAATGCCTAAACCGGAAGATATCTAGCTACCGGTGAATATCGGTGAGATTTCTATTTATAAACATGTTTCTGTATAGTTTTACAAGATGCTTGCTAGTTTATAAAGCGTAGAGTCGTGTCTAATGTGTTTTCATTATTTATTTATTCATAGTAAGCAGTTTATGGAGTAAAAGTGTGTAGGAATATTTATTCTTAATTTATCTCGCGTATGTGAAAGCATTCTCTGCTGATGAGCTAAGATTGAGCCTTTTGGACTGTATAATTTGTTGATTTAATCATTGTGGATATTTTAGGTGAATGAGTTTCATGTAAAACAGGTAAAATATAAACACGTTTATCCCTGTGTTTTGTGTTTTCTTTTGTTGTTCACCCTAAACAAGGCATAGTGTCACGTAAACGTACGGTGCTACTGTAATAGGGGACACATTTATATGGGGAACCCTAAGTTGGTAGTTAGACAGCAATATATTTGTTCAAATTATATTCAATTCTTTTATATTTTTGTACGATTAGAGAAACAAAGAGCAGGGATGGAATTCCAATAGCTAACGGCCCGAAAAAAGAAGTTTGTTTTTTTATGATGTAAATTTTATTTTAATGAAACGTCCAAAAATCAGTGACGGATTCGTCCTGGAGATTTCTTTCTAAGACTAAATGATATATTTGAACCTTTGCGGAAAACATATTTTTGCTTTCAATCGAACACGAATGTGTTACAGGTGTACTCTCCCTCCTTCGACTTCCGTTATAATACGTCTTCGTTCCCAGTTTGTTGGATTGAAGAGATAAGTATGTTATGGGTCAAGGCACAAATTTGCATCTTATTACGATGGAGATATTCTGTGACGAATCTGATTCCAAATATAATTTGGTGAAATAGTTCACTTCGTTCGTTACTTATCCTTAAATTGAAAAGGTCTTACAGCAAAAGTGAACAAATCGAAAACAAGAAAACCTTTTTATATAGTTTACAATTTATGACAAGTAGAGTGTCTTCATGTTATTTTCTTTAGCTTTTAAAAGCAAAATTGTGCACTATGATAATGCTAGACACACATTGCATAAAAGACCATAGATCTCCAAGAAAAATATGCGTGAGAAATTGTGTATTAGCCACCATATTATTCGGGCATTGCACTAATACGAAGTTTTTGAAATCATTTAAGTCCCTATTTACTTGCCTCCCTACGAGGGTTGACACAAATATGTAGTCACTGTAGGGACAATTCAGCGGCCCGCAAGAGAGAATTTTGGATTGGGACAAAAATAAAACTTACCCCAGTCTAGACCGAAGACAAACAGAAGACAAACAGATACTACACCCCGATGCCAACCCGAGGGCCGAAAACGCAAAATCGTTTAGTCTGAATACTGATTTCGACAAAATGAGTAAAAAATATGTTATTTTCGTTTTTTTTTAATTCAAAACCTAAAAAATGTTATGAAAATCGCATTATAATAAGAAGTCATAGAAAAATACGGTGACTAAACTAACGATTAAATAATTAAGTATGCATCACCCACCATATTCTTCGCAACTCATGCCAACAGATTATATCTTTTTGGAAGTTAGAAAAAATAAATTTAATAGACTAAAACTTACTTTAGGGGAAGTCGTCAGAAGTTAGTTTGTTTTCGTTTACCAGTTCAATAACTAAGGAACGTTATGAAAATGTTCGTTTCAACTTTATAGATGTAATTTGTCAAAATCGAATGTTTAATTTCATGTCGTTCAATTTGTTGAATATTATTTAACCATGATATACTTTTACATTTAAGTGTAGATAGGCTTTGCCAGACAAGCTAAAGTTCACCGTGACATAATTTCCCGGAATGAGGTATGGTTCGATTTGATCTTATGAGGTGCACTTTCGCAGGAATTACCTCCTCCTTTGGTTTATTGCCTGTCATTTTAGAAAAAGTAAAAAACAAATTGACGATTGTCAAATATTTATGCCTCGAATCCTTATTCCAATTTTCATCAAAACCCAGTACATGATTTGATTCTAGAAAATGTCTAACATTTAAGGCTTTAGATTAAGGGGTCATAAGAAGAACTCAAATTCATTGAATCTGGCTTAATTTCCGTCCAATAACCATGGATCAAATTTAATGAAATTTTGAATTTACAAAGTGAAGTTATGGCTCATATGATGCCTCTTCAAATCGTTTGAAAAGAAACTAACATTTGTGGAATATTTATTATTTTATATCTAATAGCTATTGTTAAAATTTCACAAACATCTGAATTTCACAAAGGTCTTCCACTTTCTTTTTTACTCTCTTCGCATAAAATTAAATTAAGCTGTGTTTAAACATTCGTAATGATCAGGCAGATTCATTTGCCTGTGTCCATTCAAGCATATTTTTTTTAAATAAGGCAGCCATTTTGTTTGTATTTTATCTATTCAACATTCTTCCCAAAATGCTACCCAATCAGGCTTTATAGTAAACAACAAATGTCCACAAGTCGTGTTATTATCGTTAACATTCTTGATTTCCGTTTATTTAACGCATTTTTCACTAAAGTTTCGTTATCGTCTGTGAGAATTTTTAAAAGAAATTCAAACCTCTTTTTACTCCCATTGGCTAAAACTTAATTAAACTAAATGTAGCCTACATCCTAACTCCTTACGCGTAGCAGTTGTGTTCCAAAATTCATGATAATAGGTGAATTAGTTTAAAAATGAATCCTGTAATACAAATATATAAACACATAAACATATATAACTTTATATAGATATACAAATTTCTTGAAAACAAAGCGTTTTAGTGGCTTAATTAAAAAAAAAAACAACGTATCTTGTCCGTTTAAGTATGACAGCACACAGTCCGATTACTTCTGACAGTATCTGTGAAAGAATATATCTGATACTGTGCGTATCCGGTTAATATGACAACGTTTATGGAAGTGAGTTCTTTTTAATGTCATTATGGACAGCTCAGTAAATGTGCCCTGTCTGAACGAAAAAAATTTAAACGACGACAATAATTGTCTTTTCGCCTTTACCCCGCTCAAATAAAGAGCATTATCTTACCCGATCAAATAAGGCTATGTTGAAAAAGAAGAGCGATAATTTAGTAACACAATGGACAAGGGGAGATAATCTATTTTAGAAGACAAGCGACATCACTTATACTCGGTTTTTATAATTCTTAATTTCTTTTAAAATTTTAATTAAAAAAATATGAGATTGTAATCGATGTTTTATAATCTTACAAGTTCGCTTCGAATTATCAAATTGACCGCAAAACAGATTAGCAATTTTGTATTCTATTATTTTCGACTAACCATACCGAACAAACATGGCTAATTTGTGCATACAATCGTGCGCCTTTATAATTCGACTTACGTCGCCGAAGCAATAAGAGGCGAATTTATTTGTCTGTGGCAAACGTGCGAGGCGAACGTCAGCAAAGATATGATGAAATCACACAGCGCATGCGTCATCGTCCAAAACGAGGTTGACTAAAGCGCGAGAGTCCCGTTATTTCGCTGAGACCGAGGAAGGATAACATAGTTTAGAATTATGACAAAAATTAATATTTCCGAAGTATAGAAGGAATTCTCCTTCACTGACCGAGAACAGAGAAGATGAAATGTAGTATCCAAACAGATACTACATTTTTTTCCTAGCCAAAAGGCAAACAACGTTTTGTTCAAAATAACAAAGCGAAAAGCAGAAAGAGATAAAGAGTAAAGGAAAAAGGAGTCCAGTTACAGAATTTTGTTTTTGACAAGTTACGAGTACGTATATTATCGATCTATCATAAATAATTTCTGCCTTGAATGATAGTTTAAAGTTTTGTGGATATTGTGTGTTCCAAAACCAAAGAAAAACAGTATCATGCGCAATTGTTGCAGAACGAATGGACGAATAACGTGTTAGTTAAAAACATCCCAGAATGAACGACGAGATCACTAAATTATTGACAGACATGAGGTCAAAGTATGAACTCGGTGGATGACGGAAGTGGCATCATTTCTGTCAGAGTGTAATGTAATCCAGATATACTTTACAGCTATCGTACATGGAAAACCATAGCTAGACGGGTCATGTAGTGATTCCTCTGTGATGATTGTCTGCCTCTCTCTTTCTGTTTCTCTGTCTCTCTCGCTATCTTTTGGTTAAATATATTTCTTTCTTTTGGCTGTCTGTCATATTGGGTAAACGCCATTCTTTTTCATACTACTGAAGCCTCCATTTGAAATAAGACTTGTGCTCCTGTAATCGGTCAAGGGAAAATACATCATGCCACTACATCACTATGATACACAATAAAATACTATTTAAAATTGGTTTATTTAAATTATTACTTCTGATCATTTTTTAATTGCAGAATTTGCTTTTAAAATATCAAACAATTGTGACCGCGTTTGTTTAGAATCCAAATAGCCGGTGTAACAAGGAAAATGTTACCCTTTTTACCGAATTTAATTTGAGGGTGCTGGATGGTAACTTGGTCGGCTTGTACGAAAGATTCTTGAACCAACTCTCATTGTTCAATCCAGTTATACAAACTGTTCTTTCTAACACATACGTTTATTTGGTGTTTGCAAACAAAATATAACGCTTTTTTTTCAGAATATAATCTAGGGGCACTGAATATTTGATGCTAATAATCATTGACTTTGGCCACAGATTGAGAAATAAAAGACGATATTAAACAATTTTACGAATCAATATCGAATACATCATATTGCAATCTGATCTAAGGTAGAGCTTATCAGTGTTTGCGAATGTAAGTGTATGTGTATCTGTGTGTGTGTTCGTCTGACTGTGCTTAGAAAAAAAACAAGCCAGCCAATCACTTTTTGAGAAGTGTTTTTTTTGTTGTGCGACAATTTTATATCGTAATTAGTTCTGTATTTGACGTTAGACGTCATTATAGTCAACGGAGTTCGTGCCTCATTATGAAAATATATAGCACTCTCCCACCTACAATTTGGCTTTTATGAGCCCCCCCCTCCACACCGCTATTCATTTAATCATTCGTTGTATGTGACGAGGTAGGCGATGCTACTTTCTACCAAAGTAACCAACGGATTATCTAGAACACTTTACGCTACCTTAAGATTCGTGCCAGATTACCGAGATCAACTACCAGCGAAGAGCTGGTGAAACATCTCCCGAATCTATGATAACCCCCAAATCACTTGTAGACTACTCTTCAATAACGAACTAAAAGTGTTACATTTTGATGAACGAAAATCATAGGATTATACAATTTTAATCACATCTGCAACGTGACTGCGATAAATGATTTTTTATAAGAAATATCTATTTATATCTATCTATTTATCTATATTTTATAATTTAATAATTTATATTCACACTTGTTTCGCTTTATAAAGACTCCTCAGTGTGGCTATATACAACTGACCCGCCAACCGCGCTTTATATCAGCACGACAAATTGTCTATAATAAGGTTTCAATCTAAGTTTTTGACAAGAGAGTGAACCTTTGATTAACAGATTTAAATCGAAACAATTATTTTTTCCCATTATCCCCTCTTTTAAGGGGCGAGTAATTATGATTTAATAATTAAATATTTATACCCAAATTTATATCTCATAAAGGTTCATAAGTGTGGCTATATACAACTGACGCGTCGACTGCACGGTTCTAACATTTGACCTCTGATAACCCACCATCTATGCACACTGATTCAGTTGTATGAATAGGGAGTCGTAAATACGGCATTTTATCAGTATATCTGTCTAGATATATATCAATTATTGACGATTTAAATAAATTTCAAATCATATTTCAAATTAAATGGTTTACACAGAGGTATGAAAGTGGTTTACAGCTGTTTCAATGCAATGCTTATATTAAGTCATAATGAAACATCATTTGCTTTTTTTAAAACTAAAAACTACCCTCGCCTCATGTTCATTATATGACGCCACCCGTCTCCGATGATTAATATGAGGCGAAAGCAGTATTTTTTATTTTTTCAAAGGTCAATTAATAGAATAGAAAAGTATTGTTTGCGTAAAACACAGATGAGATGCTCCCTCTGATTTCTTTCTGTTGTAACTGTGTTCGATCTCAGTTTATATACACACACACACATATATATATGTGTGTATTTGTATGTAAAACTCTATATTGGTGATTGCAGCGTTCGTTGTTGTATTTTCTTCCTAAGTGATTAAGATGCGGAAAATTGCATTATTAGTCGCCCTTAACTTTATAAGACGTATTTTTCGTTAATATATATATATTTATTAATTTTTATACATACATAAAAGTAATCCATGGACAATTGTTTTTGGCTCACAGCCGGTATCAGTATGGCTAACTTAGACAAGGATAAATCTTCAATATTAATGTCTATAACCCAGCGTTTTACCATCGGACCAAGACGCCCTGCCTATAAAAATATGTAAGATTTTTATCACCTAAATATTGAATGTATTTTTATGTAATTAGTTTTTATTGGTGATTGCAACGTTCGTTGTTTTTTTTTGTGCATTATATATATATATATATATATATATATATATATATATATATATATATATATAATATGCTAGACGGACCGTTGATACTGTAAACCTAAGGTATATGCTAAAACACTGGGGATATTACTTGTCTCCATTTATAACTAATAGCGTTACAAAGGGAACACGTCACGGAAGGTGCATTATCTACTTAAACAAAGGTAGAATGTAGCGGGGAAATCTTTATAACCTCACAAGTGGCTGATGTTACAAGGGGATACCGTCATTCACTAAAACATTGAGAAAACATCATTCATGACGCCATAATTGTTTTTATTACTTGTTAGGAAGTTAAAGAATCTATACTATAGTAAGCAAATAAATAACGAACGCTGCAATCTCCAATGAAAAAACAATTACATAAAAATACATAAAAAATATTTCGGTGATAAAAGTCATACATTATTTTCATAGGCAGGGTGTTGTAATCCAATGATAAAACGCTGGACTATAGACATCAAGAGCGAAGGTTTGATCCTTGTCTAAGTTAGCCATGCTGATGACGGCTGTGAGCTAGAAACACGTGTCCATGCATTACTTTTATGTAGAAATAAAAAAATTATAAAATATATATATATATTAAAAAAAAGTCCTATAAAGTTAAGGGCGGTTATGTACCCTTCACAACTTGGCACACATCGGACTCAAAGACACAGTGAAACTTATTTCGGCTTCATTTTTATGGCCGAATATGAGGCGCGACATCACTGTCTGGACACGTTCCTGCATATTCTGCCAAAAGTCAAAGGTGCACAAGCATATCCGTGCACCGCTTGGAACATTCAGCACTTTAGACGCTCTGTTAAGCCATATTCACATTCAGGGATTTACTTATCTCTTGACCTGTATAGACCGCTTTACACGGTGGCCTGAAGCCATTCCTCTAAATGACATTTCGGCGGAATCTGTAACGCGAGCCCTTATATCGGGCTGGATATCGCGTTACAGAGTTCCCACAACTATTACCACCGACCATGGTGGACAGTTTGAATCCCACATATTCCAGGAACTTTCCAGGATCTTAGGGATCAACAGCGATGGAGCGAGTACGTACTTATTGTCCTTCATGGTTGTCGTGCTGCGATCAAAAGGGACCTCGGATACTCTCCAGCCGAACTTGTTTATGGACTACCTTTATCGTTGCCGAGTCAGATGCTGACACCGATAGATTTAACGGCAACAGATACAGCTCTGTATATAAACAGACTGTGAGCTTACTTTAATGAAATCCCACCTATACACTCTAGGCAACAGACCATAAAATATTCGGCCTCGAAAGACATTTTGTCATGGACTCATGTTTTTGTTAGAAAAGACTCCGTGAAAGCCCCTCTTACTCCTTTTTATAGTGGTCCTTATCGCGTGCTTTCACGCACTGACAAACTTTTCACTCTTGACATTGGTGGCAAAAAAGACACTGTATCCATCGACAGGGTGAAGAGAGCCTTTCTAAACACAGAATAACCTGAGCTCCATATTCCCCCTACTGTGCATCAAACAGCTGTAACTACATATGTACTGTTGGAAACCTTTAATGACAATTATGTAACCACCACACATAGTGGTCGGCGAGTACATTGCCCCAAAACACTGTGTAAAACTATATAGATATAGATATATATATATATATATATATATATATATATATATATATATATATATATATATATATAATGAGCTTTTTTGAGTCCTTGTACTGTATTATACAATTACTGTTTTTCCAAAAAACTACTGTTCACAGAAAAGACAAACTTAAAAAAAAAATGTTCACAGAAAAGACCAACCTACAAAAAAATAATTTTCACAGAAAACCTTTTCCCTGCAAAATAAAAAAAACTTTAAAAAAAATTGTATTTTGCTACACTTCCTTTTTTTCTGTCGGCTTTCAGCCTAAGCAGGGGGTGATTGAGCAGTCATAGATTTACTTTGCAATGCGTATCAGTCTCCCTGTGAGCTGGTTTAGCCAATCAGCTCGCAGGGCGCATTGATATCATTAGTTCCCTAAGAGACTACTTGAGCTCCCTTAGGATATTGCGGACGATGATCAGACGGTACCCTAGCACCAGCCAGGAAGGATCGACTCAGTCTTTCTCCCGTCTCTTTGTCCAATAGACGCTCACGCCTGCTATCTTCGCTTGAAGATATTTGAACTAAGAGCTTATTTTCTTCTTTTCCTTTCGGACACTGTCCACAGTTTCTTCCACTTATATCAAACGGTATAGGTAACCTTTGATCTGAATAAACTCCTTTCGTTGTTGTTGTAAAAACGTTTCGTTATTTCGTTAATTCATTTTGTATGTTAAATTAAGATAGGGAATAACAAAACCTCTATTCTTACAGCTAATAATGCAATTTTTTGCATGTTAATCACTTAAGTGAAAGGGTCGACACAGTAGTAAGCAAATAAATAACGAACGCCGTAATTCTCAATAAAAACAGTTACATAAAAATACATGATATATAGATGAGGATAAAATGCACGATATATTTAATAGAAAAAGTGTTTTCTGAAGACATTCGCTGATCCGTACGAAACCGGTAAAATCTCTCGTTTTTTAATTATTTATTCCTGCATTTAATTTGGTTTCCCTTTGTCTTTATTCACATACACACACACACATATATATATATATATATATATATATATATATATATATATATATATATAAAAAGACAAAGAGAACGATAGAGAAGGTGTGGAAAAAAGAGAAAGAGAAAAAGATAGATATTTAAGAATATTTATAACAAATACTGACAAAACGGGTCATTGATGGTCTAGTTTTTTCATCGAACTTCATCGAATCTATTAGGTAAGTATGAAAAATTATGCGACTGTGAGTGTTGTGTACTGTGTGAGCTATAGGCGAAAGAGGTGTAGCGGAATGTGTCATCACAAAGCAATCTTGGTAGAATAGAACTATCCTTACCTTGCATTTTTCCAAAAACTTTTCTTAATACCTTTTTTTCTTCTTCACGAAAATGCATATACTCACAACGTCGTGAGCACCCTGTAATTCTTGGTTAATCGCAGCATATGACAATCTCTTTATTCACCTGCTATTCGTTCGTATGACTTTTTATTTCTCCAAGTTCAAGGAGGTCACCAGTGTCTCGTTTTGAAGACTAACGAACCATCAAGACGGCCGTAACTACGGAGGGGAGAGCCATTCCTGATAACTCTTTCCAGCCGTGTATAAACAGGTTTCAAAACAGTGTGAGAAAGTGTATTACACTCGGGCAGGAATCGAAGTGTAGTATCTGTTCTGTCCTCTGTCGTTGAAGAAGTAGTACTTTTAGACTGAGGTAATGTTTATTTGTTTATAATGAAGAGTTCGCTTCGTTGGGGTAGGTGGATTTTCTTCAGATTAAAAAGCGACGTTGTGTCTAACTCTACCCTAGTGGGGAAGCAAGTAAAGAGGGGCTCGAGGGGGTTACCGACAGGTAAACCATGTATTTTCTTGTTCGCAATTAGAATAATCTGCGAAACCAAATTCAAATGACAATCTCTAAAACTTTAAACTAATATCGCATCACCCATCGCATGACTAAAAATTGGGCGCGTCCTCTAAATATGACATGGTATGCAGTCAAAAAATTAGCTACCGTGCAAAAAACAAATCTACATTGACCAACTTGTAGAAGACACAGAATGCCATCTAGAGGGTCAGCCAATAGCGATGTTTGACAGAACTGGTTAGTGGAACGATACATACGAATCCCGATTGAATCATTGTTACACCAGTCCTATTACTTTTTAGAGATGCCTCGTCTTTTTCGACCCATGCAAGCAAGTTCGTTACCCCGAAGAGAAAATATATTGTACATATCTACTTTCTTTGATCACTCCCCCAAAAATCACTATTTAATCTTAATGATATCATAAGCATTTATTAAATAAAGTAGCAAAAATATGCGACCCCTCGTCGCATATTTTTGCTAGTATATAACACCCCTAAAATAATAAAAAAAAGTAATTTCTTGGAGGATGGTATCATGATCACAGAGATACTATACTCCCCTAACAAAGAAAGATGTAATGCCTTAGAGAATGGTATCATGACAAACGAACATATGCTACACTATTTCCCCAAAAGAGAAGTTAATTCCTGGTAAGATGGTATTATGATGAACAAATATGCTGTACACTACCCCCTAGCAAAGGAAGAGGTAATGTCTGGGAAGATGGTATCATGACAACAGAACAGATACTACACTGTCACCCCCAGAGGAAGATGTAATGCCCTGGAGAATGGTATAAGCACGAACGAACATATACTACACTGCCCTCTAAGGGAGAAGATAATGTCTACCAGGATCGTCTCATGGCAACCGAATGGATACTACACAACCCTCCTAAAAAAGGTAGTAATGGTTTAGAGGATGGTTCCATGACAAGAGGACAGATTCTACACACCCATCACAGGAGAAGGTAATGCCTGGTAGGGTGGTATTATGACAACAGAACAGATACTACAGCATAGTCTGAATTCAGCATTGTCTAAAATAGTATAGTAAACTGAATTGGGCATTAAAAGATGATACAATAGTACATTAATAGAAGTAATAGTTTAGTTTCGGATTCAGACAGATACAACATCTCTATATAATGTATATATATATATATAGTGTGTGTGCATGTGATATATTCTATGAGGAATAGACTATGTTATATGTATCTAATAGTGTTACTATCGTGCCACTGTGCACCTGCACATGGCTGTTTAAGATGGTGAAAGGAAAGGCTTATAACGTAAATACAGGACGAATGCTAAGAGAAGTAGTAAGTGGGGGCGGATCGCGTAAATAATTCAAAGAAAGAGAGGAAAACAGAGAGTAGAAGATGGAAAAAGTAAGTGCGAAGAGAGAAAGAGAGAGTGGGAGAGAGAAAGAGTGAAGCAACACACAGAGAGAGAGAGAGAGAGAGAGAGAGAGAAAGAGATAAAGGGAGGAGAGTGAGACTATCTATTATGACATCACAACTGTGTTTAATAGATGTATGGAAATTCCAGGAGGTTTTAATAAATATTTAGAAATTCTAAAAGGTTCTCATAAATATTTGGAAATCTTAAACAGGTTTTCATAAATGTACTAATATATATAGAAAACACTGACCCAACGGGTTACAAGTAGTCTTGCTTTTTAATAAAAGTTCATGGAAGATATTTTTCAGCTGATGTAAGCGAGTTGATTAATAAGACGAGAAGAAACTGTTATACTCATCTATTTTTTCTATTTAATAGATATCTCTTCATTTTTATTGTTTTGGTTTTAAATTATATTTTAAAACTAAGAATCAATGGAAAATAGTTCCCTGGACATAATTCTTCTAAATGGAAAAAATGCGAAAGTCATTTTTATCTATCATATCTACATTATCACCAAAACGGCAACAAAACTGTTACTGGAATTAATAATATAACATAGTACTTCGAAATACCGTATACACAGTAGAGAGAAAACGCCAAAACACAGCTATTTTTATACCTAATTTGCATAACTATTTTAAAATAGTTTTTAATTAATATTTGGTGTTAATTTTTTGTAATTTTATTGTCATATTTACCTATATAGTAATAAGTTAAAGTGATTAAAGAAAAAAAAATGGTCAAAACCTTTCTTAAAATATTATATTTATTAATTTGCAAGAGAGATCATTTTAATGAAAACTTATTTTTTAGAATAGCAATGAATTTATATGAAAGAGATGTAATTTAAATTAAACATGTAAAACGAATACTTTGAGCTAGATTAGTACCCGCTTGATGACGGGTAGTTTTTTGCTTATTAACCGTTAAATCGTCTCTGAGTTATGTTTTTTGCCACGTTTTAAAGGGATCAAAACTTAAAACTCAGGAGTCATTGGAAGAATGATTCAGCCGAGGTTCAGATTCCATAACGAGTAGGTATTATAACATATCATTTTCGATAATTGGCATAATTGGCATGTAGGGAGGTTTTGGATAAAATTGGCCATTTCTCGACAAACCCCAAGTGGACGCGTCTAACGAGTAATCGTTTTCGAAACGTGCATAATAACCACGGGACCACCAACAACACTGACTGAACTCAAAGCCTTCCACCTCAGACAAGAGCCGTCTTTTTTACCTTTGAAACATGAGTTAATAACCCGATTAGAGTTTCAAACACCATCTAGAAAATTAGGGGTTTTAACGTTTGTCTACAACATGATAAAGTTTTGTGGCAATAAGATGCAAAGTGTTTCTTTTTGTGTTCATTTATTTGTTTGGTCGTGTATTTATTTGTTCGTTGATTTATGCCTTTGTTTATTTATTTATGTCTTTTTTTATTTGTTTGTGTAATAATTCGCGCTTTCATTTTGCGGGTAAGGTTCAAGCCGAAACTACAACGCGAAGGCCGAATACAAAAGCTAAAATGATATTCTATTATGTAAAGGAAATTTATATTTTTGTATGTTTGTGTGTCTGACAAATAAAAAAAGACACTATACAATATACACTTATAAACATTACATCATCTGATTTAGTGTGAGCTCGATCAGGTTATGGTAAAATACGTACTGGGTTCACCGTGGACCAAAACAATGCTTTTTTTTTCATTTTCACTGTGATTTATTTTTTAAAAAACAAAGTCAAAGTCAGGCAGCTTTCTTTTTCTTCTCTTCCTTCTTTCATTCTATTATATTGAACTAGAGATAAAGAGAGATAGAGATAGAGAGAGAGAGAGAGATAAAGAGAGATAAAGATATAGAGAGAGAGAGATAGATAGAGAGAGATAGAGAGAGAGGATGAATTAGCCAGTCTGAGAGAAAGTTAGAGAAATGATTGGATTAAAAGGGATATGTTACACACAATTCTTAAACTCTTCTATTCTGTTATAAGTGCTCATGGGCAACGTCGGGTGCCCCTGCTAGTTCATATTGTAGGTCAAACTAAATGGGCAACAAGATGTATGTGTAAATGTTTATATATTTGTATGCACAGGATAAACTCCTAAACGAATTAACTAATCATTATGAATATTGGAAGATAGCGTCTAGACGTAAGGTGTCGTCATGTGGGCTATATTTAGTTTACTTTAGTTGTATGAAACTGGGATCAAAAACGGGAGTGGATACCCTTCTGGAAAATTAAGATACCTCTGATTTTTTCGAAATTGTTACAATAGGTATTATACACCAATTAATAAATATTCTCCAAATTTCAGTCTGTTTATAGTATTTAAAGGGAGCATAATATAAGCACATCCACCTATTTGAAAATACAAATATATAACTTTTGCATTGAATTTGATCCATAGTCATTAAAAAGCAATGATGTACAAGTCCTTGAATTTCAATTACTTATGATTCCTTATTCTTAAGGGAGTTTAATGAAAATTAATGTAAAAATGCAGGCCTTAGGGCATTATGTAATCCCGGGCTTTCACGAAGAGACCCGACAAAGCTTGAAAAGTCCGGGAGGAAAACGGACTTTCTGATCGTCATAGCAAAATGTAAGTCCAATTTTCGCTTCCGGTAAATCTTAGTTTTTAGTTAACAATAAAGAGAATCCGTGTGGTGTTTGCCCCAGGTTAGGATATCACGAGGGAGAAAATGATTCTCATTATTCGAAGAAAAGTTTGGGAAATTATAGGCTCATTCAAAAATAAATAAAAAGGATCAGTCAATTTCCAACGTCAGAAAAACATATGTCAAAAGCTGTCACCCAGTTTGTAGACATCTCGAAGGTTGTACATTGCGTCATAACTGACGAAATAACAACAGCATAGCGTCATCCTTTAAAACAGAAAAGTCGATTGTGTACTTTGTCAAGGCAAGAAATAGCACTCTTGAGTATTTTGAACGCGAACTAATACGTGCTTGTCTGAAGTAGGCATTCTATTTTACTGTAATAGTTAATGCTTAGATACTTTACGAGCAAAGCTCGTCGCTTCTATATTCTCGGGAACTTTTAAGCCGAAGGATATGGCCATTTCCCTTCCTTGTAATTCCATCTGACGTCTCTTCTCGTGACACTGAAGCGTAAAAAGCGATGACGAATTTAAAAAGCCGGCATCTTTGAAGCCAACATTAGCAAGTCCACCTACCCGGAAGTGAGATGTTTATCATGCAAAAAAGAAACGTGGCCCACTCACCTGACGATTAAGGTGAGTGCTTAAGCATTCCAACAATGCACGATGGCAAACGAAGCGAAGAAATCGAGCTAATTATTCTGTGGCATTTCATCTAATATACGATGCTGATCATTTATAACAATTTGGGTTCTAGACCACGTAAACACATGAATGGTATCGTGGAATGGATGAGGAAATATTCCTTAACACTCCACTCTACTTCCTCAAAAGTACTTAGATAATATTACCAATGCCTATATCCCAGTTATTATTATTATTATTATTATTATTATTATTATTATTATTATTATTATTACTCACTAGGATGTTTCACACAAGTCATTATCAGTGACTGCTTACTGACAATAATAAGTGGTGTTCCCTGGAGTGCGAGCATCCCCAGATTTCCAGAACTCTCCACCTCTTTCGGTAACCGCTCCAAATCAGTTAGCGTTATCGCAACAGCCGTTTACCATTGAATTCTCACTTGCAATGGGCATCGGTCTTCTCTGGAATTTGAGTGGCAATAAGGCTCTCCAAGATCCCATTACTTTGCGAGAGGAGATCTCACACGAGTCATTGACAGTGATCGCTCAATAGCAAACATAATTGGTATTCACTGAAAACTCAGTTGCAATAAATCCCCCCAGATTTTTAGTATTGCTCGTTTCTTTTGATAACTATTGAAAATCATTTTGTGCTCTAGCGACAGCCGTTTACCATCGATTTCCCGCTGCTAATAGCTATTGTTCTTTTTTTCGGCAATTTGAATGACAATAAGCCTCCTTAGAATTTCAGTACTATTCATGTCCATTCAGTACAATTCTGAATGGTGTTCTTATTTCACGGTTTTTCCATCTCCCTAGATGACCATTTTCTTTTCAATGCTCGAACTGTTTTTTAGATTAGGGGCAAGGAGGGAGAAGATTATGCTTGGTATTTGTATTTGTAGTAGTTATAATAATAATAATAATAATAATAATAATAATAATTATTATTATTATTATTTTTTTTTTTTTACTCAATAGGAGTTCTCACACAGGTCATCATCAGTTATTGCTCACCGATAATAACTGGCAGTGTTCCCTGGAGCCATTACTAATGAAGGACAACACGTTAACGCAGATTTCTAGTACTCTCCATCTCTTTCGATAACTATTGCAATTGTTTGCATTATTGCAACAGCTGGTTACAATTGATTTTTCGCAGAAAATGACCATTGGTCTTCTCAAGCATTTGGGTGGCAATACACCTTCCTAACGTCCCAGTACTCTCCATACACTTCAAGTGGAGATCTAGTTAATGCTTTCCCTCCTTATTCGTTCACTCCTGCTTGGCAAGTCACGACTATTATATTTGTTATCACATCGTTTATGGGAGTTTATGAAGTTTCTTGGTTTTAGTTTTCTTGGGTTTATGTGATCGTGTTCTTTCTATGTTTTTTTGTTTTATTTCTATTGCAACTCCCCTGTCTCTGGTAAGGTTCTGTAGTTTATGTGGGTTGGTTTCCACATTCCAGGATGTTTCTATAAGATTTCAGCTGTTTTCTATCATTGCCGTCCGTGTTTATTATTATTATTATTATTATTATTATTATTATTATTATTATTATTATTATTATTATTATTATTATTATTATTATTATTATTATTCGCAGTAGAGTGAAGTATTTTTCTCATTTCCTTTTTTCTTCAATACGAATAATTGCTGTTGGCGATAAACAATGTATATGTGTGTATATGTATATATATATATATATGGATGTATATATATGCATATGTATATATATATGCATATGTATATATATGCATATGTATATATATATATATGCATATGTATATATATATATATGCATATGTATATATATATGTATATGCATATGTATATATATATATATATGCATATGTATATATATATGCATATGTATATATATATATGCATATGTATATATATATATGCATATGTATATATATATATGCATATGTATATATATATATATGCATATGTATATATATATATGCATATGTATATATATGCATATTTATATATATATATGCATATGTTATGCATATGTATATATATATATATATATGCATATGTATATATATATATATGCATATGTATATATATATATGCATGTATATATATGCATATGTATATATATATATATATGCATATGTATATATATATATATGCATATGTATATATATATATATATGCATATGTATATATATATGCATATGTATATATATATATATGCATATGTATATATATATATATGCATATGTATATATATGCATATTTATATATATATATATGCATATGTTATGCATATGTATATATATATATATATGTATATATATATATGCATATGTATATATATATGCATATGTATATATATATATGCATATGTATATATATACATATATAGATATGCATATGTATATATATATATGCATATGTATATATATATATGCATATGTATATATATATATATATGCATATGTATATATATATATGCATATGTATATATATATGCATATGTATATATATGCATATGTATATATATATATGCATATGTATATATATAGATATATGCATATGTATATATATATGCATATGTATATATATATGCTTATGTATATATATATGCATATGTATATATATATATATGCACATGTATATATATATATATGCATATGTATATATATATGCATATGTATATATATATATATATGCATATGTATATATATATATGCATATGTATATATATATGCATATGTATAAATATATATATATATGCATATGTATATGCATATGTATAAATATATATATATATGCATATGTATAAATATATATATATATGCATATGTATATACATATACATATGCATATGTATTTATATATGCATATGTATATATATATGCATATGTATATAAAAATGCATATGTATATATATATGCATACGTATATATATATATGCATATGTATATATATATATATATGCATATTATATATATATGCATATGTATATATATATGCATATGTATATATATATGCATATGTATATATATATATGCATATGTATATATATATATGCATATGTATATATATATATATATATGCATATGTATATATATATATATATGCATATGTATATATATATATATATGCATATGTATATATATATATGCATACGTATATATATATATATATATATATGCATACGTATATATATATATGCATACGTATATATATATATATATATGCATATGTATATATATATATATATGCATATGTATATATATATATATATGCATATGTATATATATATATATGCATATGTATATATATATATATATGCATATGTATATATATATATATATATATGCATATGTATATATATATATGCATACGTATATATATATATGCATACGTATATATATATATGCATATGTATATATATATATATATATATATGAAATTAAAATGGAATAAGCCGAAGACCTTAAAGGCTCAACGTTTCGCCCAAATGTTGTATGGGCTTTGTCAAGAGCGAACGAAAAAATGCAACAAATTTTGTCATTTTTTGCATTATATGCATAGGTATATATATATATATGCATATATATATATGCACATATATATATGCACATATATATATATGCATCTAAGATATATAACTCTGTAATTGTCTTAATTGACAGCGAAACCGTCCGTGAATAGGCATGGTTACTGGAATCTTACTTTTAACTGCTTATTTGTATATAAACAGATAGAGGGAGGTTGAGAAAGAAAGAAGTGAAAAAATCGGATTCCAGCGACGATATATTTATTTTCAAATGAAGTGATTCATTTTTTAACATTAGTTTCTTTCATATGCCCTCAAAATCACTGTTTTCCAGCATATTCTGAATCTTCTAGGACAATTATAGGCAATAAAAGAAGAGATATATTTTTAAAATAGAAAACTTTTAGAAAACATTCTTTTTGATCGGTATTTTTATAAATTACTGGTGTATTTATTTAAAAACGTTTTCCAATATTTTTGTAGGATATTCTTCTGTTTTTTTCTAATGTACCATTATGTTAGAATACTTACGATATGCTTGAAAGCTTTCATTATCTGGACAACTTAAGAAACGACCGTTACAAATTCATTTCCTGACTAGAAAATATACATATCGACGCTGGAATCTGCTTTGTTCTATAGCTTATTTATAAATGCTCTGAATCATGAATTAATATCTATTGAGCTTAAACACCGATGGGTTGACTACAATATATATATATATATATATATATATATATATATATATATATATATATATATATATATATATATATTACAATGGCAATACTGCCTCGATTTGTCTTATTCTCTTCATCCTTCATCCCACTTTCCTTTTCCCTCTCTCTCTGTATCTATATACACATGTGTTCATATATACGCATAGTGTGTGTGTATATATATATATATATATATGTATATGTATATGTGTTTGTGTGTGTGTGTTTTATCCACGCCTCCATTGTAATTGCCATTACCAAATTTACATCTTCACATCAAAGCAATGACCAATCCCGTCGCCCCTTCTGCACCTTCCCTCCCTACACTCGCCCGTCTTACCTTTGTCCAAATGAATTGTTTGCACCCCAGCCCGACAGTCTCACCGTAAACCAAACACGTACTTTCAGCAACCCTTCCTCTCTCATATTCCTTAAAATAACAGACCTCATCTCCTCACCTAACATAGCCACCTCTACCGTCTCTCACCCGACCAAACAAACAAGAACACGTCCTTATACGCACGAAAATGGGCTCAATTAACGTAATACGACGTACTGCTATCAGTTTGATCAGAAGTTCGACTGATTCGTCGGTTTTCATTTAATTTAAGGGGAATTCTCTGGCGCGGTTCCGGTTAGTGTTGGGACGATTACTTGGAAGAGGAATCAAGAATCGAAAAAATCGGATCTTTATAGGGTATCGGAATCGGTATCGGAATCAATCGGAAAACTGTGTGCCCATTTTTCTGATGCTACAAACGATTCTTTTAAGTTTTTCGTTTTTGTTCAAACTTAAGTTTCTATTGTTGGTACTAATGATTAAATGATGAATATTTATTGATTTTAAATTACCAGTAAAACTAATTCTACGTGACCCAGTAATACATGTAGCATCGGCGGTTTCGTCTCAATAGAACAAAAGCAGCACCCCCTGTCCTTGTTTCTGCTCGGTAGAAACAGCTTACCTGAGGAGGTCGTAACAATGCCTACCATATCCAGGTTTGATGTCGCTTTGGATAAACAGTTAGACGGTAAAACACGTACCCATCTTCTAACTGACTTTTTACATGGCTTGTTTCACTCTGCTATTTTTGCCAACAACTTTGATTTGGTTTGAATACAACGCATGTTACCTTGGACATTTTTCGCCACGAAATAACCTCTGGGAAAAAATTACTCAATAATTCCTCCGATATTTTATTTTGCTAATTCGTCACCGCTTATCAGGATTCAAAACCACTCAAGGATAAACATTAATGAGATTGTCGGTTGACGATAAAAAAAAAACACTTTCGGAGGATTGGAAACGATGGGTGAAAATGATTATTCAAGTGGACGGCTCGACAACAATTTGCTAACATTTGACTTGGTAACGACCCTGTCGTAGTCTGCAGGTAAGCAACCACGTGGTATTGTATTCCACAGATGAGAAATTCTTTGGAAGAAACTTTGTTCGTACAACTTCTGTTTAGTTTTAAGTACACAGAGAACGGCAGCGAAATTATTTACAGTGGTTGTAGCTGGACGAGTGTTTACTGTGAATGTTTTACAAGGAAAAGGGCAGATATTTAAGCTCAGTCGAGCACCTACCACGACAATAACGATAGAAAAAATCTGGTAACGACTCTTCTGTGATAAAAGTGCTGTAGGGAGAGAAGAGATCATCCCCTACTAGATTTCAGAGTGAATTTTAAGAGATTACTCTGAGTGGCAGCATCCCAGATGTGACAGCAGTACCTCATCTTAGGATGTATCGTACTCTTATACAGGTAGAGTAATGGATTTGATGTACTCTTTCAATTTCAGGTATGGAATGAAGGTCATTCCTAGAAGTTTATCAAAGTAAGAAGCTTCCCGACGGATAGAGCCATTCATTTCGATATAGATATCGGTACCATGTAACCGATTGGAATTTGTTAATATTATTTGGATAATTCTGACTATTATTCTCATCTTGAATGTTATTCTCACAACGTTTCGGCCGATATAACTTCCGATATTCTCCAGGTGCGTATTGTCGAACTCGAGAATCATCATTGAATTCCGAAATCCGTACAGAATTTCAAACTGAACCCTTTATTTTATCCAATGTGGAAAGATAGTTTGCGTTTCGTCAGCCATGACCGGATATAAGTCTGAATGATCTAAACAATAACATTTATTTTTTCTTTAACTTGCTTTTGAAGAGCGTTCAATGTTTTATGTATCTTTTAAAAGTGTAGAACACCCTCTATTTTTTCAACATGTGGTCTTGGTCTAAAAAGATACTTTTTATACTATGAATATTTATCAACATAATCTTCCCAACTAATTTTTGAATTTCAATTATATAAAGCGTGACCAGAAACAAATGCCAATTATGGAATCATTCATAAAATTTACAATCCTATCTTTAATCTAACCATATTTAGTACAAAAAAAGATTTCCGTCTATGCCTGACTTGCCTACGAAGTTAGAAGTAATGGGTGTGTGTGGGAGTCCTGTTTATGTTAATCCTTTCCTTTTATAGGGACTTAAATTTTGCGTTACCCCTTGATGTCGGCGGTGCTGCTCAAGGAGGGTGGGTTACGCCCGAACTCCTAACTGGCAGACTTAGACAGGCCTGCGGTCTCGTCACTACAGGCCACTGAGCCCATGTGCCACAGTGAGTAGGTTTACCGATCACGATCTTTTATCCGTCTAGATAGAAAGAAAAAAGGGTATTGTCTCAAAGTCGCGGTTTTGTAGGAATAGATGTTGCTGCGATTGAGGATACACACTACGTTTCATGTTTCGTAATTTTTTAGACGAGGATTGATAATTTGTATTATTTAGAGTATTCGTACTATTGGTCTAATCTTGGATGCTATTCTCGCAAATCTTTACTTTCATACAGGAGGTTTCATTGACGAAAACGTTGTGAGAATAATACCCAAGATAAGAAGAGTCGTCCGTATAATCCAAATAATACAGATTCTGAATCCTCATCTGGAAAATTCTGAAACATATCAAATCGGTACAGACGAAAAATAATGCGAAAATGGAAACAAATCGAAAGACAATACTAAAAACTAGTGAGAATGAGCAAACATCTCACATTCTTATCTAGAGGCCCTGATCTAAAGCTATTTTCTGACAGGCTTAACCTTAAAACTCCCAGATAGTTCTAAGAGAGCACAAAAGATCGTAAGGAGAGTAGGGTATGAGCTCGTCCGAGATAGAACCCACAACAGCCGGTGGAAGAAACGTAAATTACGAACCGAAATCTCAAGAAATCGTGCCTTCTTCCTGGAAGGTATATGACTGACTGATGACAAAACCCGCATCCTAAAAGAAACGGATATGTCATATAAACAACAATTTCAGACGATCAAATCTTGCCGAATCAAAAAACAACAAAGTTGGAAAAAACTTAACGCTAAGGATATATGATTCCAAGACCACTACGTTTTGTCTGATATTTTTGCAGCATATAGGAATCTCTTGGGTAGAGATGTATCCTTGTTTGTGATACGAACCCAGTTCGGTACGGTGAATGTAGTCCACACGAATGCATAAGGCAGGGTGGTCGTGGCCGATTTTGCCGATTTCAGCATAAGGTTTACTTTTTTCGGCAGTTAGGTCTTCCTCAGGGTTGGCAGCACGTAGTTTTAATGGAGGATTGGAATACTATTCTAGATCCCAATATAAATAAGATCAGAGGGTCTAGAGGATCGGATAGGTGTGAGAGCAGTCTGTCTGACCTGGCTAGATGTGATCTTGACAGATTTCGCCTTGATTATATTACTAGATGATAAAAGTCCCTTCATTCTGCTAAACTTAGAAGTGAGGTTTTGGGCACGGATCCGATCGAATCGGTTACGGGTTGTAATTGGGGAATTAATAGAACCGGAGCAAAACTATGATGTGAAAGGAGGATCGATTCTATAATAATTTGCGTCTGATCCGTACGATTATAGAGGGGAGAGGAAACACGGAGGCCACGCTGATCAATTTGGATCAATCCAAAGATTTTAACAAGGTGGATCATCGCTTTTTGTCATCTCATAAACAAAGCACAGTCGTATGTTTATGTGTATGTATGTGTATGTATGTACGCATGTATGTTTATATGCTCAGCTAAGACTTGAAAAATACGCAACAAATACCCATAAACCTTATATTTTCTAAATCAACAATCGTTCCGTCGTATAATATCGACAAAAATGAAAAAAAAATCCATAAATTCCTTGTGTAGAATTGACACAAAATTTGTCGGCCCCCCCCCCCCCCCCCGACAAATTTTGTGTCAATTCTACACAAGGAATTTATGGATTTTTTTTTCATTTTTGTCGATATTATACGACGGAACGATTGTTGATTTAGAAAATATAAGGTTTATGGGTATTTGTTGCGTATTTTTTAAGTCTTAGCTGAGCATATAAACATACATGCGTACATACATACACATACAATTTACAATTTTTTTGTTTTTTCATTTAGCACACAATAACATTTTATTGCATAAACAAAACGATGATACTCACCGACACCTCACTCGGAAAATTACTTGAAATTAAAAATAATTCAGCTGCAATTTTACGTGACGAGTCAAGGTCAGTAAATGAGAAATATTTATAGACTGAGTGACCCTTAAATCAAAGTTTTACTTGCTTCTCCGCGAGGGTAGAGTTAAGACAGTTTACAGGTTTTAAGACTGGAGTGATTTTTAAAACATATTCATACCCGTTAAAACTATACACTTCATATAAAATGTTTGTCATGGTGTATGTGTGTGTGTGTGTGTGGGGGGGGGGGGGGTTAACACGAAAATGTTTTCCAAACGTGCCTGCACAGGATTTACGTCTTTAGATGTAATTTCGTTTTTTTTACATTGACTATAATGTACGGGCAGAGCAAATAAATCTAAATTTTTTTACAACTTTCTTCGTGTCAAACTCAACGGTTCCTTTCTTTAAATATTTCATTTCATTTCTTTTACAAGATCAAACACTACATCATATTTGAAACAAATATTTATTCAGAAAACGTTGTTGTGCTTCTACAGAATTTGAGCAGAAGCAAATCTGTTGCCCTTACACGAGGGCAGAGTTGCAATATTAATTCAACCTCTACATTTGATTTTACAGATGTAAAAAAAACATCGTAATAATTTAGAGCCTCCCCACGAGAGCAGAGTTAGACAGCTTACCAATTTGAAGAGAAGAGTGATTTTTATAAACTAGACATACACGTTACATTAGTCATTCTTTGGGGGTCAATAGGAGCAGGTTTCGTTGGAACTCGAAGGGGTCGGGCTTTCAGCCATTTCCAATGTTATCTATTATATAAAGGAGAGGTGAACTCCTTACATTATTATTTTTTTAATAGAGAAGAATAAGCTGGATGGACGTGCAAGAGGGGTGAGGGAGAAGGAAGTGAAAAACTGGGAAGAGAGAAAGATAGAGAGACGGATTGAGATGGGTAGCGAGAAGTTTAAATATAAATATGTTACACTTTTTAACCTTTCTATTGTTTATGGTCCCGGGGAATGCCGGGAGTTCTGCTAAAAGGGAAGTAGAAAATCAGGGAAGAGAGAAAGATAGACAGACGGATTGAAAGGGGTAAAAAAGAGGTTTAATATGAAGATGTTACACACTTTTTAACCTCTTCTATTTTGCTTGTCTCATCTTATCTCAATATATATAAGGCAAAAATACGTGTGTCTATGTCTCGCTAAAACTGGAAAAATACACAATAACCACCCGTAAGTAGGTATTATTTTAACCGGCATAACTCCGGGTAAATAATATCGAAAAATTACAAAAACGAGCCATTTTGGGGGGCTAAATAGCCATTTTTTCGTTTAATGTGATCACAATTTTAAATGTTATCTTGCGCACATGATGCGATAGTAATAGCTGAATGACGTTAAAGTAATAGGCTTGGATAATGTTTTTACACCATCGTCATTGTTTATTTTTATTACGTTTCTCTTCGGACTATTGTCCTTATCAAAGAGAGGGGAATCATAAAGTGATTTTTGTAGAGCTCTGGAGGTCTCCTTAAGGTTATATTTATAGAAACAAGTACTTGGCATTGTGCGGGAGAAACATTCGATTATCATTATTATCCCTCGTAGGGAGAGTTAAGCAACGCATATCCTATCCAGTATAAAGACCAGTACTATCTAACACAATCAACGCATATATGCTGGCCACTACTAAATGGGTGACTATTTGGGAAGATCAGGTGTTGTACAATCAAAGTTAAGCAAGGCATAGCCTGCCACTAAAAATACATGTACGCTTTAGGCATAAAATGAATCAGAGGAAGTTAAGCGACCATATCCTGGCCAGTTCGAAGCTGTACGAGAATAGTGATTGACAATAGATACATCAGGTGTGTTTAGATGCGGCGTTGCCCAGAAAAACAAGGTTACACTCATATTTTATAATATTGTATACAAAAAGATATATTCAGCGTTGTCCGGGAATACTACTACTACTACTACTACTACTACTAATAATAATAATAATACATATCTTATGGCAAATGTTCTCGATATAATAGAAAAATCTTACATTATATTTTAAGCCGGATTACTTTTTTCACGAATAATAATTTATTTTCACTTATTTGTTCAATGGTAAAATAGAAGATATCAACTTGCATATGGCCGTCCTATCTGAAATCAGAAATTGCAAACAGGTGTTAATCAAAAGAAAAATCCTACATTATATTTAAGGCCGGATTTCTTTTTCGCAAATAATTTGTTTTCACTAATTTGTTTAATGATAAAATAGAAGCCGCTATAGCGGAAATCGAAAATTTCGAACCGGTGTTAATCCGAAAAAAATAACTTATTTTATTCCTTGAAATATTCTGGAAATGACATCATTAATTCTTCTTGACGGGGGAGGAATAACATGGAAATACATTTCTAGACTGGAAATGAGTCTGCATTTTTATTTTAAAATTAATAGACGCTGATTCGAGATTTCATTAATCGTTTCTTCACGTTCTATTCGGAAGTGATGGGTGGGGCCAGAAACTCGGAAAGTATGTTTCTAGTACTGCTCTGGAGGTCTCCTTAAGTTAAAAAAAAAACGATAGATGCGACATGCGTATGCTATTTGAGGACATATTTTAATCTATAATATAAGTAGTGCTCTGGAGGACTCCTAGATTTTAACTTAGGCGGTTTCAGTACCTCTCAGCAGGCCTCTTAAATTTTCTTTTTATACTTTTCACCTAAAAGATAGGGTGTGGAGGAAGACACTTCTCTTTTGGCAGTGCTCTGGAGGTATCCTTAATTTTAAAAGTGATCAATATCCCAGATAGAGCAAGCGTGTTTAAACGCAGTGTTGCCCAGGATACATAACTTCTGTCTTTTTAAAAATTGGAGCTATAATTAAAAGTGCTCAATATCCATGATAGAGCAATTAGTAACCCAAAATGGTTCATTACAGTGCTCAATATTTCTGTTGCTCGGGAACCATAATCAAAATGTTTAATATCCTGGATAGAGCAGGTAGTAAACTTAAAGTGCTTCATATCCTAGATATAGCGGGTGTGTTTAAACGTAGCATTGCCTGGGATAAATAACTTATTTGTCTTTTGTTATTATGCCACAACCGTCGAATTGTACGTGCTAAAATCTTTGGCAGGTCATACCAGTCGAAGATACGTCATCGACACTCAGTTTGGCGGGGTGAGCCGCTGAGGCACAAGCTAACCTACTCTATCGAGCTGAAGTATGGTTTTGTGAAATCGCATGAAATCAACACTACCCGGCTTTACCTTCTCTATTTCATAAGTGGTTGGTTTAGAGGTTAGGGTTAGGGTTAGGGTTAGGGTTAGAGGTGCTCCTATCGGAGAATCCCGACAGGACAACTGAAGCATTTTTATGGGGCTAAAGTGCAATACCTCTGGTTCACTGGCCTTTATATCCCCACATTCCCGCCTTGTGCCACATCTTCCTGTGCGGGAGGGAGGTTAATATAATGCCACATCAGCCGCACTATATAAATATCAACATTAATGAGGACAATAGTCCGAAGTGACACAATGTAAATTCGAATTTCTATTTCATAAGCGGCTTTTGAAAAAGCTGTCGCGGTTTTTACGTGCCATTAACCTGATGTGATTTCACTTAGCGGCGGCTTTTTTGGGAACACAATATCGGTGTTAATCAGAAATTGCTTCTTGTTAAAAATGATTTGGCGGACCTGTTGTAAGTTTTATTTGTGTTAATTCAGCCTTAGCCAGATGAATTTGACTTCATTGTAAGTTTTTTTATGACTTCCCCAGATGACAACTGATACGAACTATATGGCATAAAAAGGAATAATGTGTGGGAAGCCGATTATTATTATTATATATATATACTAGCAGGTTGTACTTTTTCAGTATGCACATAACACCATATTACTTTCTTTGTTTTACTGTCCCCCTCCTCCCGTTTCGCCCCTATATAGTCGGAAAAAGCTGAAATGTTGGAGAAATCTCTGAATTGGTGTTATTCATATGGTTTAAATTCTATTAAAATTAGATATGTATTTGAGGTTTTAAGAGGGTTCTGTGCCCATGGGTCACCTAGAGGTGGATGCACGTGTTTATTTGGCAGATAGAGGGAAACGTTGAGATTCGGGACGCCTTCCATTGTTTCACCCCACGGATATAGTTGAAGTTTTAAGGGGCTATGTCTTCATAGCAGCCTTATGGGTGCACTTAGGGTTCATTAACATTTCCATTGTTGTCCGTGTTAAATGTTATATGAAAATACTCTTAATTTTTATCTAGATTCTCTAACCTTTCTTTCTATAGGGAACACACACATATCACACACATAACACAAACACTGAGTTTTATATACAGAGAGAAGATGCGCAAGTATGCACGTTCTGTGAAAAATGACGGAAATAATTATTAGTTTTCGCACAAAATCAATCAAAAATTGAAAACATACGCAAACATTTTCATATCACAATAACATGTTTTATCTACAAACAATAAAGAATTCATAAGTTACTTCTGATATTATTGTTGTGACATTTATTTTGAGGTGTGATTGAAGAGAAAAAGAAAATGTACAAACAATAGCAGCCGTCGATAGGGGTTAACCTCTGACCTTTCCATCGTCCACTGTAGTCGAAACGGAAACAGCTTTATCTCGAAAAATTAAAACAATATTTCTTCAGTGCGTGTCAACTTCTTTAGAGTGATTCTGTATCTCGTCGTACCCTGCGTGGACCCCCAGATATATACTAGCGTACCAATAATTAGCAATTCTTAGCGCCAGTTTGTCACAGATTGAAATGATAATCTTCAAATTATAAAACTTTTGTGTGAGTGAGTAAATAAATAAACAACAACAACAACACTAACTACAATCACAATAGCAACAATAACACTAACAACAAGAGCAACACTAATAACAATCACTTGTTTTCATTCATACTTTTAGGATGAATTTTCGGTGTGAAGTGTGCATAACATCATATATCCAGGTTCATCTTCGTAGTCTTAACTATCTCACACGAAGACAGATTATTTAAATGGAGGATCTATTCATTCACAGAATGAACAATCGGAGAGAGAATAGATGCAGTTTGGCATACGGGTTACTGCATCAGCAAGAGATAGAGAGGGAGAGAGAGAGGAGAGAGAGAAAGGGAGAGGGAGATATAGAAAGAAGATACAGACGGCTTGTGCCGTGTCTATTTAATTTACATTGTACGCCCACCCACACCATCACTGAGGCTTTTAGGGGTACGCCAACATTTCGTGTCCGCTCTGCTTGAGTCTCTAGCCGGGAAAATATAGTAGACTTTTTTCAATCAGACTCCAGAGAAAACTACTTGTTATTGCCAGTAAGCAACCACTGCTAATAAACTGTGTGTAAATTCCTAGTGATGATGGCAATAATTAAAACAGCTGAAATCTTGAGGAAAAATCCTCGAATGCAGAAACCAACCAACAAAAACTACGAACGCTTACAAGCCACATAAAAGGTACATTATAAATATAAGAAAACACACAGCCTAATGAATTCAAGGGAACTGAAACAGCAAAAAAAAAATTATAAACTGCACCCCCCCCCAAAAAAAAAACACACACACACAATGTAATGACACCAGTCTCAACTGATACCACACAAAATAGTCGTGAAGGGTTAAGGAGGGTTGAAAGACCGAGGAGAGAGAGAGAGTACTAACCAGATCTCCACTCAAAGAGTGCAGAGAGTACTGGGACCTTGAGGAGGTTTATTGACACCCAAAAATAAGAGAAGACCAATGGTCGTTGCCAGCGAGAACCTAATAGTAAGCGGTTGTTGCGATAACGCAAAGGTTATAGAAAGAGGTGCAAAGTACTGAAAATCTGGGGATACTTGTTGTCATTCAGACTCCAGGGAACACCACCGCTTATTATCAGTGAGGAATCACTGATGATTACCTGTGTAAACACTCTTTATGTGTAAATAATAATAATAATAATAATAATAATAATAATAATAATAATAATAATAATAATAATAATAATAATAATAAAAGCACAACAAGAATGCCCAATGGTTGAAAAACATGAAAGATGAACTGCAGGAAATCGAAGGAGGAACTGAAACAGAAATCAACAAAGAAACGATTAAGAAAACCCTAAAAAAAATGGCAAACTGGAGAGCACCAGGCCACGATGGAATACATGCATACTGGTTTAAAAAATTCACGACCCTGCATGAAAGAATAGCGCAGAAACTGAACGGATGTATCCGCAAAACAGACGTACCAGAATGGATGACGGAAGGAAGAACAACACTAATACAAAAAGACCCCAAAAAGGGAACGACCCCCAGCAACTACAGACCGATAACATGTCTACCAATAATGTGGAAAATTCTCACAGCACAACTGAGAGAACAAATCTACCAATCTCTGGACAATCGTGGACTGCTCCCCGAGGAACAAAAAGGATGCCGGAAAGGACAAAGAGGGGCACATGATCTACTATACATTGATCAAAAGACCCTGAAGGAGGTGAAGAGCAGACAAAAGAACATAACCATGGCATGGATTGACTACAAGAAAGCCTACGACAGAATCCCCCAAACATGGATAATTGAATGCTTAAAGATATACAAGATACCAGACAGGATTATTAATCTCATCCAGAAAGCGATAGAAACATGGAGACTAAAACTGACAGCCGGAGGACAATACCTGTCTGAGATAAAAATACAGAGAGGCATTTTTCAAGGAGACTCTCTATCACCACTACTGTTTATAATAGCCATGATGCCACTCAACTACATACTCAGAAAGTGTGATGCCGGATACAGGTTTACGGATACAGAACAAAGAATAAACCACCTGATGTACATGGATGACCTTAAACTGTTTGCAAAAAACAAAAAAGAACTGGAAAAGCTGATAAACACAACCAGGATATTCAGCCAGGATATCCAAATGGAGTTTGGAATAGAAAAATGTGCACTGCTAGAGATCAAAAAAGGAAAACTGGAGACGACAGAAGGTATAGAACTCCCCAACCAAGAGGAGATGAGGGCGCTAGGAGAACAAGACAGCTACAAACACCTGGGAGTTCTGGAAGCAGACACAAGCAAATATACAGAAATGAAAGAGAAGATCGGAAAAGAATATCTACGAAGAACAAGGAAACTCTTAGAAACTAAACTATATAGCAGAAACCTAGTAAAAGGGATAAACACATGGGCTGTATCACTAATAAGATACTCTGGACCATTCATAGGCTGGACCAAAGAAGAACTCAGGCACCTTGACCAAAGAACTAGAAAACTAATGACTATGCACAATGCATTGCACCCAAAAGACGACACGGACAGACTCTACGTGAAAAGAAATGAAGGAGGTAGAGGACTGGTAAGTATAGAAGACTGTGTGGAAGACACCAAAAAAGAGCTGGAGAAATATGTAACCCAGAACACGGAAAGACTGATCACCACAGCAAGAGACACCAGCCCAACAAACAACCCCGGAAGTACTGAACCCAGAAACAAAAAGACAAGAAAGGAGAAGTGGGAAGAAAAACAACTACATGGACGCTTTATAAGACTCACAAGCGATGAAGCCAATGAAAACAGCTGGGCATGGCTAAGAAAAGGACACCTGAACAGAGAAACGGAATCTCTGCTGACGGCCGCACAGAACAATGCGATGAGGACGAACTTTATTAAAGCAAAGATAGATAAAACCCAGGAAAACAGCAAATGCCGACTGTGTGGACAAAGAGACGAAACGATAAATCATATAATAAGTGAATGCAGCAAGCTAGCACAAAGGGAATACAAGCACAGACATGACAGCATGGGGAAAGAAGTACACCGGGAAATGTGCAAACAACTGAATTTCGAATATGCAAAAAAACGGTACAAACACAAACCAGAAACTGTACTAGAAAACGAAAAACACAAAATCATATGGGATATGAATGTACAAACAGACAAACCCATAACAGCAAGGAGACCGGATATGATAATAATCAACAAGAAAGAAAAATCCTGCAAAATCGTGGACTTTGCCGTTCCAGCAGACCACAGAGTGAAGATCAAAGAGACGGAAAAGAGAAGCAAATATACTGAACTTGCCATAGAATTGAAAGGAATATGGAACATGAAGAAAGTCAGTATAACACCAATAATCATAGGAGCACTAGGAACAGTCCCCCAAAACATGGAGAAAAGACTAGGAGAAATCGGAATCAAAGGGATAACTGAGACCATACAAAGGACAGTAATGATCAAAACAGCTACAATCCTGAGAAATGTCCTCGAATGCGGAAACCAACCCACATAAGCAACGAGTGGAGAACAAAACAACAGAACCGGGGAAAATACAACCGCACGAATGAGGCGCAAGCATAGGCTGACGCCACAAAAATTATGGACAGAGGGTCGAGGAGGGAAAGCGCAAACCAGACCTCCACTGGAAGAGCGCGGACATCTCTGGGACCTTGGGAAGGCTTGTTGCCACTCGGGCCCCAGAGGGGACCAATGGCCCTTATCAGCGGGAAATCGTTGGTAGGTGGCTGTTGCGATTACCGCAAGGTCATCAGCGGTGATGAACGAAAAGAGGTGGAGCATACTGGAGGCCTGAGGAGACTTGTTGTCACTCGGACTCCAGGGAATACCACAGGTTGTCGGCAGTGGGCGACCACTGACGATGACCAGTATGATAACTCCTAGTGAGTAAATAATAATAATAATAATGATGATGAAGAAGAAGAACACGAAAAAAAGAAGTAGTGGAAGAATGAGAAGAATTACATGAAGAAAGAGGGGAAAATAATAAAAAGATGAATGAGGCGAAGATGAGAGAGAAGCAGAAGAAGATGTAAAAAGAAGAAAAAGAAGATGACGGTAGAGAATTAGAAGAAAAATTCGAAGAAGAATAAGAAAAATAAGATAGGAAAAAGATAAAAACAGTACAAAATGAAGGGAGAAGAAATAGAAAAAGCAAAAGAATAATAATAAAATGAATGAGAACAAAGAGAAGAAGAAAAAGAAGAAGAAAAGAAGAAGAAAAAGAAAAAAAGAAGAATGAGAAGGAGAAAAATGAGAAGATGGTGATGAAGAAACGGACGAAGAAGAAAATTGGCCGGTGACAGAATCCATTATTATAAGGAATTTCCGTCGTTTAAACTGATAAGCAAGTTGATAATGCATACAATGGAGTCGACTATTTAATTTCTGACGCAGTCGGTCACTCTCGAAATTCTAAAAGACCCGCCATTCCCAGACGAGATGTAACCTACAGTAAATACGGGGGTTGGGAGGAAACGGAGGATAATTGCTAGAGAGAAGAGGGGCAGGAGTAAAGCTGGGGAGTAGTTGCAGAAGCGAAACGGAAACGGTGTATGATAGATAAGCAAACACAAAAGAGGAGAAAGATGAAGGAAGAGATGTCGATAGAGAAAGGGTAAAAGAAGAGGGAGGAAAGAGGGCTAAAAAGATAAAAAGTAGGATGGGAAAAAGAGGAATAGAGTTAGGAGAAGAAGGGGAGAAACAATAATAACGAAAAAACAAAACACGCACGCACAATCAAAGCTTTAAAGAATGAAAATTAAAAGCCCTGAAATCGTAACAAAGACAATTTGTAGAAAATAATTGCGCGCTTTTCGGCGTCATTGTTTTTAGAAAAAAAGTTAAAGAAAAATAAGAACAAAATATATATCTTCGTAGTTTGCTTCATTCATCGAAATAAGATTGGTTCGAAAAACGTTTTGACTGTTCAACTTATCCCTCCCCTCAGAACCCTAAAACGGAATCGGAAACACTTACTGTTGTCTTATCTCGTTGACAAGAGTTTAATAGAAATTTATGTCTATTCGATTATCGAACAAATTGTCTCAGGGTAGGGCATTTTACTTTAGTAAACTAATTAAGAGACATGTCCCCGATTTTTTTTTCACGATAAAAAAACGTCCAAATACAGAGTGCTGAAAATTAAAAGTCCACCGACGCATAAAGTTGTTAATCAAATTCACAATCTTTTCTGCAATGCAGCCACATTTTGTACAAATTAACTTTAGTCTATGTCTGACTTGTACATCAAGTTTTAGTCATAAATGTCTATGTCTGACTTGTACATCAAGTTTTAATCATGAATGTCTATGTCTGACTTGTACATCAAGTTTTAGTCATGAATGTCTATGTCTGACTTGTACATCAAGTTTTAGTCATGAATGTCTATGTCTGACTTGTACATCAAGTTTTAGTCATGAATGTCTATGTCTGACTTGTACATCAAGTTTTAGTCATGAATGTCTATGTCTGACTTGTACATCAAGTTTTAGTCATGAATGTCTATGTCTGACTTGTACATCAAGTTTTAGTCATGAATGTCTATGTCTGACTTGTACATCAAGTTTTAGTCATGAATGTCTATGTCTGACTTAGTAAATGAAGTGATCCTAAAAAAAACAAAAAAAAAACGATTAAACTATCGCTTGCCGAAATTGGAAGAATAGTAAAGTATAACACATAGAAAGGCGCAAAATACAGAACGAAAAAAAATATACTAAGTACATGAAATTATACAAAACTAATTGTATTTTGCGGTGTAGTTACAGACCAACAATACAATTCGTATATTTAACGTCGTAATAGACGGAACCCTTGAATTGTCGGATTTTACTTGTCGCGACGTAAATGGGGAGGATTGGACGATTTAGGCAACGCAAGGCTTCAAAACAGAACTCAATGTGAAGGACGAAAATGGCAAAACTCATACCTTTTGTAGCATTTACTTCACTGCTTCCCGCTATTGAAGTTGAAATGAATTGTCTCCTTGCTTACAAGGAACGTCTTTCGTCCTTGTAAATTTAACAGTCACTTTAACAATCTGCGACCTTCCGTACTCATCCACATTGTCTTCATAAAAAAAAACAAGAACCAACTCGTCACCTGTGGTTCGATAGATTTTATATTAAAAAATAGCTTTACTTATGTAAATTAGTGAGCTATGTCGGCAACATTTGCATAAACTCAGCCAGTAAAGCAGTTACAGATTTCCTATCTATTGCCATGGAATTCTGAAAATAAAATTACTACAGAATGCGCCAGATTCAAAATGAAGTGAATGTACCTTGAATGTTTACTGGTCGGCGAGCATATTTTATAGAGAGAAGGGACGTTTCTTGGTGTCTTCCCCTGACGACAGACAGCTTTAACAATAGGACGGACAAAGCATTTTGCACCCAGCCCGTAAAAATTAAGTGTCTATTAATTGTTCAAGGAAATCAAGGGAGGTAATTCATTGCTATAACGATCATTATTTTAGGAGAAAAGGGGAAGCAACTCTTTATATACCACTAAGTTTCAGTCATGAATGCCCAACAGTCTTTGTTTAATCGCCGTTCAATGATAAGCCCCAAATGTGCACCCCGCGTTACAAACATACATGGATTAGACTGGTTTAAGCTGTAATGCCCCTCTTCTGTCCAGAACTAGTATGGGGATTGTTTCGATAGACATTAACTTTGTGGAGAGTAGTTTCGGTGAGTATTTCACTCAGGATAACATCTACTGATCACCAAAGTGTCTCCGCACATTATTGAATAAAAAAAGAAACTTGGTGGACAAGTAAGGCATTGACTGAAATTGATTTATACCAAATAAAGTTGGATGCTGCAGAAAATATTGTGTATTTTTAACGATTGCGTGGATTCCATTTGGGGGATGCTCTCCCTTATATATATTCAATGAGAAAACTAGAGTAAATAGAGAGTTATACAAACAACAAAGATGACGATTCTAGTTATAATTGCTGAATAATATAAAACACAAACAATATCTGAATCTGAAATCGATCAGTAAGCACCGGAAAGTCTCCAATCGGCACAGATCACAATGAACGACCCGTTGTTAATGCAGATTGAAGCTGGTCCTCAGATCGAAAGACCACGTTTAATTAAAGAAAAATAAGTTTCAAAGTTATCATTTAGATACTTATTATGTTGTTTATTAGGTTTATTTATCTCTCTCTTAATATACTTATGTTTCCACTCTGCATGTGTGTGTATGTGTGTGTTTCCCGCCTCTGCGGGATTCATACAGTATTATTTTATTTTTATTATTAATCGGTTAATTAATTTGAAGCAAATATTATATAGTGTAAACTAAACGAAGTTTTATAAATTATTTTGTCTATATAATTTTACTACAATATTAAATCCACCGCAATGCAATTCGATTTCTCTGTAAACAAGTCAGTTATTGCAATTTTTTTGTTATTAACTAATAAAAAAGAAAAAAATGCATTACTTTGTGGCCATTTAACATTTTCAATGGATTTGGAAGCATTTAAAATGTCGAATAGAAAGTCGGCTTAAAAATTCTTAACAAATACTCATGTATTAAAGATTAAAAGTTTTCCTCCTTCCTGGTTGGCCTTTGGCTAAGATCAGAGTGTAATATCTGTTCCGATGGGTAGTACACTCTGTAGACCGCTTTATTCCGCCGGTCTGAGATATTGTCCTGTGCACTTCTATGATTTGCACTCTCCTAGGCTTTGCCTTCTAACCCTTTGAGAAGAGATTAGTTAATTCTAAGGCGTAGTCTATTGCCATTGCCCGAGGCGCACTTACCGGAGAATGCCGACGGGGCTGCTCAGGAATTTTTGAAGGCAAGAGCGCTCTTCCGCTCGGGTGCTGGCTTTTAAATCTCACTTTGCGACTATATGTGTTTGTATCCGTACAAAGTCATGCAGACAGAGTTACCCCTTGGGGCAAAATAGAAATGTTATGCCCCCCCTCCATTACCGCAAAGTTGCATTCCTGTACCTATTTTACAAGTACTCCCCGGAATGTGCGCCGATAAATATACTGCGCTTGTAGCCCAAACTCAACGTAAATACTCTCCACCCATCCGACTAGCAGCAAAATCTCACCCCTTCAATCTAGAGGTACCTAGATGCCGAAAAATTTCTTACTCTGATAGTTTCTATTATCAGACCCCATGCCTTTGGAATTCCCTCCATATTCTCTGTTTCTTCTACCGTACACACATTCAGAAATTTAAATGTAATATGAATAAGCATCTTGCTGCCTGAAAAGTAACGGGAGAGGTATTACAAAACATTTATTTCAATTTCAGAAACCCAAAATACATGATTTCCTATCTCTAATCATGCAAAGTTAGGTATGTATATATGTTTATATATTTCTTCTGTACAGGGTTCATTCATAAACTAATAAACTGATTATTATAAATTTGCAGGTGTTGGCTATATTTAGTTTACTTTTGTTTCATGCAAAGGTGGTAAAATGAGGGTGGAACCCTTTTGTAGAAATTCAGATAACTCCGATTTTTGTGAAAGTTTAACAATATCTATTTGACATCAATTAATAAATATTACTCAAATTTCAATTTCTTTAGATTATTTTAAATAGGTTTTCGGGGGCATAGTATGGCAACAACCTCCCATCTTAAAATTATAATGTTTCCGATTTGCATTAAATTTCATCCATATTCATTAGAAACCAATTCACAGAATTTAAATTTCTTCTTTAGACCCACATATTTTAGAAATTTTCTACAATCAAAATCATGTTTTTTTATCAGAATTGGAATACAGATTTTATACATGAGGTTTAATAGCATTATAACTTGATTTTAATCTACGTAAGGGGATATAAAAGTGGTGCAAGACTGTTCTGTTCGAGGAATTTATTTTAACTTTTCGTGAGACGGTTATTCTTCTAGTTCAAAAGAATGAAACCTTGAGTTTAATGAACTTTTCTATCCTTCTTCGTCTGTAATGCCCATCAGCTCCTTTGTTACGGCCCTCATAACCCATTCCACGCTTTCAACACTGACGATGATCCCCTTAAGCTTGCGCAAAAGTAAAAAGGTCAGGCGGAGCAAGATTAACGAGGTTGTTGTATTGCGATATTATTCTCTGTCAAGAACTCTCAGATTCTTAAGGCTGTATAAGCGTGTGCATTGGCTTTTGTGAGGAATATCTTTTGTTCCAACAAGTCACTAATTACCAAGACCCAAAGGCCACTCAAGGATAATGGTTAATGATATTGTCATTTAGATTGATGAACAATACTATGAGAAGATTGGAAACAATAGTTGGTAAGGAAAGGATTTTATTACTTAAGACGACGGCTCGATAAGTGTTTGTTGATATTGCACTTGAAGAAGACAACCATGTTGTAGGTAACAGGGAAGCAGTCTCATGGCGTTTGTATTAACAAAAATATGTAAAAATAGAAGTGATTACAGAAACCTAATATTATAGCTGTACACTCTCAAGATAACATATTCGATGAGAACAAAATCCAATAAATGAAGAGTTCGAATGCAAAACGCGATAAACGCCATTTTCACAATCACAAATCTGTCCCTACAAAAAGTGTGGCATTTCAACACTCGACGACACCCAAAAACAATGTGTTACATAAGATAATACCGAAATACATTTCTTTTTAATTCCAATTTAAATCAGCTTCTGTTCGAAGTCTAGATTTAATATATTCGTGGTTTTATTGTTTAAGGTCTCAATTTAAACGAATTGGATTTATCGCGTTTTGCGTTCGAACTCTTCAAGTCCTCTTCGGCCGATAGCTCATATAACGGATATCACACCCATTTGCGTTACTTTTGAGACGCATTAGAACTTGAGAGCGAAACTTTCAGTTTGACAGGAAAGATTCACAAACCGTTGTTGTTAGGCAACTATTTTTTTCAGTCACCTGCATGTACAAGTCTCCCTACGAGAGATCTACAAATGCTTCGTTGTATTGACAGTGACCAGATGAGCTACTCTCTAGGTGTCCATGTTTACGTTGAGGGGTTGGGGACTGAATATAAGCCATTCTTCTCCTTACATTCCACGCCGTCCCCATCAATGCAGTCGTCTACAGCGTTTGATGCCACACTGTTTTGACTGCCCGTCACTTTCCCCCCCAAAGAACGAACGTCCGCCTTTCTGTACACGCCATGGGGGGTGACGCTAGGCATCCCATTCATTTGTTGTGGCGTCACACCCGTCAATACGCCCAACCTGTACTATTTATCTAACTGCTTCGTTCTTTATCAGTAGATACCATAGACGAAATTTAAAGAACATGTTCTTCCCAGATAGACCATAGTATTACGCGTATATATATATATATATATATATATATATATATATATATATATATATATATATATATATATATATAAGAAAAAAGAGTGATAAACAAGTGACGATTGTCCAAATTTATTTCAAATTTCAATTGTTCAGTGCAAGGTGTATTCAGTAATAAACTAGTGTTTATTATTCTTTCCTTAAGTCAAGGCTTTTCAAAGATCGAGATCTTATCATCAGAGGAGAAATACAGATAGATAAGTTGGCTTTACGAAAAAGCCAAAGTTCAAATATTTGAAAAATATTATTAAAAATGTAGTGGAAGAAAAAGTTCCGTAAAAAAGATATGTGGTTTGTCCGGGTGGTAATTGTCTGTTGAAAAGATGTCCACTGAACAGGAGAAATTGTAGAAAACAAAAACGTTTTTTTCGTAGGGGCAGTATGGAGAGAATGTTCAAATTGAAATAAGTCCAAATGCACTTAAATGGAATAGAAAAGAGAAAAGCTGGCCATTATTGATAACTTCCGGGACCATAGAAAAAGGCAAATGATATCGAAAAAAAGCCAACTTATCTATCTGTATTTCTCCTCTGATGATAAGATCTCGATCTTTGAAAAGCCTTGGCTTAAGGAAAGAATAATAAACACTAGTTTATTACTGAATACACCTTGCATTGAACAATTGAAATTTGAAATAAATTTGGACAATCGTCACTTGTTTATCACTCTTTTTTTTCTTCTATCTCTACAATTTCTCTATCTCGTATATTGAGCTAAACCTCTTCACTATAGGTTCCATCTACTAAAAGTTTTACTTTTGGTTTATATTTGATCCTATATATATATATATATATATATATATATATATATATATATATATATATATATATATATTGTGTGTGTATCTAGGCAGCATATTTTCATTTAGGAAAACATTATTAACTAATACTGAGTGGTTTTGCTTGATAAGACGTTTTTTTATTTTTTCAATTTTCCGAATAGTCCATTTTAAATTTCGGTCAAATTAGTGTATGTAAGTTCCGTGGGTTTTTTCTTTAATTTATTCCCCTCAAATCTGGCGATGTTGATCTTGGTGTCTTTACGAATATGTCTTTACCGTTAAGTTTTTAAACGGCTAGTAATTTACAACTTTAAAAAGAGCGTTTATAATATATATATATATTACATGCGAAAGTGATTACGCTCTAAGCGCATACAAAATTCAAAAGTATGATTGCTTAAAGGCTAAGAATTTGATTACGTTCAATATAGGCACATTCTTCTTAATTAATGATACTAAAATAACACATCTCGGTACCAACATCAAAAGATTAAACATTCTGAAGATATCTACATAAAAAACTACACATTCCATAATCAATAATGTGAATAAAGCAACTAGCCACAAGATTTTAAATTTCATAGCATAATAATTAACGTTACCAAATTTTTAGCTGTTAAGCAATCGCACTTTTTAAACTTTTCACGCGCTTAGAACGTAACCACAAGAAAAGGAGGAGACAATGCCTGGGACGATGGTATCATAACCAACGAATATATGACACTCTATCCCCCTCCCGCCAAAAGAGGTTGTAATGCTTGGGATAATGGCTTTATGACAACAGAACAGATACTATAATACCCCCCCTATGAATTGAGCATTGAAATATAGTTTCGGGATCAGAGAGACAGACACCAAATCTCTATAAATAATATAGAAGATAATATGGTAAAAGAAATTAGTTTGGTTAAAAGAAAGCCAAATAAAACTAAGAGTAAAATTACCCCTCGCTTGTCTTCTAAACAAATATATGAAGCTTTGAAATCATTTGTTAAATCTGATGATCTCATAAAAAGCGTAAAAATACGTTTTTATTAGAGTTATAAAGGCAGTTGTCGCTAAGAACACCATTCCCTGCCGTGACAGAGTTCATCATCGACTTCGATATTTAGTGGGAGAGAATCTTTTCCGCTCCGTACAGCCCATCCCTCACCAAAGAGACATTCCTAGACTCTCTCTACACAATCGTTATGTTCATGAGAGGTGCTCGACTGAACTCCAATCCCGGGACCTTCCTTGTAAGACATTCCTCGATCTTCAGGCTACGTACAAAGTATAATGTCTGTTCTGTCGTCGCTCAGTGAAGGGGGGAAGATCCTTGTAGATTAAAACAAGTTTTATTTTTGTCCCAATACAGATGCCCTTTTTGGAGAGTTAGGTTTTCCATCATTGAAAACCGACCCTGTCTCTAACGCTGTCCCCGTGGGAATTTCCATGGACACATCTGTGAAACACGTTTCCAATGGGCTGCTTCCCTGTAAATGACAACATCAGCGTTGTAAAATCCAATGCCACAACTACATACACCGTCCTGATAAGTATTGGAACTCAGTTCATTTTATCCGTAACAGTTTCATTTTGTGGCGAACTATAGTGACGTAAACTAGAAATGAATGTCCATCAGCTTAAGGAAGCCCCTGCTTTGATAAGCTTCTGAGACTGACCTTCACTGTAGAAACCAAATTGATGACATACATCAAATCATTTGCCAAGGGCGCTGGATAAATGGTTAGATCACACTAACGCTCAAAAAAGTATCTCACTCCTGGCGCAATCCTCTTCCTACATAAGTCAAATACGTCCTAAGATGGAGTACTGTTGCCACATCTGGTGAGGTGCTGCTCAGAGCACTCTTTCCTGCCTTGACAGAGTATCAAACCGACTTCGAAATCTACTTGGCGATGTCCTCTTGTCCATCCTACAGCCTCTTTCTCACAGAATAGACATTGCTAATTATTCTCTACCCTGTCGTTATTTTCATGGCATGTGCTCGAATGAGCTTCATTCTATGATCACCCCCTGTAAAACATTCACAACAAAAACCCGTCTAGCTACAACCATTGTCTATAAACTCTCTTTCTCTCTCTGTGTAACTAGAACTAAGCGCGACTTATATGAACAAAGAACTATCCGTCTGTGGAACACAGTACTACGGACCTGTTTCCCGGCTTAATATAACATTGCCGTTTTCAAGTCTAATGTAAAAGAAATCTCGTTGAGCCGTCCTCTTAAATAATCAATCGTTACCAATCCCCTCGGTATCTCACTGTCTACCTGTCCAACCCAACAACTCTTGCCCTCGAGTTGCCTTTAGGTCTTGATAAGCAGTGACTCATTTGTGAAAAAATAAATGAGTAAATAAATAAAAAATAAACCTACACTGAGTGATTAGTCTATCGACCAATGAAATCGGTTCGCGTAGGAATACATTTCTGTTGGTGTTCCTACGATAAGAGATTTAAGATAGTGAGGAAGAGACGCCTCCTCGCTCTCCTCTAACTCACAGGCAAGATGGAGCTTATTCGAACGTTTGACGTCAACCCTTTTCCTAACCATTATTTCATTATATTTAACTATGTTCCAGCCATGCCAAAATAAAGGGTTTGTTATGTAAACCAAAAAATTCCTTTCGTGTTTCCTACTTCTTTTCGGAAAGATCTTCCTTCGACAATTTATCAAGATGGAGTAAGTGAAACGTTATTCACTTCTGTTGGTTCTTTCCAAGATGGCCTTTCCAACCGATAATACCACAACATAACACATGGACCATTTTAATACTCCCATAATATTCATTACCCTTCAACTTACGATCATTAACCCTTATCTTCGAGTTGATTTTGGCCTTGATGAATGGTGATCCAAAAAAATTAAAAGGCATAATCACATATAACAAATAGTTCTGTTTCGCAATATTGTTTTATTTCCTGAACAACTACTTAGAATCTATGTTCAAATGTTCCTTTCTTTAGAGGGACCGACTTGATTTTCAGTTGCGATCTACTACAGAATTGCAAGTGGAAAAACATGTAAAAATTACTAAAATGTTAATGTTTATCTATATGAATAAATCAAGGGAGATTTTGTTTCGTGTTTACAACAAAGTTATGAATAAAATGTTCATTATTTAAAATAAATGTTTGAAGTGTTTTAAGTAGCGAACTTTGC
>OY744519.1:69241811-69299311 GCA_963556195.1 Sepiola atlantica
ATTATCTCCTATTTGTTTTCGGAGAGAGTAGTGCAGTATCTGTTCTTTTTACATGAGAGCATCCTTCCAGGCATAACCTTGTACTTTTAGGGGGAGGAGTGCAGTATATGTGTATTCGCCAAACTACCATCCTCCCAGGCATCACCTCCTCCTTTGGTAGGAGTGTAGTATATATGATAGATAGTTATGTGTTTGCTTTAAATGACTGCTCTTGGCGACCACGCGCCATGATTAAAAGCAATGATAACAAATAAAAACAACAAAACCCTATTTCTATTATTTTGCATATGAACAATAAGAAGTCAAAGCCTTTGTGGCGTTTATGGTTGCCGCAACAGTTTTAAGTACAATCATTGGTTTTGTTTTCATCGGTACGCCCCCCCCCCCGTCCCCCCTTTCTCCTTCACAAGGGCTTGAAGAATCATCCGCGTCCTCGTTTTTGGGGTCAGACTTAAAAACGTTATGTTCTTCGAAGCTTGACAGATCTTATCACTTTAATTTTACCCCCTGTTTTTACTGCCTTTTTTGTTGTTTTTTTTTTCTCTCCTTTTTCTGTTGCATTTTCACATTTTTTTTCTTGTTTTTTTTTTCTTTTATTTAATTCGTTATTCCGTGATACAATTAGTCTGCTTCTCAGTACGTATTTTAGAGTGCTAAGTGTCTCAAGATGACTATCTCCTTGTCTTTTTTATTTGGTGATTAAGTAAGCAACTTACTGGTCCAGCAGGCTTAACACATCTTGTGCTTTTTTTTTATGATCAAAACCAGCAGTGACTATTGGTTTCTCACTTAAAATCAAGTGGCAGCACGTTCCCTTAATTCGCCACTCGTCTGATTTCTATGGTGCAGTTATCCGTGCTCTGATTCGCCCAGAGATTTATAATTTTCATGCTCTTTTTATCAAGTGCAATGAAACCGCCCTCTATTATCCGATGACATTCTGTCACTTTTATGCGTCTCCGTCCGGATAATCTTACGTCTTACAAATATCATTTACTCTATGATTCACGCTATGATCATGTGACAGCAAGTTCACTCACTGCTTCTACAATGTCATAGTTTTCTTATTGACCTGTACACCTGACACCACTGTCACCTGTGTATGCGACCGAATCCCCATATAATGCACACCCTCACCTATCGCGATTTATACGTTCCAGACAATACGGCGATAGTAGTAACCACCTATTTATTTAATTATTTAAATATACGAGACATACTCGTGACCCGTTGGGTCACAACCACTATCATTCTTTATTTTATTTCGATTTCATTCGAAAATACATACATTCTGAAATATATGTTAAGATATTCTTCTTGCGTAACTAAAAATAATAATTCTCTTTACGTCTTTATTATAATTATTATTTTTGCGAATATAACACTACGCCATCCCATGAAAAAGGAGAAGGTAATCCTTAAGAATATGTTATCATGAGCATAGAACACATACTACACTATCTTCTCTGAATAGGAGGAAATAATTCCTGTGAGGATTGTATCATTACGAACAAACATATACTACACAACTTCCCACATGGAAATGCATGGGAAAACGGCCTCATGACAACAAAACAGATACTACAATAACCCCAAAGAGGAGGTAATGCCTGGAAGAATGATCTCATGGCAACAGAATAGATGCTACACTACCTCCCTAAACAAGGAGGATGTTCTAATGAACACACAACATATACTACACTCTTTTTGAATTATGCATTGAAAGACAGTACATGAGTCTGAGATAGTATAGTAACTTGAATTGATCATTAAAAATTAGTACAATAGTACATTAATAGAAGTGGTAGTATGGTTTCGGTTTCAGACACACATATAACAAATTTCCATTCGTAATAGATGTATTTTAAACATTCGAACGCATTTTAAACGATTATAGAACATAAACACTCTCATTAACCTTCCCATAACACATTTATTTAATAAGTTATAAAGAATATACTCGTGACCTGATATATATATATATTGGCTATAATTTTTTCACTATATATAATGCTATTTTAAGTATATTTTACTTAAAACTACTTGAAATAATGAATTAACATTGTATCAAAAATATGTTTAAAATATACTGCAATATATAAAAGAATGCGCGGTATATAAAAAAAAGATATGCATGAGTTGAAAACCGCGATATAGTTGAGTACGATAAAAGAAGAAATCACAGTCCATTCCGCGATTCACAGGAATAACAGGCTTCGATTTGAGTATGTTTCCTTATTTACTATATAAAACCACGTTTTCTTGTCTGCATTATATAGATTTGTAAATAGATAAATCATCACTTATCAAGACCATAACACACCCGAGGATAAGGGTTAATTAGATGGAATTACTGTCAGTTGAGAGATGAAGAACTTTCTGAAGGGATTGAAAATGGTTGATAGAATGACCAAATTCGAATACTTGTAGGGACGGTTCATGACAGGAATCTGTCGACATTCGATTCGAAGATGAACAGGTTGTGATCTGCAGGAGAAGTAATCACGTGGTTATTTTGTCCACAGACAGAAAGCTCTGCGAAGAAGCTCTTTTCGCGAAAACCCCGCCTGGCGCTAGGCACACTGAGGAATTGTACGAATCACACACGTGTACTGGGTTTAGTAATTTGCCTACTGGTACTTTCGCAGCCCGTGTTTAAATGACTCCGGATCTGTTCTGGTCATATATGCAAATGTATGGTCGACCATAGTCGAGGGAAACCCGAACGCTCCCTTTGCATTAGCTGTTACACCGAAATGTAGTGGAAAGCGCCGCTCTTTTCTTTTCACCTTGTAATGCTGAGTGTTTTGCAAGGGAAAATAAAGTACCTTGTTTTTTAGACTTGGATGACTCGACTCCGGACTGAACCTCGGTCTCCCAGTTCGTAAGCGGACACTAATCATTCTGCCAAAAATACTGTTAGAAACGTATGCACTAACCATTACACATCATTTGTGGATAACATATTAATTTATGTTACATTAATCACCTACACTGAATCGATTGAAATCTATGGCGGTACGCCAGCTTGCACTTGATTTGAATTCGCAGAAGAAACGCACGTAAACAGGAAATAAGATTAAGATCGAGAGAGGGGGCTCGGGTAACTGGATTTTGAGGTCCATTGTCTCCTGTGGAAACAATTAGTTAGCCAAAATGACGTCAGACGAGATATGAAATACGCGAATAGCAGATCATTTGATTTAAAAGCCGACGCGAACGGACGCAAAAAGAAATGACTTAAGAATCGATATAAACGAAGTAAGGGTCAATATTTGTTTTATTAGCACATGATAATAGACAGATTGTTTTTGATCGTGACATGCATAGCGTTCGAACACATCTTGGGGGAGATTATAGAACAGTGAATGAAAAGTATTGACAAGTATGTATATACTTAAGTATGAAGTTCATAGGTTCTAACACTTTTTTTGCAAGTTTTTGAAATGAATGAATAGATTCATGTTTACAACATTCCTGATGGTGATGGCATCAATCCATAACCGTGCCTTCTAACTCCATCTCCATCACTCCTACTCGCAAGATTTAGCACCATCGAATTTCGATTTATTCAACAGATCTGAAGATTAGGTTATAAATGTTGTGGCCACCTATCTGCACGACCAAGATTCAGAGTACTACAGTAATATATATATATATATATATATATATATATATATATATATATATATATATATATATATGGTGACTATTTATCATTCTAAAACCTTCTCCAGGTATTCCAATTCGTTTCATCATATCTAGCAGTGGCAGCTTGTTCCACAAAATAGTAAAAGCTATCACCAAAATACTGAGACACCCCTCCATCATATGAGTTTATATCAGATCATATAAGAAATCTTGACACTTCTTTCTTAAGGTAAAAAAATTAAATATTGATAACCACCTCATGAACACACTGACATAACCTCTCTCTACACTAACATTCTCATTAAGAATACCTCAATCTATCTAAAGACCTAAAAAATACCCTGATCAAAACAATAATTGAAATATGCAAAATCCTTACTAACCTAGTTTTCTTCAAATCCAACGAGAAATAATACAAACAAAAACAATTGGGCTATTTATGGATCATCCTCTTTGTAACATACTAGCTTGCCTATTCTTAGAAGTTCTAAAAACATGTCACTATAAATGTAGATTCCCTGAAAATAGCGCATATTTTATATACATCGACGGCGGCATACTCAGTTTCGTCCCTCAACCTAACCCTAACCTTCAACCTAACCCTAACCGCCTAAAATACCCAGGACGAACTGATTGCCAGCTACAAAGTGGGGTTTCGGTGTTTCTAGAAGGACAAGGTTCACGTTCAGTCTCGAGGCCGTGGTGGACGCTTAGAGCGGCTTCTACGAAGTGAGTTGTATTCGGCAAAAATGTCTTCTAAGAGATGTTTTTTAAATTTTGAGAAGACATCAATTACTAGCTAAAATATAACGCTTTATTTTATTTTATTTTACAGAGTATTAAATAAATAAAATAAAGTTTCCGGCGCGAAAGCAATATAATTGTACCCTAGATGATTGAAATGAAATATACTTATCCAAGTATTTTGGCTAAAATACTTTCAGAATACAAATGATTTTGGTTGTTGTACAACTTTCTAAATGTAGTTTTTGATTAAAAAAAACAAACTGAAAACAAGCATGACTTAATATGTATTTAGTATAGATGGATTATTTGTTTCTCATTGTTTGTGAAATTTCTTTCGTGTTTAGTTTGTTAAATTTTGATAGAAAAACAAAATAAACACATTTTATAACATCACACAAACACCTCAACACACACACATGTGTGTGTCATCTTGTTTATATCTGTTACAAAATTACAGGTGTCAAATCCATTGTGTGATTTCCGAATGAAAAGTCTATAAAAACGAAGTGTGTGTGTGTAGGGGTGCACTTTAGGGGTTGGCGATGGTTGTCCCCAACAGTATATAAAAAAGTTCGGTAATGGCTCAGTAAGTAAACTCTTACACGCTTGTTACTACATATTAAGGTGAAAAGCTTCAACCCCGATACGGAGAAGTAGAACCGAGGAAAAAAATGATTAATTGGAATGACACCAGACTAGAATGCTTGCTAAAAGCCGAAACATTGAACATTGAAGTTTATGTGTTATAATTGCATATACCACTTTCTCTATCTGTCTGTCTGTCTGTCTGTCTGTCTGTCTGTCTGTCTGTCTGTCTGTCTCTCTCTCTCTCTCTATCTCTCTCTCTCTCTCTATATATATATATATATGTGTGTGTGTGTGTGTAGTCTAAGGAGTACTTTTCACCTACGACAATCTTTATTGCTAACTAGAAAACACTACACCCCCCCCCCAAAAAAAAAAAACGAGAAGCTAATCCGGAGAGAATGATATCATAAGAAACCAACACATATTATACTGCCCACCCCGCAAAAAAGCGGAGGTAATGCTGTGAGGAATGTAATATGGCGAATGAAAATACACCACTCTAGCCTGCAAAGCAGAAGGTCTAGCCTGTGAGGATCCACCCCTCTCCCCAAAAGGAGATAATAATGTCTGACAAATATCGATTGATGAATGCATAGATATTTAGGTAAGATATCTAAGTAACTGAAGTCCGGATTTCTAATCTCGCTATGTCTAGCCACACTGATCAGTCATAAAGACGACGAAACACCTGTATGTTGATTACTATCCTCGAATGCGTTTATATTTGTATATAAATATCTATGAAACTGCCTCGTCACACAAAAAATAACAAGTAAAATACGGGCCCTTTTTAGCCTCGGACGAGACTATTTCAAATCATGAGAGGAAGCGAGAACGTAAATAGTAAGTTAGGCAGCTCTCACCGCCTGAAATGAATTCGAAAAGATTTATTTCACTCGAAATAAAAGGTCAAAAATGAAAATAATTATACATGAAATTAAATTCCACACGTAATTCTATGATTTTATATCAATATTAATACGAACACTGGCGAAGCATACTTTTTTTCGTCATTTTTATCTAACGAATATATATGGCAAAGAAGAAGAAGAAATAGAAAGAAAAAGTGAACAAATTAACGGTTAACTTATAGACGCAGATTTGAAACACTGAGAATAGAAAAAACTCGACAGTTATGAACGCAGATTAGAAAAACTGTAAGTGAACAAGGAAGATTAATATTTATTTGAGGTTGACGACAACGGGGAGATGGACAACAAAGGAGGACGAGGGAGAGAAGGAGGAACTAAAGGTATATATATATGTATGTATATATGTATATATATATAGATATATATACATATTTATTTATTTATTTATTTTTTATTTTTTGATGTATTGATGTTTTTTATATTTATAATATAAAACTAAAAATAATACATTAATCACTTAAATAATAGTGTCATGGATTCGTCCAAACACTTTAAAATGCAGCAACATTTTTGTAAGTAACGGATAAATTTGATTAGACAGACGAACAGCACAGGTAAAGACAATTTTTTTTTTGTGTCTTAAATAACTAATATAGTTAGCAAAACATTTATATGGAACAAAACGTAGATTTAGTATAAGGAACGTTTATGTTTTGTCTTGTAAGGGAAGTGGGGTCTGATCAACTCTGCTGGGAAGTCATGAAATTAAATACTGTCTTGTTTTTAAATTCCCGAAACAGTTTTTCATGGTAAACAACTGATGATCCCTTAAAATAGTGTTAGAAATAAACTAATATAATAACTGTAAAAAATAAATTGACTTACATGAGTGATTTTCCACTGGAAGACTTGGGACTATAAGTTTAAAAAAAAATTTTTTTTATATAGTTTTAATGGTTGAGAAACTTCCGAGACTATATATATATATATATATATATATATATATATATATATATATATATATATATATATATATATATTTTAACATAATTCCCCCCAAATAAGGCAGGCCGCCATTGTAGACGTAAGGGACTACTGAGGAAAAAGAACAGGGGAGAAGGTTGGGTGGGATCAACCTAAATTGGGATCTGCGCAGCGAGATATCTGTTTACATTAGTTTTATATTTCTGCATGTCAGTACTGTCGGGGAAACAGAGGGCAGGGGGGAGTTCCAGAGGCAAGCAGCACGAGGAAAGAAGCTATTTGAGTAGAAAGCTCTCCAGCATATGGGGACCTCCACAATGAATGAATGGGATTTAGTTGATTGTCGAGTTGGTCTAGTGAATTTACGTCGAGGGGGCACCAGAGTAGCCAATTCATCGGAGCATAATCCATTGAAGTATTTGTAAAACAAGCACAAGGATGCTACATTGCAGCGATGGTACAAGGGACTGGAGCTTGGTTGACAGTGAGGGACCTATTATGTTGGCGACTCTTTTTTGAACGTTGTCAAGGAGGGAGAGACTAGTAGATGATGCACCAGTCCAGATATGGCAACAATACTCCATGCATGGGCGGATGGTCGCTTTGTAAAGATACAGGATTATGTTAGGTGTGAGGAGTTTACTAGCACGGTAGAGGGAGCCAACCTTCTTTGCGGCAGCCTTGGCAATGTCCTCAATGTATTTGTTCCAATTCATGAAGGTTAGGCCGAGGAGTTTGAATGATGAACTCTCAGGTAAGGTGTTATTTGCCATGACAATCGATGGTTGGAGAGGTTTCTTGTAGTTATTGAAGAAAAGGAGGTCTGTCTTTGCGGCATTAAAAGTTACCAAACATTTATGACCCCAATCCACTACAGCCTGGAGGTCATTTTCTAAGGATTCAGCCATTGCCTCGAATATGATCGCGTCTGTTTTGCCAACATGACGAGAGTAAAGCGTGGTATCGTCAGCAAATAAACCAATCTCAGACTCTATGCCATCAGGGAGATCGTTTATATAGGTCAGGAACAACAAAGGTCCAAGAATAGATCCCTAGGGTACACCAGCATTTATGTCATGTTGCTTAGATGAACAGCCATCGAGGACAACCTGGATTTTTCTTTTGGTAAGGAAGGATCTAATTATATTAAGTAATTGCCCAGTAATACCGTATGAGCGTATTTTCAGGAGAAGCCCTTTATGCCATACCTTGTTAAAGGCCTTGGATATATCAAGCGCTACTACCCTAGCTTCTCCCGCCTTGTCAAGTGTATGATACATGCGTTCAGAGATGACCGTTTGGGTGTCTGCAGTAGATCGTGCCTGTCTAAATCCATACTGGCGGTCAGAAAGAAGTTAAGCATTAACTAAGTGCTGGGCTATCGCTAGATTGATTAAGGATTCAAAGATTTTAGCAAAGATCGGCAGTAGACTGATTGGCGGGAGTTCTGAGGATCGGTTCTATTCCAAGAACTCTTGTAGACTGGTACCACAGAGACAATTTTCCAGCTATCGGGGAAGCAAGATTCAGCTAGGCATTTATTGTAGAGTTTGGAGAGGACAGGTGCCAGTTCAGCAGAGCATTTCTTTATTACTATTACAGGTATAAGATCAGGCCCACAAGCTTTGGAGCTGTCAAGGTTTTTTATGATGTCTCTGACCTGGGATGGGGCGATGACCAGGTTATCAAGTGTGGCTTCGGTCCGCAAAGGGAATTTGGGGAGGGGCTGGTTATCTGAGTCCAAAGTGGAGTTAAAAGGTAAATGCTGGGCAAGTAGTTCAGCCTTATCAGTGGCCGTGCAAACGACATCATTGTGGTTTGATAGTGGTGGAATCGTTGATTGACCATTATTCACTACACTATTGTAGATTTTCAAGAAATAACGAGTACCTAGTTACTGTGACTGAATGCGTTTTTTTGTTAACTCATCATACCTTCTCTTTGCTCCACCTATCACGGCCTTGCAATTATTTCTTGACTCTATTATTAACTGACTTATGGCGTCCGAATTTACAGAATGCTTGTTGCCTCTCAGCAATGCAGCTGCACATTCCGAAGTGAACCATTTGGGAGAGTGGGGCTTGCTAAAGAATTTTCGCATGGGGACATAGGCTTCAATGCCTGCTTTGACCTATTCAGTTAATTCATTTGCACACTGGTCGGCAGGGAGTGAGAAGGTTTCCCCCCATGGGGCGTCACTGATGTGGTCTCTGATTGACTCAAAATCAGCCTGCTTGTAGTATCTCATTGTTTTGAGCAACGGTTCTTCAGTTTTTAGACGACTTTTTAGAGTGATATGTATCATTAGCACAATGTGATCAGCATTCCCGAGTGGGCTATGAGCTTTCGTCACACAAGCCTCGGGCATTGAGGTCAAGAAAAGGTCTAGAAGTGAGGCTTGTTAGTCTACTCGATTGGGGATGCGGGTCGGAAAATCGACAGTCTGAGAGAGGGAGTGAGCCAAGGAAAAATTATACGTAGAATTGCCGGCTGCGTCAGTAAGGCTTGAGAATCCCAACCAGTCGCGGTGGTGGGCATTAAAATCCCCAAATACATGTATCTGGGCATTCGAGTCAATTAAGAGTGCTCTATCTATGCTTTCAGAGATATATTTTAACAGAGTACAGTCCTGGGTCGACGGGGAGCGGTATAAGAAATATAAATAACTGACGTTGTGATGTAAAGTCAATCTAAAGCACACGTAGTCATGGTCATCTGATTCTAACTTATATTCTCTAATCAGGGAGAGTGTGTTCCGAACATAAACTGCTAGCCCGTGCATATGTTTATCAGAGTCTTTACAATAGAGTGGGAGGTAGTCAGTCATGTCAAAGTGGTGAGAGGAGATTGAGGATTGAAGGTTAGTTTCACTTAGAGCTATGATATATGGGGAGTTTGTCAGGAGAATGGTTTCTACGTCGTTGATGTTGGTTCTAAGTCCCCGGATATTTGTGAATGCGAGCCTCAAGGGCGGAGGCGAAAGTGTTTTTGTTGGGTGTCTGGTTTATGTTTTTTTTTTGTAATGACATATTTGTTTTAATTATAGAGTGGGTTGGCTAAGGTGGGTCCTTGTTTGGTGCCAATAAGCTCACACAAACAGTCCATTAGTCGCGACCTGGTTCATGGGGGTTGTGGCCTCGGGAAAGCCCACCGGAGATAATGGCAGGGTCCCTTTCCATGCGCGACATCGCACACACAACTACCCACGGTATTATGCAACTGATGATAGAGCAGCCGTTCTTAGCGCTACCCAAGAGTTTGGGCTCCTGTCCTGTCAGTCAGAAACAGCAGCCAGACAAGCTGTACACTCAACCTGTCGGAACAAGAGAGACCAAGACTGGTCATGTAAGACTTAGTGACGAAACAACTTTCCCAAATAGACAGAAATAGAACGGCGTTCATTGTCCTCATAAGGAAACAAGGCTAGGCACTGAGTGTTTAGAGGCGTTCCAGCGGTGTTACCTCTGCGCCTGGCTAATAGACAAAGAAGGAGTGCAAGGGCCGGCGATAGGCAGAACTTATCTACTCCTTAAGCAATTGTAGGTTTGCAAACCGGATATTTTGTTCGAGATTCCAACTCTAAGAAGGTTGTCGATCAGAACTAAGGAGGCCTCCCTCCCTAACAGTTTACTGCCACGGCGTAAGTAGCTGGTAGCAAGGTTTTTTGTTAAAAATTTCCTACTCTTAGATGGATAGCCTTACAAGGTCTAACGGGTCCAACACTCCGAGAGGGGTAAAAATAGCCTGCGCCCGTGTACTAGTCGGATATTTCCTAGCCCCCGTAGATTAAAAAAAGACTTCATATATATATATATATATATATATATATATATATATATATATATATATATATATATATATATATATATATATATATTCATGCAAACATTGTTCAAAATAACAGAATTCGTCTGTTTAACTATATCTTTCTTCATTTTTCAATTTCTCTAATTATTTTTTCTGTGTTAAAATAAAAAAAATGATGAAAGTTCTGTATGTGTCACAAACGTTTTGATTCTTCTTCGAATCATCTTCAGGTGTCGAAAGCAAATGGACTATAAAGCTGAGGAAAGGAGAGAATTTTTTAATACAACGGAGAGACGCGCACGTAAAATAACGCCTTCACCTTGTTCCAGGTGAATTAAAAAAACAAAAACTTTTAATTTATTTATGTATTTATTTATTTATGTTATTAACTAATAGCTGAATTCATATATATACTAGAAAAATCAACCCGCCTTACGGGCAGCAATTAATCTAGCTACAGCCTTATCTACAGAAAAAGACAAAGAAAACATGTTCTTTTCACATTTGCCTAATTTGAAGAAAAAACAAAAAGTCTTATTGCTATGGTGTTATTTGATATATTCCAATGTTGAGTTTAGATTTTGTTTTAGAGCGATTGTCAAGAATACCCAACATAAAATAGCGGTAAAAAAATCAACAAATAACTGTTACCAAAGTTAATGACGTTACTTTTCTACTTATCTCCCTTTTTTGTGTTTTAAAGTATATTAAAGCATTTTGATTGCATTTTAATAATTCGTCTAAATCCGATCGCGTTACAGTTTAATTCACAAGATGGCGTAAGTGGATGTCGCTGAAGTGTATTTTTCTGAACAAATAACTGTCACAAATGCCTTAAAATTTTATTTTCTACCTAATTCAAAGGGGCGAACATATTTTTAACATACTCAGACTTCGTAGACGGTCGGCGAACGAAAGTCGTTTTCAGTCTAATGTAATTTATTTGACCGAACCTTTTAAGTAGAATTTAAAAAATAAATGCTTTGAAATACTTCAAAGCCCAGAAAAATTATCTAGGTATGTAGAAAAGTAACTTTTATGCCTTTGGTAATAGTTATTAGTTGATTATTTGTTTCTTGCGCATCTTTTTATTTTCTATTGGTTATTCTTGACAATTGCCAAAAGATGAAAGCCAATTGGTCAAATAAAATAATTATATATTCATAAGAAATTTTAAATGGTTACTTAATGTTTATCTCTTGTATTATCAAAGACAGAAAAGTAAAACTACTTAATGACGATTTAAAAATATATGCATCTATTTTTCTTTTGTAATTTATAAAGCTTTTGTGAATTAAAAAGCTTAGAGGACCCCCTCCTCTAAGCTTTATTCTGAGAGTATGATATCATGATGACTGAACTACATGCAGCGACTCCAAGGATGAGGTAATGACTGAGAGGATAATATCATGACGAACAACCCTAACCTCTTCCGAAAAAGGAATACTCTTTCCTGGTTCCATGTTGTTATGACATCAGACCAGATACTACACTACCCACCCTATTACAAGATATTCCTATTAAATCGTTTTTTTTTTGTTTCATCTCATTCATTAAAAATGCCTTGTTACAAAAACATTCTTTTTTATGGTTCCTTGGCCTTCTGGTAAAGTAGATCTTTGCCAGAAGGCCAAGGAACTATTTGTTCTTCACATCTTAGTGACATTTGATGGTAGTTTCGTGTGAATTATCTCCCTTGAAAATTAAATTCTAAAAGTTTTTAAAACTATTTTTAAAAATAAAATATATCTAAATAATGTTATTCATAATTAAAATAATAATACTATAGATAAAACGATTGCGTATATAGAAGAACATTTGGCAATACAAATTAGAAATGTATATTAGAGAATATTAAAAATGCAAATTAGCAATGTCTAGATCTATATGAGAGATATGGAGATTCCTATGTATACGGTATTTTAAAATATTATTGTATCATTAGGATGAAATAAGCCTATTCAGTTTTGATGTTAATATAGTTCGGATAGATGGAAAAAATTCTTATTTATTTATTCATATATATATATATATATATATATATATATATATATATATATATATATATATATATATATGGTAGTTTGGTTTGGTAGTTTTGTTTTACGGCATATCAACCCTTTTTGGGTTATTTAATGCCGAATCTGGTCTTGTTTTCTTCTCTTTTTTGTTTCTTTCCCCTTTTAATATCTGTTTCTATTTAACCCATAGTTGGGACCCTAACAGGTACTACCACTCCGGGTCAGGGTGGACCTGGGAGCAATGGTAATTAAGAGGAGGCTCCACATTCCCCAAAGTCCGTAAGCCGGATCTCACCATCGGATGTAGTTTAAGGTCATATCCAGGACCGGGAGTAGGGTAGGAAAAATAAAAATAAAAAAGGGGAGGGAGAAAGGGAGAGGGGCTGTTGTTTTTGTTTTTGGTTTTGTAGAACATAATTAAGTTTTACAAAAAAAAAAAAAAAAAAAAACGTCAATGTAGGTGAATTTCGTCTCAGGGAGCCACAGGGCAGCCTGATCTGGTATCACCAGTATATATATATATATATATATATATATATATACATTAATGTACTGTTCCGCTGTATACCAACTCTTTTGTGTTACTAGACATGAAAGTGCTTCAAACTGGTATCGACAATCGACCGTTTGTTTTCGACAGTCGACGATTCTAACCGTTAGGAGATCATCACAAGCCATACAAGAGGGAAATATAAATGTTTATATAAACTGCATCAGCTTTAGTAGCGTGCCCTATTCGTTTTTACAAAAAGCTTTGCATTATCTGTCATGGTAGTTGTTCTATCTTATCTATCTATATATCTATGAATAAAATATAGTTATCCACTGCCACGTGTTTCGCTGTTACTACGGCTCATCAGCATTGCTAAAAATGACCAGATTCGAAACCACGACCATAGGGTGTATATAGTATATATTTATTTATGAATAACATATAATCATCCGCGGATACGCTTTTTTGCATTAATGCGACGTACCAGCGTGCGCGTGGATAACTATATTTTATTCATAAACAAATATATATGCCCCTAAAATATAGGAGGCGACAAAGTGTTAGGCAATTCACTCTCTATTAGGCATTTAGGAAATGCATCACCGTAAGATAGCCTATATTCAGCTGTCATTAGCGCCACAACACATGAAACACAATAACAAATAGAAAAACTATATATATATTTATATTATTCGGTTCAGTTTTATTTGTCTACGTTTTTATCTAAATCTTTTCATCTATCTATCTATTTATCTATTTATCTATCTATTTATCTATCTATTTATAAATGAAACGATCTTAGTGTATGTTTATCTATCTAATGTATCGATTTGTCCATATTATTAGGTTCAGTTCTATCTAGCAATTAACTAGTCAAATATATTTATTTAACCTTTGTTCCGATTTATTTTTTAATTTACCGGTAATTTAGTTTTGATTCTGAACCACGACAAGAGTGTACTTGACCCGCAGTAAGTGAAACAAAACTAAATTATTTTTTTTCAAATAGTGAAATGGTTCTTGTTGCATTTATTTATAATTGTTCTCTTTATCTACTTAATTTTTAAATATTTAATGTGTTAATTTGATTCTAGTTAACGATTATTTAAAATTTCAATAAGAGGAAATAACTACCATAAAATTGTTGTGAGCTAGCTCTCCTAAATAAAGGGTATAAATGTATTAATGCATACTGTTAGGACACCTAACGAAAACGGAATTACCTCCCTTGATCCATTTCGGAGGTTAAGAGTGATCACCCTTGGAAAAAGGGTCGTCTGCCCAGAGAGAATATATCAATCGCGTCTAGCGGCCAATTAACTCATTAATTCATTATGTGTATAGTTTTAATAAATCTGTTAAACGTTTCTCTTGATAGTTCATCCATTTATTTACAAGTTATTATTCATAATTAACCTAAATTACGAGGTTATAAAACATACACACACACACACACACACACACACGTATATATATATGTATATATATATATGTAATAAGCAAAGGAGTAAGCAAAATCATGTATATAGTAGTAAGCATAAACAACGAACGCTGCAATCACGAATAAAAACAATTACATAAAAATACATTAACAATTTAGGTGATAAAAATCGTACATATTTCTAGGCAGGGCGGCGTAGTCCAATTGTAAGCCGCTAAACTACAGACATCAATATCGAGTGATCACGTTCTACTTTGGTTTAGGAATATGCGAGTTCTTACAGCGTTTCGCCATCAGCTATTAAGCTGATCCCAACAACCAGCTCCTCTCCAGTTTCTTCTTTTCTTCACAACGTTATGGCAACATTACAAAGTGCTGTAGCAAGGCAATTGTCCACATACTTTGTTAGATCAATCGTAGTTTGGTATCGTTCACGTTACTATCTAAGAAGATCACTAAGACCAACTTCGAATAACTTGAGAAAGCGGATCGAGGAACTGAGAGTTCTGGGAGGATGTAGGAAAAAAGGATGTAGGCAAATCTCCTGTAGACGTAATCAGGTTACAGTGGTTGTCCAAAATTAACAGTGAACTCCTCTTGAACAAAACCGTAATAAACAATGCCACATTTCCACCAACGCCGCTTTCTCTCAGCTGTCTAAAATTGTTCACGCAGTAAAAGTAGTTTCACCTATAAAATCTGCAAGTATTAACAAAACGTTTTTTTCTCTCTAGAAACCGGGTGCCTGACACGCAAACATTCTCATGCACTTCGAAGCTGGTAAGTTTTCGTTTCCGTCTATCTTGTTATATTTTAGTTATCTATGGCAAATATCGGACAATGTTATTAATATATATTTTTTTTTACAGATTACATATTTAATCTCATCAATATTTGAATTTTGCTTCGTGATATTTATAAGGCCGGAAAAAGAGATTTTTCTCTGACAGTCAGAAGTCCTCCCACTATCACTCATTAATAACCGTATTTATTTAGTAAGACACATTTTCTATGCACCGGTTATTGTTACAGAAAGATTTAAAACATCCAGGTAAAAAGGCTGCTAGATTATGTTTATCTATTGAACAAAGTACTTAATGGTTCTTAAATGAAAATGAAAAGAACAATTGCTGCGTTATGTTTCATATATCTCAACGTTTAACAAACATATTACGACATGTATATTTATTAGATTGGGAGACTATCTAACGCATGTATAAACACAAACTTTATACAACCTCTAACCCTAGTAATAACATCGGTCGAAAGATACGTAGATGTTTTTATATATATATATATATATATATATATATATATATATATATATATATATATATATATATATATATATATATATATAGTATTTCTTCGTGTAGGTATGTTTGTTTAAACTACAATGACAATTCCTGTTTGTGTTTTATCCATTTTGTCAAGTTGGCGGACCAACAATTTAAAGCAATACATATAATGGTACGACTAGCTCAATTTACCAACATCTGGTATAACATGCCCCCCCCCCCAAAAAAAAAATCAGAAACATATTAGTAAAAAAAACTCTGCCATCCCCGCGGTCTCAAATTGCAGCCCGCGCCTCCCCATAATCAAAGCCTTACTTATTCGAGCAGAAAACCTACTATCAACTCGATGTGAGGGGGGAGAGTATACTAAAATGCTTTTAATGAAAGAATTAAAATTAAAAAAATGTTTTAGTAGACTTTCTTAATAAATTCACCAATATTAATTTGAAGACTCATGGGAATCGAGAACGTTTGCAGTTTAGGTGAGTTCCTGTTAACACTTGAACAAAAAATTAGATCGTTGGTTTGCCAACTTGCAAAAATAGATAAAAAAGAAACAAAGAGGAATTGCCACTGTTGTTTAATCAAATTTATATCTCGCTCTCATATATATATATATATATATATATATATATATATATATATATATATATATATATAGAGAGAGAGAGAGAGAGAGAGAGAGAGAGGGATGTATTTAAAATATTAGCGAATCGCAGTTTGCGGGGATCTGAAAACGTAAATTAAGTTAAACGTTAAATAATAATAATAATTTATTTTAAAAATATTGTTTAGATTTATTCACCCAAAACAGGGCATACTGCCACGGAGATATAGGACGTCACTATGATTTGGCGCCAGATTTATTAGGGGCATTCAAATTGGAGAGTTGGGAAACAATTACATTTAAATTTCTGCGTGATAATATGGAAAACAATGAAAGGGAGGGAATTTCAAAGGTAAGCGACTCGAAGAAAGAAGATATAAGAGTAGAATTATGCTCGCCATCTGAGGACCTCTACAGTGACAAGGTGGAATTTAGCTGCTCGTTAGGTTCGTTAGGAGTATTTACGTTGAGGAGGTACAACTGCAGTCAGTTCATCGGAGCATACTCCGTGGAAATAATAATAATAATAATAATAATAATAATAATAATAATAATAATAATAATAATAATAATAATCTCGAAATACTTTTAAATAATAATCAATTGCTTAAAATGAAAGTTTGACAAAAAACACCTCTTGTGAGATTTTTCTTTGATATTTTAATGTGTTAAATATAAAATACAAACGAAACTTCTATAAAATGCAATGGGAAAAAAACGAATCATGCCGAAAGCATTGAACACATTAAGTTAAACATCTCTGGAATTCCGTTTAAAATAATGATTAATTCCTTCAATACTCTGATAGTTTTACTAGCATTTCATAATTTGTTAAATACGTAATTTAAAAGAAAGAAATGAAATTTAAATAACATAGAATTTAAAAAGAAAAGAAAGTTTATTCTAGGCATTACGGATTACTTAACGCTTGCAGTTTTTAACTTTTTTGTGCGTGTACAAGTTATGGGACAAGCAACCGCCTGCCAACCTAACATTTCAAACCCAAATACACCATTAGAGGTCGTCACCAGTTGCAGTACCTAGGTTCTACTACTTCAGACACCCTCTCATTGGAAGAAGAGCTCAACAAAATGGTTGGTAAGTTATCCACAATCCTCTCTAAAGTAACTAAAAGAGTCTGGGAAAACAGCCACTTTACAACTCCTACCAAGATGACCGTCTACAGAGCGCGCGTTCTCAGTATTCTACTGTATAGGAGTGAGTCCTGGACCATATACTGAACACAGGAGACGAAAACTCCATATTAGGTGTTTATGTAGGATATTTGGTATCACATGACAGGACAGAGTGAAAAACAATGATGTTTTGTAAAGAGCAGGCATCCTATTCATTTACTCGCTTCTGCGTGGGCGACGTCTTCACTGGCTGGGCCATGTGCGGAAAATGGGGTATGGGCGCATCCCTACATAGCTTCTGTATGTCAAGCTTGCCTCAGAATCAAGAAAAAAGGGATCATCCGTATCTCCGCTTCAAATATGCATGCAAGCAAAATATGAAGGCTTGCTCATTAGACATACATTCATAGGAAACCCTGCAGTTATCAAACCTGAAAGAGACAGATACGCCAGGGAATGATCATCAGTGAGAAAAACCTCCACGATGAACACGCTGCTGAGAGAAAAGCGATCCAACAGGCAGACCAACCAGCCGAAGTAACACAACATGACCCAGCTTCTGTATGTCAAGCCTGTAGTAGACCACATACATCCAGAATTCGCCTCTACAGTCACACAAGCAGATGTTCACAAACAACATCCCAGGATGGCACTGCTCCATAATCGTAGCGTCTGACGGATGCCAACACAACAGTTTATTAACTCTACGTCTCTGTTTAACACTCATATTATGTAGATATTTGTCGGTTTTGTTGTAACTGTCCTACTTTTTTTATGTACGTGTGATAGTGCTCCTTATATCTCACATAAGTAAGAGATACACACTATCATTGTCACAGGATTAAAGTTGAATTAAGCCTGCTCCCTGTGTTGCATCATACAATAAACTATGACAAATGAAACTACATGACATTGAAAGCTATGAAACTCAGAAGGGAAATCTGGATACCCTGACCGGCAGATGTTCTCTCTATAGCAAACATAAGGGACTCGGTCAGAACTATGTGAATATTGCCCTCTTTAATTTCTGGAACGAGAATATCACAAACTAAACAATGGTAAGTAACTATTATAATTTCAGTAACGAGAATAACACGAACCAAACACAGGTAAGTAGAAATTATCAATGCAAAAAAACAATAACTCAGAGAGAGAAATGACTACAAAAGTAAATATACTGATAATAGCGTAGTACAACAAAATCAACTCCACACAAAGAGGCTATCTGAAACCACGAATAATGTATGGGGCATTTCTACTGACTACAATGCAACGCCGGAACAAAGAGTTGCATATCAATCAAGACACATCCTCAGGATAGTTCTTGGAGACGAAACTAATGACAATTAAAGAGAAAGTAATTGATATAACACACATTAAAAAACATTAAGAAACACCTCAAAGTGAAAATGCACAAGTAGATGCTTGGCACAACACAAACACTGAAACTGCGTAAACCAATAACTAAGAAATTCCAGAAAACACCGAAGAAGAAGCAGAATCTTAACACACCAGAGAAATTATTATTATTAGTGTAGCCAGATAATCGTCTCGGTGGCGCTGCGGTAAAAGCAACACAACACAAGCTGTAAGGAAAACTTATTAGTGTGTGTGTATGATACCGTCGTTGCTAGGTACCCCAGACACTATCTGTTGATCTTTATCCAATCGTATCGGGTGGCATAGTGACAATCTTCTTTGTCTGACGCCGATACCCTCCTCCCGTCGTTGACTCTCGGACTCTCTCGGGTATCTTCCTGAACTGATCTGCCCTCAACATGATCTATCAGTTTACTCCGTCAATCTGTCTGTAACACCCTAATATATTTATTCTTAACCGAAAATTCTAGATGTCCGGTCTTTTTCCCACCTTACCAGCGAAATTGTTCACATCCACGTTTTTATCAGCTACTCTCAGCTGACCACCGGAACTGACTACATCCGCCTGTTCCCCAGATTATCATTATTCGGTCACTCAGAAGTTAACAATAAATTGTTATGGCGTAATTCGTCTGTGTAGTTCAAATAGATCCGCTAGTAATTTTATTGTTGTTCGCATATCTACTTACTCAACATTTTTGTATGTTCAGCTAATTCGTAGCTTAATATTTTTTTGGCGGTCTTAGCTGTAAGGGTTATGGCAGTCCATAGTATCCCACTAGGACAAAACCAAAACCCCATTCATAAGCAACGAAAAATGGAAGAAATTATAACTAGAAATGATCAAGACCCGTTTAGTGATTACAATAGGGGAACTAAAAGCTCTTAATTGAGAACATAAGGTGTTTGGGCAAAGTTTTGAGAAAATTCGAACGGGACGTGATGAACTGTACATTAATCCATGAAGTTTAGCAGAACAGTTGTTTCAAGAATATTTTTTTTAGGAAAAGTTTTGGGTGAACTGCTCAAACAGAAAGAATGGAAGCTTTATGAAATCCTCCTTTGTTACAACTTTGACCCGTCAACCTCATCACTCAGAAACTGGAGGAAGTTTTATAATAAAAAAGTACACTACATTCACACACATATGGACTGTTCAAAGACTATTCTATCTTCTACCTACTACACAAATACATACCATAGTAGTGTTAAACAAAATGGACTGCCCCCCCACTTTTTCTTATGAGACATAATACACACATATCACAACAGAAAGTACGACATTCCTAAAAAACCTAATTCTTGCGAGGGCAAACTTAATACTTACGAGACTAAAATAGAAGTAAAACCTCACTAAAACAATGGACCAACAAACCCGTAAAGAAAACCAGATTAAAACCTATATCAACGAACTACAATAGGAAGTTAAAGCAAGCAGTAAATAAGGCGCGAGAAACAAACAACGGTGGAAGATGGGAAATATGACTTACAAAGAAGAAAAATTAAACAAGAAATATGAAGACTGAAACAAAGATACGAGCAAAAAAAGGAAAGACTGAGACGATGCAGACACAAATCTGAAGAGTACAAACATAACAGGACATCTGAAAACAATAAAAGCCAGTTTTATCAATACGTAAACAGAGGAAGTACAAAAACAGATTTACCATACCTGATATAACCAAAACTGCTCTGGAGAATGTCTGGGAAAAGCGACAAGACCACAACAAAAATGCCGAATGGCTAAAACGCATGTAAGAAATTGAAGAAGAAACAGAAACCGAAATTAATGAAGAAACACTAAACCATGTGGAAAATCCTGATGCTACAACTGAGAGAACAAATCCACCACTCCTTTAATAATCGTAGACCGAAGAAATAAACAGGATTCGTAAAAAGGGCAAGAAAGGCACATGGGGTGTCATATATAAATTAAATAATCATAAATGGATTGTAAAAAAATAACATACTATAGTTTTTGGCTTTCCTATTTTATTTTTAATATATATATATATATATATATATATATATATATATATATATATATAAGTTTAGTGGGAAAGATCCCCGGCACAGTGCTCGATTATTAATGAAAAAAAAAATTAAGAGCATAATATTTATTTATATATGTATTACAGAATAACAGTACACCATGTATACTGTCGGTTTACTATCCACAGAAATTGGGCCAACTATATCGTCCCTTTTGTTTAGAGTTGAAACCGATATTGTTCTGATCTTCTGTAATAACTATATATATATACGATCCCTTATATATAAAAACATATATAAAAATATATGTATATTAGAGTATATTCTTGGAAGTAAACTAAAATAGTGATTGCAGTAGATTGATTGACTTACTAGACTAAAATCTTTCAACAAATTTTTTTTTTTCCCAGTTTTGAAGGTTAAAAGAACTTCCGAGACTATATATATATATATATATATATTAAATGTTAACATTTTATACATTATTTATGTAATATACGTCAATGTAATATTTTTAGAGAATAATATATGTATATCAAGATAAATACATATAAACACACGTGTTGACATATATAAATGTACAAATAATCAAATATGATGATAACATTTATAAACACACAAACATATACACATGAATGTTTTTGTTTGTGCTTATATGTGGTGGGTCCTGTTTATAGACTTATTTGGGGAAAGAAGCAGAATGCGGAAAAAGTAGGTAAATTAATAGCTTTTTTACATAATTTAATTATGTCGAAAATCAAAAGAAAATGGCGGTCGACAGGCGGCAAAAAGAAATTATAGATGGCGCTATGAAGCTATAAGCTGGATTGACTTGTGCGCACAGACGAACACGTCAAATCTGTTCTTAAGACTTCAGTGTTTCAGCCGTCCAAAACATTCTATGATGGAACACTGTCATAAGTAAGATCGCCAATTTGGATTAGCTAAAATGCGACGCTTATTGTGTAAACAAATGGAGCACTAGTCGGCAGTTTATAGTGTTTATATAAACATTAAAATTTCGTTCATTGACGAATATTCGAAAGTGCCGACTGGTAACACAAGGATGGAGTTTTGATTTCCGCTTGAGGAACTTGCGTGTCTAGCCGAGCTTTTGTACAGCGAAACAGTCTGTTTGTAGATGGCTATATATATATATATATATATATATATATATATATATATATATATATATATATATATATATGGGAAATGAAAAAAGGAAAAACCAAAAAGAATGTTTTTTCTGTCTTCATCAACGTTTCGTCTTTATTTGTAAGACTTCTTTAGGATAATAATATAAAGAAAAATGTCATGCAAGTACTTGGACATAGAGGGGTTACATGATGGGTTGATTAGAGGAAAGTAGTAGCCAACTACTGGAAACAGTAGGGCCGACGTCCGGTCTTGCTGAAGTCAGCTGTGAGGAATGAAAATAAATGTTGATGAGACGTTTGGCCAAGAGGCTGCGGCAAAGACTGTGAGGGGTGAGTAGGTTGGAAGGTTTTGGTTCATGGTGAAAGAAGATGTTTGTGGGGGTGCGTGTTGTATGAAGAAAAAGGAAGGTGGGTAGAAAAAGGGAGGGGGAGGCCCTATAATTTTGTTGGATGAGTAAATGTCACGGTTTTGGAGAGGATTTGAAAAAATGAGGGGATTTAAGAGTGGGAGTTATGGGTGGGTGAGAGTACGAGAGAAGTAGTTGAAAGGGGGAAATGGGTGAGGGGAAGAGGGGAGATTTGTTGTGATTAGGTGTGAATATTTTAAATGTTTTGAAAAGCGAGAATATTTGGCCGGCTTGCTATGTTAGGAATGTGAGGAAAGAGTAAGTTAGTAAAAGTTAAGATTCGTGGAGAATGAAGATGTGTGTGTGAGGGGGGGGTGTATGCAGAGATAAGTGGGAGAGTATCATTAAGATCTGAGAGAAAAAATAAATAACAAATACATGTTATCTATGATTTGGGATGAGTCTTTTTTCAGTAAGAATGATTTCGCTTATTAAGGGCGATAGGTTATAGAAGCCATTTCTTTGCTTGATGGTGTTGGAGGCAGTGATGAGTGCAGTTTCCAGTAGTCTTCGCCGAGCTTTGTTGTGGATGTATTGGGTGATTGTGGCTTGTTCAAATTTGAAGGCATGACCGTGCTCTAGTGCATGGGAGAAAAGTGCACTGAGAGGGTTATTGTTTTTTATGTCCCTTTTGTGTTCATTCAATCTTTTTTTCAATTCACGTTGTGTTTCTCCCACGTAAATTTGATGGCAGTCGTTTCTTGGGACAGTGTATAAGCCGGTGTAGTTTTTTAAAAAAAATATCTTGATGTGTTTAATGTTTGTTTTATGGATTGTGATGTGGTTTGTACTGTTGGAATGCCTAGTTTGTTAAGCGTGTTGCATATAGATGTGTTATTGGTATGCGTGGGTAAGAGAAGGGGTCTGTCTATGAGAGAGGTGTTTGGAGTTTGATTTTTTTGTGTGTTGTTTCTGGAGAATATTTGGAAGGCTTTCTTCTTGGCATATAATATAAAATGTGTTGGGTATAGCAGTGTTTTTAGGGAATTAAAAATGTACTTTATTTCTTCATCTATGTATTGGGGGTTACATATTCTAAGGGTGTGCGTAGGGAGAAGCCTATAATTATACCTGTTTTGATCTTGCTATGGTGGTGGGAGTAGAAGTGTATGTAGTCATTTTTGTGAGTGTTTTTGCGGTGTACCTTAAATTCTAGTTTGTTGTTGGACTTAATTATAAGAGTATCTAGGAAGGGTATCGAGCGTTCTATTTCAGTCTCATGGGTGAATTTTATGGAAAGTTCTACTGTGTTGAGTTTGTCTTTAAGATTATTGATTTGTATATCTGTGGGGAGGAAAATAAAAATATCATAAATGTATCTAAAGTATTCGATGTTAGGGAGCAGTCTATATTTGAAAGGGCCGGATTCTAAGAATTCTAAAAAGAGGCATTCTAATACACCGCTTAGGGGGTTGCCCATATAAATATATTATATATATATATATATATATATAAACATTAATTATTTATTACTTACAGACATCGATCTTTCATGCTTCAGGATATGGGAATTTTTACCGCAGGAAGCTAATTGCCGACGGTCGGCGGGCGCGAACTCCGATCACAACTCACCACTGATTCACAGTCAAAGGACTTACCAATAGGCCGCCAGAAATTAGCTTGGAATTAAAGAGGAATTTAACTTTGTAAATACCAAGTCGACGGGTATTCACAGCAAGCGGCGAACAGTGATCAACAACAACAACAATAAATCGTGTTGGATCTCGTAATGAAGCTAGTAGTATAGCTTGTTAAATTCACTCAGAGTGCCCAACCTTAGTAAAGGAAGTTATATAATAATATTTATGAATAAATATTAATTATTTATTACCTACAGACATCGATGTTTCATCCTTACGCAATCTGAAGTGCAGGAAGCTAATTCCAAACGGTCGGCGGGCGCGAACTTCGATCACTATATATATATGAAGAACATTTATCAAAGAAACAAAGAAAAAAAAGTTTGTTTATTTATGTTTTTGTGTTTTTTGATGAAGAAAAATATGACACAATACTGGTCAACTCTGCTGATGGAATTTTATTCCGAAATTAATAAGATTAAAGTAAAAAAAGAAGATTAATCTTGCATTGATGAAGGCTTATATTTTCAATTTATATATATATATATATATATATATGAAGTTATATATGTGTCTTTTAAAAAACGTTTATTCATCCTGAAAAAGGCATATTACCAATGTGTTAAAGAGTTGTAGTACAGTGAAATAGTCAACCTTTTGATGATTATATATTTCTCTCTTCGTTGGTTGAGCACTATCGTAATTAAGATAGCCAACTGTCATTAGTGGGTATGCTTAGCTCTTCATGAAAACAATTAGAGCACTTTTAAACAGTTGACAGTGTTGACATCAACAAATTGAAAGTTTGCTCACTCAAGATTCATGACTGACGGCTTAATGTTTAGAAGCGCCGACTTTACGCAGGAAGGTTAAGTTTTACTCTCGACTTAAGGCACTGTCAAGTCACACTGAGTGCTTTAATACGGCGAACCAGTCTGTATATAGGTTACTTTATACATATATATACATACATATATACATATATATAAATATATAAATATATATAAATATACATATATATATAAATATACATATATGTATATAAATATATATATATATATAAATATATATATATAAATATATATATATATAAATATATATATATATATAAATATATATATATATAAATACATATATATATATATACATACATATATATCTATAAATACATATATATATATATAAATACATATATATATATATATAAATATACATATGTAAATATATATATATATATATATAAATATACATAAAATATGAAATTAAAAGTATACTTATAGAGGATAGAACCTCTGGTGAAATGGTTTAAGCTCAATATACGAGATAGAGCAATTATAAAGATAAATGAAGGAAGAGAGATAAAGGTGTACAGATGACAAATCTATTTCAACTTCGATTGTTCAATGCAAGGTGTACTTTCATAAAACCATGTTTATTTTTCTTTCCTTAAGCCAAGGCTTTTTAAAGATTAACATCTTATCATCAAAGGAATTACATAAGTGGATAAGTTGGCATTTGAAAAGACAAAATTCAAAATTTGAAAAAGTAGAAAATACTTGAGAGTAAGAATATGCGTGTAAAAAAATATGGAGTCTGTCCAGTTGGTGAATCTCCGTTGATAATGTGTCCGGTGAATGGAGATTTAAGGTGGGAAAAAGGGGTTTCGTAAAGGCAGCGCTAAAAATGTTCAATATGAAGTAAATCAAAGAGAAAGATGTTTAGTTCAATCGTAGATGGAACGCACTTATTCAAATGCAATTTTAGAATTAAGGCCATTTTAAAATACTTCCGTGGACCGAAAATGAAAGTAGTTTTTTCAGAAGTTTCGTGTTAAATGTGTATATTAAACGCAGGCAGTCGGGAATTTAAGTGGTGACTACGATCGAATCTAAGAAAAGCGAGAGAGCTCTAGTCGGAGACGAGGCTAAGTAACGAAGTGGGGAAAGGGGTAGAGATAAAGGAGGTGGGTGATAGGTTTAGTTAAATGAACTATAGCTGATGCTGGGAGAAGAGAAGGGAAGGTTTGTTCGGTTACTGCTCATTGCTAGTAAGCAATAAACCGATGCGAGTTTGGGTGAGGTTATCATAAGCTAAACACAGAAGTGTTTCAGGTCAGTAAGTAAGTAGTTCTGAAAAGGAGGTCCTGTAATTAACGCGGATTTTTATACAAACTTATATATAATTCAGAAATTTTAAAAGGGTTAAAATTGGGAAATTACGGTTCAGACGATTGGAAATCTGGAATTTACCTGTTTAATATGTAATAATTTGGACAAAACTACTATTTCAGAGTTTAATTTTTAAATACTTTAAAGAATTCACAATTAGTTAAATATTAAATGCATGACTAAATAAGATACTTTAATGTATAACTAAAGTTAGGATTGGGAACAGCGTTAGTTTGCTTGCAACAATTGGGTTCTAGTATAAAGATTACTGGGTAGGATTGGGTTGAATTATGTAACTTAAGTGATGAACTATGTGTTGAAATTATAAATATATTTTAAGGGGGGCAAATGGACTATTATAGGAGTAACCAGAAAGCGTAGTTTAACGGTGAAATCAATGGAATCTATGAGAAAAATATTGTCGGTAGAGCGAAGCGTATAAAGAGTCGATTGATCGAATACAAGGAAGATAAAAAAGTAATGGATGAGTGTGTACGAGGGTTGGCCAATAATTTAAAAAAAGGGGAATAGGAATTAGAGTGTTGAAGTAGAAGCATTTAATGATTAGTGGAGGGAGGATAATGATATTAGTTCTCAATTTACATTAAGTGTTATGGTTAATAGAGTTATTAGGTGCACAGGGGAGGATACGCTATGTTATTGGGATGGTTATTTGTAAGGTTGGAAAAATTAAGATTTTTAAATCTTGACAAATTATAGAATTTAAGAATTAGTCTAATGTTAGAGATGAGGTTGTTGGCTGGGAGGAGGGGTGTCAGAGGGAGCAATGAAATTTATGTATTTAAATTTTCGCTTGTGCCTGTAATTTGAGATAAGTTCATTTTTAGAGTAAATAATATTTTTGCTTTTAGCTGCTGTAGCTATCATAAATGGTTCTAATGTACATAGTTGCCAGAAAGCGGATCCTGGACTGTAGGATTTAGACCTTTTTAATATTGCTCAATGTAGGGAGTAAGGAGTGTTTTTACTGTTAAAGCTTTTTATTATATTGGATAGAGAAGTGCCAGTGGCATTATTATTATTGGGTTTGAAAGAGTAGATATGTTTTGAGATTCGGATATTCATGGAGAAGATACTTGCCCCAATGTAAGTGTGTATTTCGTATGGGTTGTTATTATAGTATTTGTGTTATTTATAGTATCGGGAATGTTTTAGGTTTTTATATTCAAGTTCTGGGCCAAAGTTAAGTTAGAATTGTTAGGTGGAGAAGATGAGAGCGTTTGAGGGGTGAGATCAAGTTTATTGTTAGTTAACGCGGGTTGTTGGTTAGTGCAAGAGGTGTTATTTAGAGTGTCGTTTGGTACAGGGAGTTAAAGATGTGGAGAGCTATAGGGTGAAAGGAGAATTCGTATTCATGTTTCTTCGCATAATGGTGTTTTGGGTGAATTGTTTAACAGTACAAGCGTATATGACGCTACTTTGTATGCAATTGCTATTTAACGGGCATTCTCTGGATTTCTGGCAGTTACAATTATTAGTAGCGTGTATAGTAGGTGCTGGTTGCAGGGCAGATTTAACTATTTTGTTATTGGGTAGTGTAATATTTGTCCGCTTTCATCCTGTATTGAGATTTTGTGTGTAATTACATTTAAAGGTCTGTTTTTCTGGATAAAAAGTTTTATTTTCGTATTTAATTTTTATCAGTATATCCAGAATTAGGTAGTGCCTAATTGTAGACGTTGGAATTTTGTTCAAAGATAGATTTATTAGAAGATAACTTTGACATTCTATTAGAGACTGAAAGGACTATTGAATTAATGATAGATTGTGGGTGGTTACATAGCTTATGTACGTAGAAAAGGGTTTAATTTGGTTTGTGGTAGAGGCTAAAGGTTTCAGAGTTAAGCTTTAATGCTAAGTCAAGGAAGTTAGACATTCTTTTTTCAGGTACTATAGTGATGGTTAATCCGAGGTTTTTAAAGTTGTGTAGACTTTTTAATGATGTTGTATGAACACCATTAAAAATCTACACAACTTCTTAACAAACTGCGGATTGACCATCACTATAGAACCCGAGACAAGAATATCTAACTTCCTTAACCTAACATTAGACCGTAACTCCGAAACCTTTAGCCCCTATCACAAACCATATATATATATATATATATATATATATATATATATATATATATATATATATATATATATATGTGTGTGTGTGTGTGTGTATCTAAATATACCTATATATATAAATATATATATATATGTATCTAAATATACCTATATTTATATAAAGATACCTATATATGTATCTAAATATACCTATATATATAAAGATACCTATATGTATATAAAGATACCTATATATGTATCTAAATATACCTATATATATAAAGATACCTATATGTATATATATAAATATATATATATATATTACAATACCTATATATATATTTATATAAAATATACCTATATATATTTATATATGATATACTATATATATATAAACATATCTAAATATACACATATATCTAAATATACATATATATATACATATATATATATACATATATATATATATATACATATATATACATATATATATATATATACATATATATATATATATGAATTATATATATATATATATATATATCTAAGTATACATGTAAGTATACATATATATATATATATATATATATATATATATATATTAATATATCAAGGGAGGCGCCAGAGCGCTCTATCCCATAATAGACTTCAAAAACCGCCTATGCTGGAAATCTCATTTCTTTGACCAATCATAACTCAAAAACCAATAAACCAATTTAGTTAAAACTTTGCACAAAATTTTGTTTTGATAGGTTCTATAAGTGTGTAGAATTTCAGCATCATTAGTCAAGGCAACCCAGAGATCCAGAAAGGTCAGGCATGATTTTGTGTTATCCGTGTGTACGTACGTACGTATGTACCACCCTGTATCTCATCAAATATTTCATGGATTCACCTGATATTTGACAGAGATAGAGGTTCTAGGGTCTAGTTGATGGCATTTAAATTTCAATTTACCATATACCTTAGTTTTTCAGAAAATTCCAAAAAACTTTAAAAATGACCATTGTATTGAGCCAACGCACACACAGACAACGACGCACACACAGACACAATGGAATGGAAGTATATATATTTATTTATATTACTCGGTTGCTGGGGCAAAAGCTGTCTCTCCAGCAGTCACCATCGGTCGCGACTCCCCTCTAACTCGCCCCCTCCCTACCCCCCCCCCGTTGTCAGGGGCAAAAGTAAATACTAAATCTTCTTAAATAAGAGTGTCAGATCGTGACACACAAAATAAATAACACATACTCTATCGTATTAATATATAAATAATAATAATAATAATAATAATAATAATAATAATAATAATAATAATAATAATAATAAGAAGAAGAAGAAGAAGAAGAAGAAGAAATTTTAAATATTAAAAAAAAAAAATAATAAATAAATATTGTAAGCCTGAAACCGGCCCATTTGGTAAGCGTTTCCGCTAATGGAACGGGATATCAGAGTTCTATCCTCGGTTGAGTCATAGCAAAGACTAAAAAAACTTTGCTAAAACTCTCAGTATTATGAGGTCAGGATCAAGGACAATGAAGCAATCCTGGGAAATCCTGGGAAAAGAGTGGCGCCCTCCCCTACATCTTGGTTAGTCGCTAATGTAAAGAGATCCTCTACTGTAATCGGACACTTTAGCCTTTTATAAAGTCTGAAATTAGCGACCACCTCACCTAAATTAAGCGAACGCCATTTTTGATTGACGAATTTGACAAAATAATTAAATAAATATTTGAAATAAAAAAAACTTAATTTCTCAGATGTTAACTATACAATATCATTGTCATTGTCTTATTTTTACGTCTCTATTTGGTACTTTGTTACATTGGGACCCGGGCTAACTTTGCCCCTGCCCCTAACTTTAACACTAACCCCCAATGACCCTGAACTTTATAGCTAACACTAACCCCCCACTGACCCTAACCCTTACGACGGGGTCAAAGTTAGCGCGGGTCCCAATGTAACAAAGAACCCTCTATTTGTTAGTAAGTTACGCTTGCTTTATTATGAGCAACCCCCCTGGAAAAGAGTGAAATAATTTTTAAAAATAATAATTTGCATTCAAATAACGCGTGTACGATGGACACTCTACTAAAAAGGGTTGATATGCCGTAAAAACTGGTGAGCTTACCGAAAGAAAACGAAACTGTACTTGTTATTTTCGTCTCTTTCGTTTTTGTTACATTTTTCTTTTTACTTTTTGCGATTTATTTATTTGTTTTTCTTGCGTTTTCACTATTCAATTACGTTTAGTCTCTCTCTCTATTTTCTCTCTCTATCACTCTCTTACGAACACACACACACACTCTCTCTTTCTTTCGTACGCGCTCTCTGTGTTTCACTGAAAAAAAACTAAACAAACATTGCTTAATGTGAGTTAAAAAAATGATAATAATAATACTGGCTGTCTCTCGAACCAAAAGAAAGGAAATACATGGCTTTAACATTTGAAGTTATCGTCTGCCAGCGTTCGTAAGGAGTTTTATTAGTTTCATTAGTTTCATTCGTAAATATTCTAAATATATTTCAAGAACAGATATTGGATTATTTTTATATATGTAGAAGTATTTGATGCACAGAAATTCGTAGAAATTACCTTTATTTCTGATAATGTTGCATTGAAAAAGTATTTCACATTTCTCTCTCTCTCTCTCTCTCTCTCTCGTCGTTCAAATGTTTAACCGAAGAAAAAGTGCATAAACGTCGTCTCCTCCTCCTTCCACGCTGAAGCGACAGTGGCGACCGGGGTCAGTAAATGGTTTAATTAAGTTAATTTTTATCTATTTAATAACTTCATTTCGTTAGCTCAGTGGTAAAGTCACCGCTTTTCAGTTAGATGTTACGATATCGATTCCAAGTCTCTCCGTCCAATTTATTTGTTTAATTTCTTTAGGAGCGTGACACACGTGCGTACACCTTAGCGTATTAATATATAGATATGGCGGCTTCAAGGGAGGGGGAATCCTATTTTGATTTACCATTCCTACAGGGCGCCACATAGAACAGTTTTATACGGGTAATTCATCAATTTCTTGTCAATTTCTCTTTTTTTTCCTTGCTCAAAAAAGTACTGATTTTATAAGAATACACCATAATTCTAAACGACACCTAACATTTTTTGGATTACACAATGACATCTTCGCACACGCAGACATACTGACACCAACGCACACACATACATCAACGCACACACAGACACAATGACACCAACACATACAGACACAATGACACCAACCCACACACAGACACAATGCATTAACTGTCTCACGCATACTCACACTAAAGACGACACACCAACACACACTGCTTGGATCCACTTTCAATGTCGGCTGCTTATTCAAAACAAAACAAACTTATAAACTTAACCATTTTAATATTTCCGACATTTCTAACTGAACTTTCTCTTATGAAAACAAATGATGATTGACTCCATTTAATAACTTTCAATGAAATGTCATTTATTTAATTGACTGAGGGATATTTTATTACGATTTCCTATCAGATGAAATCGAAAGTCTTTCAGAATTTGCAATTTCTCACAAAGAAATTCAACGAAATATCGACCTACCTATCTATCTCTCTATCTATACATCTGTCTATAATTGTTGATTATATATATATATATATATATATATATATATATATATATATATATATATATATATATATATATATATATATATATATATATATATATACAGGGTGTTTCAAAAGTCTTGGGAACATAACGAGTTTTAATAACTCAAAAACTATTAGGAGTTGAAAAATGAAATTGGTACCGTTGGAAAGGTTAAAGTTTCAAGTTTTGTGGGGAATCTTCAAAGTTGCTCAATATGAGTACCATTCGTCACACGGCAGACATCTAGTCGATAGTCCATTTCCTGCCAAACGCGTTCCAGCATCTTGACGTCAATGGTTCCCACAACTTCCGTTACTCGAGCCTTTAGTTCGTCAATATCTCTTGGAAGGGGCGGCACATAGACTTGTTGCTTGACAAAGCCCCAAAGGAAAAAGTCACACGGGGTAAGATCTGGAGACCTAGGAGGCCAGGGCATGAGAACGTCATCACCTCGCCCAGATCTCCCAATCCATCTACCAGGCAGCCTTGTGTTAAGAAACTGCCTTACTCTAAGACTTCAGTGTGGTGGTGCACCATCTTGTTGAAAAATGAAGTCATCAGATTCTGCTTGTTCCAACTGAGCCATTAACCAGTCTTCCAGCATGTTGAGATAGGATTCACCAGTGATAGTTGCCTCTTCAAAGAAGAACGGTCCATAGACACCTTTCTTGGAAATTGCACAAAACGCGTTCACTTTAGGTGAATCTCGCTCGTGCTCAAGAAGTTCATGAGGATTCTCAGTACCCCATATGCGAGTGTTATGCTTGTTAACTTTGCCATTCAGATGGAAGGTCGCCTCATCGCTAAAAACAAGCCGGTCATCAAAGCCGTTATCTTCCAACTTCTCTTGCATTGCAATGCAAAAGTCACGGCGAAGTGGCTTATCAGTGTCCTTCAACTTTTGGACCAACTTGAGCTTGTAAGGTACCATTTGCAGTCGTTTCCTTAAGACACGCCAGACAGTTGCTGGAGCAAGCTGAAGTTCCCTGCTGGCTCTTCTCACTGATTTACGGGGGCTCCGCTGAAAGGCTGTCCGAACTTGCTCAACTGCATCTTCTGAAGTTGAAGGGCGACCTGTTCGCTTACTTGGGCACAAACACCCATCTTTCACAAATTTAGCATGCCATCTGACAATGGATTTCCTTTCAGGGTCTTCTTTTTTTAAATTTCCTGCGAAATGCACGCTGAACACATGTCCACGATTCAGTCTTTGCAAATTGGAGGACGCAAAATGCCTTGTCTTGTTTAGAGAACGCCATTACTGCACCTGGAAAGATAACACGAACATCATTAGTATGACCAAAAACTTGATTAAGCAAGCTTTAAAATGGCACCAGTTTCATTTTTCTACCTGTAATAGTTCATGAGATATACGCATTTGTAATGTTCCCAAGACCTTTGAAACACCCTGTATATATATATATATATATATATATATATATATATATATATATATATATATATATATATATACAGATTATAATGGAATTAGAATAATAAAAAAAATGTTTATACATTTTATATATATATATATATTTTTTTATACATAACTCAACTCAATCCCATAACTAAATTACATCATAGCATAGGAATAAGAAAGCCTTAGAGAAAAAAACGTTGATTAACTCACAATTAATATAAGTATATATATTAACTGTGAAAAAAATTGTTCTAGTTTGAATTGTATCATGAATAAATATACACTCATCATAACTTTAAAAAAATACTAGACCACCCGTGACCCGTTGGGTCAGTTTGTTATATTAGCTATGGAATTCATGTATGAGCGTGACACTTGTGGCATAAAGAAAATAGTTTTTTTTTACATAACAGAAGCATTTCTATGAAAGTATATTAAAATGAAAAAAGAATATAGATTTCTATGAGTCGTTCTGTTTATTATAATTGTTTTTTTTTTTTAAATTACAGTTACTGAATTATAAGTGGTTGGTTAGGGCGATTTGAGAAAGGAAGGGGGTACAGCCGTGGCCACCGAGAGACAGCAGGCTTTCTCGCGTACGTAACGAAAACAGACGGAGTAGGAGTGGTGAAATCTATGAGAGGGAAAGTGGGAGGTGGTTTCGTTCACCGACCGCTCGTATGGCTGATATTAATAATGAGTGTTGTTTTTTTGTTTGTTTGTTTTTGTTTTTTGAAAGGGAGGTGTTTTTTGAAACTGCGACAGACTTTACGAAGTCTTCCCGTTGAATGTTTTTAGCCGTGAAGAAAACAAAAAAACTATTTGATGAAATTAAATGAAATTGTTTATATTAAAAGACTAAAACAAACATTGCTAAAACTCTCAGTATTATAAGGTCAGGATCAAGGACAATGAAGCAGTCCTGGGAAAAGAGTGGCGCCCTCCCCTACATCTTGTGTTAGTTGATAATGTAAAGAGATCCTCTACTGTAATCGGGCAATTTAGCCTTTTATAAAGTCTGAAATTAGCGACCACCTCACCTAAAATAAGCGAACGCCATTTTTGTTTGACGAATTTGACAATATAACTAAATAAATATTTGAAATAAAAAAAATTAATTTCTCAGATGTTAACCATACAATATCATTGCCCTTGTCTTATTTTTACGTCTCTATTTGGTACTTTGTTACATGGGGACCCGGGCTAACTTTGACCCTGACCCTAACTTTAACCCTAACCCCCAATGACCCTGAACTTTATAGGTAACCCTACCCCCCTCCCTAACCCTAACGACGGGGTCAAAGTTAGCGCGGGTCCCAATCTAACGAAGCACCATCTATTTGTTAGTAAGTTACGCTTGTTTTATTATGAGCACCCCCCCGGATAAGAGTGAAATATTTTGAAAAAATTAATAATTTGCCTTCCAATAACGCGTGTACGATGGACACTCTACTAAAAAGGGTTGATATACCGTAAAAACTGGTAGGCTTCCGATAGTAAACGAAATTATACTTGTTACTTTTTTTTTCGATTAGATTTTCTTTTTTATTTTGCTTTGAATCACGACTTTCCTCACTTTCGTTTTTGTTAAATATTTTTTTTTTTACTTTTTGCGATTTATTTATTTGTTTTTATTGCGTTTTCACTTTTCAATTACGTTTATTCTCTCTCTCTCTCTCTCTTTATCTTCTCCCTCTATCTCTCTCTTACGAACACAAACTTTCTCTTTCTTTCGTACGCGCTCTCTGTGTTTCACTGAAAAAAAAAAGGAATTCCACAGTGTTTTCTACATCAATTTGTATAATTTACTGTTAATAAAATTATCCGGTGGCTAGAAATATGCACATATCTTACTCACCAAAATTTTGCGTGACGGGATGGAAGTATATATATTTATTATATTACTCGGTTGTCGGGGTAAAAGCTGTCTCTCCAGCAATCACTATCGGTCGCGACTCCCCTCCCCCGTTGTCAGGGGCAAAAGTAAATACTAAATCTTATTAAATGAGAGTGTCAGATCGTGACACAAAATAAGAAACTTAACTTCTCAGATGTTAACTATACAATATCATTGTCATTGTCTTATTTTTTACTATCTCTATTTGGTAGTTTGTTACATTGGGACCTGGGCTAACTTTGGCCCTGACCCTAATTTTAACCCTAACCCCCAATGACCCTGAACTTTATAGCTAACCCTAACCCCTCACTGACCCTAACGACGGGGTCAAAGTTAGCGCGGGTCCTAATGTAACAAATCATCTTCTATTTGTTAGTAAGAGACTTTTTGCGATTTATTTATTTGTTTTTATTGCGTTTTCACTCTTTCTCTATCCCCCCCCCTCCATCTCTTACGAACACACACTCTCTCTTTCTTTCGACCACGCTCTCGGTGTTTCACTGAGAAAAAAAAACAAAACAAAACAAACATTGCTTATTGTCCGTTCAAAACATTTAAAAAATAAATACTGGTTCCTTACCATCCAAAAATAATAAATAAATGTTTTAACACTTTAAGAAGTGGTGCAAATAAAAAATAAATACTTAGTTCAAACTATCATTGAAAAAAAAAACATTGCTTAACGTCCGTTCAAAAACAACAACAACAAAAAATAATAGACATGCCCTAAAAACGTCAAAATAACAAACAAAAAATAGTTTTAAGTTTTAAGCAACACAAAAAAGTACCTTTTGACCGGGTGATTAAAAAAATGTATTATTTCTTCCCCTTCCGCTCGAAATGTAGAAGAAAAAATATTAGCGGCTGGTTGGGATCGAACTATAAACCAGTCGGGCCAAAGACAAAAATACTACGTCGCTTACCGTTGCGCTAAAGGGAAATAATTAAAATACGATGCAGAAATTAGGCTAATTAAATGTTATTAATAATCTAGGTGCGGCACGCATGCGCAGAGCGTTTGCCGGAAGCGTGACACACGTACGTACACCTTAGCGTATTAATATATAGATTGTTGTTGTTTTGTTTGTTTGTTTTTGTTTTTTAAAAGGGTTTGAAACTGCGACAGATATTACGAAGTGCTCCCGTTGAATGTTTTTAGTCGTCAAGTAAACAAAAAAACTATTTGATGAAATTAAATGAAATTGTTTATATTAAAAGCGATATAAAAATTTCCAGAATGAAAAATTGCATGCGTTCGTTAATCGTAAGAGATTAACGGAATCGGAATAACAGATTTAAGACGATGCTATTTACGCATGCGCAACCGGATGTTGAAAACCGGAAAGCTTAAAGCTGATTGCAAACATACAAGACAATAGAGTTTTAGTAGTATATAGATTTACCTGTGAATATTGGAAGAAACATTTATTAGTCAAACTACCAACTATATCCGTTATGAGAAGGCATAGCCTTTACAACAGTAGTGACATTCCATGAAAAATGCCAGTATACTGAAATCTTATGCCCTTAATAGGGTTAAGATGAAAATTCATATACACTAAACACAAAATGTACAAATGCAAAGAAATTCCCGAATTTTTACACTTTTATTGTCATTAAGGGTATGCAAGCACAACAGAGCTATGTATTTTACTATTAGGAATGTTTCTTCAGCGCGAAACATCGAACAAGAATTAATCGTTTTTACAAAATCTCTTGGGCTTTTCCTAAAATACAGTAAAAATCGTTTATATATTTAAAAAAATGGTGAAAGTTGTTAATTCTAATGAATTAAAGTGTGAAAAATAAAATTGACAAGAATACCTTCATTTTGCTTAATAGATAACAATGATGCAAGTGTCGTATGAATAATAATGGTTCCACTCGGGCGTGATTGATAAGGATACTATAAAGGTAAGTAAAATACCAGTTAAAATGTTTATTGGCAATGCTTATATTAACAGTGCTAAAATAGTAACAATGTTTATATTTTCTATAAGAAAAATTCCTACCAGTAAAATACAGAGCCATGTTGTGCTCGAATACCCTAAATGTGTTTAGTGTATATGAATTTTAATCTGAACCCTATTAAGAGCATATGATTTCAGTATACTGGCATTTTTCATGGAATATAAATATACATATACATATATAAATATATATACATATAAATATACATATATAAACATACACATATATATATATATAAATAGTTATAAATATACACATATATATATATACATATTAACACACACACACACATATATATACATATTAACACACACACATATATATATATATATATTAATATATATATATAATATATATATATATATATATATATATATATATATATATATATATATATACTTTATACTTGCATTCTAATTACCATAAGAAAGACCAATTTAAACCACCTTAATTTACATTTATTTTTTCAATTTCTTTATTTTCAAATTTCGGTGAATCCCTGTATTTTATCTTTATTTTAAGAAAGTGCTAATATGTCTTATTAAATTATCTCGTTCGCCACGTGTTTAACTTAAGGCTTGCAGTAAACACCTTAACGATATATTTCTACATCTCCTAGGAAAAAGAAACAATTATTTATAAAATAAACTATTTGAAAATGATCTTTAAGAACGCTTACATGATGTAAGGCAACTAAATATTTATTTTAAAGAAACAAGTATATATAGATTTTGATTTCTCAAACTTAATATTTAAATGCATAACGATATATTTTTTACAGTTTCAATATTTCTCGAAATATATATATATATATATATATATATATATATATATATATATAATAAAATACCATTTGTAGGAATATCAGCAATAATTAATTCGGATTTCAACGTATATGCGTCTGCTCAAGACTGTGTCAAAAAGTTAAGTTTTATAAGCTTTACTTTGTATTGAACACTTTTGAAAAATATTTGTTCTATCTTCAATATATCAATATATATGTGTGTGTATACTTTTATATTTATTTATAGATAAAATAGTTATCAACGGACACGTATTTCGTCGTTACGGCGGCTCATCACCGCGGTTAATTATGACTGGGCTCGAACCTTGAGCAGTGGGGCTGTGACCGAGATTCGGACCCAGTCATAGTCAGCCACGCTGATGAACCGCAATAACGGCGAAAGACGTGTCCGTGGATAACTATTCTATCTATGAATAAATATGAGTAAATAAATAATACATAAAATAAAGATATATATATATATATATATATATATATCCATTCATATGTACACGACCTTTTACATTTCTCGATAAGGGGTATGCAGGGGAGAACACTCGTGCGTATGTTTAAGGGAGGCAAATCCATACGCTCAAGTTAGGTGAAATATACCATCAGTTTATTATAGTAAAAAACAATAACAACAAAATGTGTGTGTATATATATATATATATATTTCTGAGACGTTCCTGAATTGTTTTTATTTACTTATTTTTAGACAAAGAATATAATATGTGTCTTTCACAAAAGATCACACATAGAATCTTAGCGAAAATATCAACATATTCTACTTATTTCACGAACATATCGTATTTTTCACAGGCAAAACGAAAAATACAAGTACAAACAATTATATTAGTCCCACTTATACTCAAAATGATAATAATAATCATATATATATATATATATATATATATATATATATATATATATATATATATATATCTTTCTCTTTATTATGAAAGTTGAATTAGTTACTTCCCGTAATAGTGCAATTACAGCACGTCCGATGGTGGTACTCTCAGACTAGTCTCATATTTTTCATATCAAGCATTTCCTACCAAATGTGAAGACGGTTTATAGTGTTATTAATACGTAATTAAGTTTTCCCTTTCATCTTTCTTTACGGGCAAAGTAATTCTGATCCTTTATCCTTAAATTGCCCCCACGTCTAAGCCCTTAAATAGGTCTTCAATTACTGCACCGCTTGAGAGTGTCGGGGTAGATCTATTCAAATATCACGCTAGTTCTTTACGGGACCCTTTCCGCTGATGACAAATGTTTGTTTTTTCTCCGGCAAACTATGAAAGCCATTTCCAGATTTAACCGCATTGCTCATCAGAAAAAAAGCCCATCAATTAAACTAAGAAAAAGAAAGGGAACTTTGAGAGCGTAAACCTCCACCAAAGTCTTCACCTGACTTGTTGACTTGATAGATGTTTGTAATAAGATATTACGCGTTTCGGAGTTATTTTACATGAGGGCTCGTGGCACAACGGATAAAGTGCTAGGTATAATCAGTTATAAGTAACAGTCTTCCGATGGTTTAAGATTAAATCCTCAGTACAGGCTATATTATGAATATTATTAAGAATATGTAATATAACAAGAATTTTTAAAAATACCATTGAGACTTCTACCCGGCGGAACGAGAGCAATCTACTCCCGTGGAGTAAATAAAAGGTTTAATCCCCTAAATATTCGACATCAAGATTCCAGAGTTCGACAAGACGCACCTGAAGTAAGTCGGATGTTACATCGGCCGAAACGTTATGAGAATCACGTCCAAGATTATAACAATGGTCTGAATAATCAAAATAATACAATATATAAATAATTCGGCATCACCCTATAAAAGAGTGAAGATAGGGTCTTTCACTGTCTACCCTAGTGTTAACTAGAAACAAACACGACCTACTCTTTGCAAACACTGCTTCCTTCAATCTTTCACCATTTCGCCACCCCTTTCATTAATTGAATTGGTACAATACAACATTTACTCCATGGGCTAAGTAAAATAAAGTGGGTCGACTGTAGTCGAGAACGACCCGAAGGCTCCTCTTTCATTGGTAACTGGGTGGGCGCCACTTACTATTGACTGACTTCGTATAATGATACGTAAGAATATCTCTATTTGTTTCGATTATAATTGTTTAAAAAAAGTTACACTTATTAAAACGATGAGGAGTGGGACAATAAAGCACTGATAAAGAAAGAAAAACAAAATAAACTAGAATCAGGGGTGAATAAGTAAGGTCCTACCCACCCATTTCTATGTATTTTCGTCTTGTTTTGGACGGAAAGCAAGCAGATCAATCTTTAATTGGGAGTGGGGTTTTAAGATTTTAAGTCAAAGTATTGGACATATTCCGAGTGTGGATTGTGTCCTTACATGTTAAATAAAATTGGGAAGTCATGAGAAATGTAAAAATTGGAATATATAAAGATGTCTACTATCAGAAAAAATAAAAGAAAACAGGATTCGATCAACCAATTACTTCTTTAAACTAGTGTACGCACTTTGTAAACAATGACGAAAAACTGTTTCACCAGTGTTCGCACTAGCTATTTATTTAGAAATATTATTTAATTACGCCAGCAATTGGATTTTTCATATATAAATTATTATTAACATTTCTGTTGTAAAAACCCACCGTTGATTTTTTTTATTGTTGAGCAGAAAATTTCTTTCGAATTGATTTCAGGCGGCGGGTGAATCTAAGGCTGTTGTTTAGCTTACTATTTTGTTTGCATGCTTCCCTCACCACTTGGAATAGTTTCGTCCTGGCATGAAAAAGGCACGTATTTTACTTACCAACTTTAAAGTGACGGGATGGAAGTATATATATACACACACAGACATATATATATATATATATATATATATATATATATATATATATTGGAATCATACCAATTAACGAAAAATAAAATATTTCTAAAAAGGTATTGGAAACGATTGTGCGCCTGATAATGATTGGTTTTGAATTCTTGGAACAGTGTTGAAATTTTGTTCATCTCAACTTTATATATATATATAATAATAGTAATTTATTTATTTAAAAAAAAATGCATTCTTAGGCTTCAAACAATTTTCTTTACATTTAAATATGGAATGCTTTTTAATGGGAGACCAACGTATCTTCTTATCTTTAATGCGTGTCCGCGCATCTTTCTCTAAAAGACTTCGACATTTGAACTATAACCGAATCAACATCTTACGGATTCTACCTTCTACTAGCGATAAACATCTCGCTATGAAAAAAATGTCTTGTACCCCTGACGAGGACGTATTACGTCGAAAATTTGGGACTACTTTTAAATAAATTACTATTTATTTAAAAAGAAAATGCACTCTTAGGCTTCAAACAATTTTCTTATATATATATATATATATATATATATATATATATATATATATATATATATAATCATTTATTTAGATACTGTATATTACATAATTCAGCAATGTACCGCAGTTTCATCCAAAAGGGCAGATTTAGACATCCAATTATGTAATATACAGTATCTAAATAAATTATATTAGCTCTCTTATATGATCGAGCACTTCTTTTGATTTCTTTTCATATACAACCGGACACTATATATATATATATATATATATATATATATAATGTCACAGAGAGTGGGTACCGTTCTACATTAATTATATAAGTTCCGAAAATATATTACTAAAATACATTACGAAAACTTATTATTAGTTGCATTTTCTCGTTGTTGGCAGGGGAAAGTCATATTGTCGGCTTGGAAAAAAATAATTCAATATATAGTCATGTTTACAAATTAAAAAAAAAGGATTTTTTTTAAATCGTATTAGTTTCTGTTCTTTTATTTTTGATTTCAATAGATATTCGAACAATAAAAAAATTAATGTGTATTTATCAAAGTTACGTATTAGCGGGAAACACACACACATACAGACATTAATCACCCTTTCGCCCAAGAACATTGCCATTGCAAACCACACATCTTATATGAAAATTAAATTAATCTCCTCCCCTTAAAAATACTATTCATTGAATTAAAACATATAAAATATGTACTTATTAACGACAAATTCCCTAATTATATCGTTGATGAACAAATAAAATTAATGATTCGAAACTTAAAAACACACCAGTACAAATAAATAATAATAATAATAATAATAATAATCAACATCATAACTCAAACAATATTAACATATACTATTGTAATCAAATGCAACCAAACATCAGATTAGAAGAAAAAGGCATGAAAAGTATTATACACAGATACATATCCCCAATTGACAATAACAATCAAATTAGACTCATTATTTACTATAAGAAATTTAAAAAACAAAATCTTGTAGTAAAATCAACTCTTCCCCAACCCAAAAATCACTAGAAAGATCAAATGTTATTTGTAAGTTTAAATGCCTTTTGGGAGAATGTAACTCCCATAATAATAATAATAAAGCTAATAGTTACATTGGTTTTACAAGAACTACCCTATCCCGCCGCCTCACCATGCATATTGTAAACTCTAGCTCAATTTACCAACATCTACAAAAACTCAACTGCCCTCACTCTGATTTAAGACAAATTCTAGTTTATAACACTAAAATTATAACATCCGAAACCAATTTAAAACAAATTAAAAATACTGGAAGCTATCTACATTAAGACACACCAACATAAAATTAATAAAATCACGTATATAACCAGTGCAAACATTTTAAAATGCTTAACGTAATGCGATTTTGTTCTATGATGCCATTCCAGCGTTGCTGAATTTAAATCGTCAACGACTTTCCTGGAACAATGCGAAAAACGTTCTCTGCGCGTTCCTCCGCCGTCTCTTTAAAAAATATTTTCTTTTTCTAGCTTTTTTGTTAATTTTCTTTTGCCACCTAAGGATGAGTCGACAGAGAATCGCGAAACCTATAGAACATTTATGAATTGTTTTTATTTAAATAGCAAAAAAGACCATCAGAAAAATTGAAAAAATAAAAAAGTATAATTTAACAGACGAATTCTGTTAATTTAAAAAAAATTAGTATATATATATATATATATATATATATATATATATATATATATATATATATATATATATATATATATACAGCAAAACGTACCCGCCCTCTTGGCAGCAATTGATATAAGAAAAACTACTTAGAGAATTCCAAAATTTTAACAACAAATTTTGGTAAATGTGTAGATTAACACACCCAGCTAAATAACACCCCCTAAAAATGAGATTCTTCTTTCTACGGTCATTCTAAATTATAAGGGTAGATAACTAAAATATTTTTTACATTAATCCTATGTTAGACTGGCAAGGTCGTAAAACCACACGCAATCGCCCCCAAAATATAACGTACACAATTCATAGAATGGCTCAAAAATTGAGAATTATTTTACGTAAACTTTATTTGCGAAAGTAATCCCCCAGTCTAAATTCTAAAATATCTTTTGTTGTTTCTCTTTCCGCCAGTTTTTTAGGGTATTCACACGTAATCGCCTAAAAAAGTAGAATCTCATTTTATCGGGAGGCGAGTGTTCATCTACAATAATACGCAAACTGTTAATATTTTCATTTATATCATAAAAAGAAGGTATTTAATTAGTTAGATAAGTTTTTTTATTCAATTTTCACGGGAAAAGTAAACACAACTACAATCAATTGCTTAAAATAAAAAAGGGGCGTATAATTAAAAAAAAATGTATAAGATTAAAAAAAATTAAATATGGGTAAATTTGCAGAATTATACGCTCAGATCCCCCCCACCCGAAAAAATGACATTCTGCTTTTTTCAGGCGATTGCGTGGAAAAACGGAGATAAAGAAAAACGAATATTTTAGAATTTAGTGTGGAATGAGTTGTATATATATATATATATATATATATATATATATATATATATATATATATCAAACGTACGATGTTCCCAATTTCCAAGCCATTCTATCTTTTTAGGGAACTTACGCCAAAGTTGTTATTACTAATCCTAAGTCCGGGTGTCAAGGTCATAAAACGACATTTAATCGCCTAAAAAAGACGGCAGCGGATTTAACTCTATAGAAAAAATGAAGTTAGTTACTGCCCTAAAACTGGCCCACCGAATGGGGATCATTTTACCTTAAATTTATATACAAAAGATTTCCTCTACTTTAAATCTCAAAATAATACTTTTTTTTTCATCTTTCCGTTAAGTTTTTCAGGGTTTTCGTACGTGATCGCTTAAAACAGGTAGAATACTTTGGGGTGGATGGGGGATGATTTCGCGGAAGATTTTAATCTAAAATCATACAAAAATACGAATCAATTTTTTTCGTAATTGGGACAGATCACAGTGCTACTAAGGTATTTGTAAACAGTAAACACTATGTTGGTGTTTAAAGTTTACAAATGAAGGCATTAACTTAACTATTAAAAACAAGTTATTTATTCATTTTCAGGGAAAATGTAAAAACTGAAATAAGATTGCGATAGAAAGGGATCAAAGAGAAACCGAGCGAGACAGCCACACTATTTCCCCTATCTCTTATCTCTCAATCGACCTTCGGTGAGGTCAAGGGCGAGCGCTGGTTGTTTAAACTTAAGTTATTTTAGTCAAGTTTCCGATTTAATTATTAAATTACTTTAAGTAATTACTGTTAATATGGACGAACCTATCGCATATAGCTAACACACATAAGCAAATGCAATACCAAATTAATAATGCAAAATGTTAATTGATTATGAACGGTTTAAAATAATTATGCTCATTAGGCAGTCAAAATATGATCTCTTAATCGTTTACATAAATAAATAAATAAAATAACAAAGTATAGTTAAGTAATAAAAAATATTTTGGCACAGCAATATGCAAATTAAATAACTTGATTAGTGAGATTACCTATGCATCAGCAGTCTATAAAACTAATAGTGTGCTGTGTAAACTAGAATTAAGTTGAACTAAGTTTTTTGACATCAGCTTTTGTGCGAGAAATGAACCCGACTTTTGCATTTATTCTTATATATATATATATATATATATATATATATATATATATATATACACACATATATATACATATATATATATATATACACACATATATATATATATATATATATATATATATATACACACATATATATACATATATATATATATATACACACACATATATATATATATATATATATATATATATATATATATATATATATATATATATATATATAGCTTTTAGATATGTTCGTTGAATAAGTTTAAATTCTCGCCCTTTTACCGTGGTTGTTATGTTGGCAGCACGGTTCTAGGAGTTCAGACCGAAGTTAAAAGTTGACGCTGAGGTTCGAATAGTGTCACAGGTAGAACGAACATCATTCACACTGATGATTCCCGGAAAAGGATGAAACATGTGTATGTGAATAAGAATTAAAATATTTATAATATTGTTATAGGCCGCTTAATGCTCTTTAAGAGTATTATAATTAGGCTGTCAAATTTAATGCGTAATGCGAAGTTCCGACTAACTGGGTCGTTAAACACTGTGTGACAGCCTTCTAAATATGTCCGCTTGTAAAGACATAAAAAGACCCGTATGCTCTTCCTTTCCTCGTTGTTGTTAGGGTGGCCGTATGGTTCTTTGATAAATACACATTAATTAAATGTTTACTTTGGGTCTGAAGTTCGAATCGTGTGACCGGCAGAACAATAAACCTCGACATTAATGATTGCCGGGTAAGGATGAAACACATGTGGATGCTGATGAGAATGAATTCTGTATTATTGAGGCAGATTAAATTATCGTCTCTAATTTAGGAGAGTCAGTTGAAAGGAGAGATAATTCAAACCTTTTTTTGTTGTAGCCATAATGAGAATCCAGAGAATTAGTAAGAAAATACATTTTTAAAAGGGTATTTATGCAGTTTACAGACCGGCCTGAAATATTAATGTTATAATTTAGAAAGGCATGGGGAGGTGGGGGTTGGTTAACAATTGTGTACTTTCACATAACAATCTAATAAACAGAATAGTTAATCAAACCCTACCTCATTTGAATAATCTCCCCTTTCGACTGACTCTTCTAAAATCAAAATGAAAATTTCATCTGCCCCAATAATGTAGAAGCACAAAAATCTTCATCATAACATTGTATATATATATATATACATAACATATTCCGAATTCTATCGAACGTAGGCTTATCAATAATTCTAGCAACGAAAATGTTTTTAAAAAATCGAGCAACATTTACAATACAGCTCTAAAAAATAGTGGTTACAACAATACCGAAATTAAATATAAGAAACATGACACCAATAATTATAATAAAGTTAGAAATAAAAGAAAAAGAAATATAATCTATTATACACCATCCTATAACCAGATGCTAAAAACTAAACTGGGCAAAACATTCCTAAATCAGATCGAAACACTTCCCCGTAACCAACCCCCTGCATAAAATATTCAATAAAAATAACCTACAACTGATAAGAATAACCCAGAAATGATAATTAAGGCACACAATAACAAAATATTGAAATAGAACAGCAGAGAGGAAGAAAAGAAATTACGTAAAAAAAGTGACAAATATAGCAAACATAACACTAAGAAGAACAAAATATAAACACTACAAATAGAAATAAACAACACCCTAATAGTAATCACCCGAATAGAAATGAAAAAGGTAGCAATGAAGAGAAAAGATATAACTGCATAAATCGTACACTTTGTTCACTACAAAATAAATGCCTAACCAAAAGTATTGCTTACCAAACCACAATATTTGCCAACGAAAGACCGAATAACAAGAAGTGCTACGTGGGTATGACCTCCCTAGATTTTAAAACCAGATATTATGACCACAAAAGCACATTTAAAAACAGAGAACGTCGAATTAAAACAGCACTAGCAAACCACTATTGGGAGCTGAAAGAAAATGGACGCTCACCAATAATTCAATGGAAAATAATACGACAGGCCAGTACATGTAGACATTAAAACGACCCGTGTAGATTATGTCTAAATGAGAAATTTGAAATCCTAAACTTTAAAGACCCTAAAAATCTATTAAATTGTAGAAGTAAGATACCAAACAGCTGCATGCACAGAATAAAATTCCCCTTAGGCTAGCAATACATAAATAAATAAATAAACTAACAAATAAGTAAAAAAAACTAAACTAAACGAAAAGCTAACAACTTAAAAACTACAACATAAAATAGAAATACAAGAAACCACGTGTTAAAATAAGTTCACCCATTATAGTGACACAACAAAGATAAAGGATATAGGCCACTCTATAGAAAACAGAACAATAGAATAGGTAATAGGAAGTAAAACTAACCGGACATTTGTTCGTGGGAAGCCCAACAATTGGCTAAGAGAACAACAAAGAATCTGATCGGTTAACTAGCGAGCTGTGTATATAAAACACCCGGCAAAACTAACTTTATGCATTTTAGCCTGATGATTCCCCCGGCGAGGAAACGCGGGAGCCTCAATATAGCTTAATTGCCATAAATATATTTTCATAACTTACTATATATAGTGCTTCGGTGTATGTTGAAAAGAAATAAATAATGTGCTCGATCGCAAAAGATGTGAGAGCTAGTATACAAATTATTTATCTAACACTATACGTTAGATAATTCAGAGACGTACCATTGTATTATTGGGATAGGCTGACTTTTTATTTTCGTTTTAAAGGTCGGTAGAGCCCAATTCAAATCATCAGCGACTCACAAAATAAGAACAAATCTTCTGGTGAATTAACGCAACCGTCCTTTTTGGAAAAAGTACCGAGTCAATAAGGGTTGCCTATATGTTTATATGAGTCTTAATTTTAGTATTATTTCGGCTACATTTATTGTTGATAGTGAATGTTGTATTTTTCTTTGACTCAATGATGCATTCATATTTAGAGAATGGTAGTGTCTGTTGTAGTTTATTGTTCAGTGAGTGGCTTAGATTTTTGGTAGGGTTGTATTCCTGTTATTAAATGGTTTTAGTGTTATATTTATATTACTTTTTATAATTTTTGGATAGTGATTATATTTAAGTGTACAACTATAGTTATAATTCTAGTGTATTAGCTATGTGGGGGCTTAGGGTAAATGAAGGGGTATCTATATCAGTAAAATACGTGGATGGGTCAATATAAGCTTGCTATCATTATGTGTGGTGTCTGTATTGATTATGTTTAATTAACTTTGTTAGCTTATGTTTATGAGCTTATCGGAGGGTCTATGTGAATCGGTAAGGTTTAGCTATGTGTCATATATATTTTTTTAACATTTATTTAAGAGTATCCGATGAATATATTTCTAGGTATTTAACTTGTGAGAATTACTATATTGTATAGATTTAAATGCTTGAAAATGTTTTTATATATGATGCGGTATCTACTAATTTATGTTATTTGTGATAGGTAGGAATTACGAGGGTGCGAGTATATGTTTTATTTGGGTTAGTAGAAGAGATGCGGATGTGATAAGTATAATGTAATATATCCGAGGGAGGAGGTGTTATATAGTAAAAAGGAATTTGTTAATAATTGGATAGGTCTTGGAGTGGGGTGGGTAAGATAGGCCTTATATTTTACATATGACGTGGTGTCCTTTAGAATTATGCATGGAAGAGACTATCAGTGAGTTGTGTATTTTCGCTGTTTAGCCCCATTCTTTCCAATGGTTCATCTTGACCTGTGCAGCTGTTATTGCGCATAGACAGTAAACATTCCGCCGATTTCATCGCCATAAGTCAGTTATAAATAAACAAAAATGTATAACATCAATACACTATTGTAAGAGTGTAATATTCTGAGCTAATAGTAAGAATAAACCGATGATTAGAAAAGGCACCGAGTTGCAGAAATTAGGAACTCGCGATTTCTAGAAAATCTATATTAAAATGGTGAATAATGATCAATTAACAATTTCCCTACTATCCAACCACCATGATGTTGCTTGTACGGCAACAGATAAAGCTGATCTGCGTCCCCAGTGATTGGCAATACGACTCCACATTGGACTCTACAAACGACTCTCTCCCTATTTTACCAAAACGAACATAACCCATAGTTGATGATCTGATAATCACTCCTTCTCAGGTCCTGGATATCATCAAAAACTTGACACCTCCAAAACATGCTGGTCTGATATGATCCCTGCTATAGTAATAAAAATAAATGCTCTGCTAAGCTGGCCCTTGCCCTCTTCAAACACTATAACAAATACCTTGCTGAATCTTGCTTTCCTGATAGCTGGAAAATTGCTTCTACGCTACCAGTCTTCACGAATTCTGATGAAAGAACTGACCCACAAAATTATCGCCCCATCAGTCTCCTCTCGCTCTTCGCTAAAATCTTTGAATCATTAATACATCTAGCGATAGTCTACTACCTTGTATATGATAAATTTCTTTCTGACCAACAGTGTAGGTTTAGGCAATCTCGTTTTACTGAGGATATCCTAACGGTAATCTCTGAATACATATATCATACATTTGATAGGCCAGGTGAAATAGGACGATAGCGCATGATATATAATCCAAGCATTTGACAATTAATGCTTTCTAATGAAAATCAATTATTACGTCATTACTGGACGAATATGTAATATAATCAGATCTTTCCTAGCCAAAAGAAAGATGCATGTTGTCTTCGATTGCCGTACATTTAAACAACGTGATATTAAAGCGGATGTGCTCCAGGGGTCAATCCTTACACCTTTATTATTGTGATAAAATTGCTTCCAAGATGGTTATATTTGCCGATGGCACCACGTTTTACTACTCTAGATATTGGGGCACATCGAATGCACACATATCCAAGGCAATAAATGACTCCATAGAAACTGACCTCTAGTCTGTAGTGGGATGGGATCATCAATGGATAGTTACATTTAATGCTACCAAGACAAAGCTCCTTTTCTTTAACAATTATAAGAACGTTTTTCAACCACCGATTGCCATGTCTAATAGCACCCTACACGAGAGTCCAACATTCAAACCCTTCCAGCATAACATTAACAGGCAACATGAATTGGAACAAATATATAGAATATACTGCCAATTTGCTGCAAAGAAAATGACCTTCCTCTACCGGGGTAGAAAACATCTCACAGTTGCCATCATGTTATATCTCTACAAAACCACCATTCGCCCACGCATGTTCGCATTTGGGATGCTGCACCAACCATTTTCTCCCCTCTAAGACAAGGTCTAAAAAAGACCCTCCAATTTAATAGTTCCCAGACTGTCTACTAAGATCCAGACCATGTGCAATCGCGGCAAGGTTGTGTACCTGTGCTTGTTTTACAAGTACTTCACTGGAATGTGCTCCGACGAACTTGTTGCACTCGTACCCCCTCAATATAAATAGCCCCGACCAACAGAATTCCCCCCCCCCCCTTCACTGTAGAAGTCCCTAGATGCTGGAAAGCTTTCTACTTTAATAGCTTCTTTTCCCGAACTACTTGCTTTTGGAATTCTCTCACTGCCCCTGTTTTTCAGACTGTACCAATATGCAGACATTTAAATGTAATATGAACAAACATATAAATCTGCTCTCTAATTCACAGTAGAACCTTACGTCTCAATGACAATGTGCCTTGTTTAGGGGGAATATAAGTTTACAAAATGTTAGCTTCATCTTATTTGACCAATATATATCAAATTGCTTTTTAGTGTCACGTAGTAATCGGAACCTGAACGATACAGTTGTTATAGAAGCTTTTTTAAACTTTGATTTTCTTTGAGATTTCGTTTCGGTCTAATGAGACTATAACGAAAACACATGCATCATTTGGATTATTCGGATTACTCTTCTCATCTTTGGTGTTTGTCTTTATAACATTTCGGCCGATGTAACCTCCGACTTTCTTCAATTTTATCTTATCAAATTCGGGACTCTTTATGTCGAACTCGGGAATCTGTATAGAATTTCGAACGGAACCTTATATCTAATCCTCGGGGGTTGCTTGCTCTCGTTCGACCAGTCATGACCAGGTAGAAGTCTTAAGTAATTCTTAGTATCGCCCGTTCTGGGGATTGAACGTTCAACCTCCAAAAGATGGTCATTAGAACAGATTATCACTTAGAACTTATATCCGTTACGCCACATGCCCAAATAATACAGATTATCCATCTTCATCTAAAAAAATTCCGAAATAAAAATACCTAGATTAAAAAATAAATAATTCAACTACTTCAACGCTTTTGTTCAAGTTTATATTTTTTGTAGACTTTCGATATAATTAACAGCCGAGAAATCGAAAATAAAAAATAAAACTAATAACTTTTATCAAACGCTTTAACATTTAATTTACTACCGACCTATATACTTTAAAGTGTGGAAATTTACTGTAAGATGTATTATCCCTGAATTTGTTATTGTTAAATTGACTTTTCAAACATGAGAAATAATGGCTGTCGATTTTTGGGATGTAGTCGCTTAACTTCGGATAACTTCAGGCTGAAAAGATAGTAAAACATGACTTACTATATTACTAACCCTAAGTTCGGACTTCGGGTAGTCGTAGGGTAGGTTATTTTTTTGCTATGTTTTAAGGAATGAAGCCCCACTAACAACAGAGGGCCAATAAGCCATTTTGTTTCTCGTGTGTTTTAAAAAGAGAATTTTAGAAAGAAAATCAATTTTTGACATGAAAAAACAATTTCAGAAGATTTAAAGCATGCAAGTTGGTAGAAAATTACATTTTTATGCGTTTGTTAAAATTTATTTTTGTATATTTCTTTCAGTTTTTTGTGTATTACCTATACTGTATTTTCCCTTTTTTATATATTTAATCGCTTATTTTTCCTTTGCTTAGAACTTAGAAAAGAACTAATTTTATTTTTTTTCGATTCTCTTTTTATTTTATTTTATTTTATCTTTATGTGTTATTCTTGTCGACTGATCCGCCATGCTGGATCGTCTGCGATACCCTTGCGCGCAAACTATTTTCTTAAAGCTGCTTCATCCTGCCACCTCGCCGTGGTACCAAATCTTCCACAAATGCAAAAAAAAGAAAATATCTTTTTCGTGAAGAAAGAAGATTTTTAAAAAGGGTAAAAGAAAATACACCAGTAAAGTGATATGAATTTCGAAAAGAACATTTTGTTTCTTTCTTTTCCCCCTTTTTCATCAGCCATACCCATATCCAAGCCTAACACACCCGTCCGGTTCATCAAACCCATGTACAATGACTGACATATGTTTAGAAGTGCAAATACTGATGCATTACGCTGATATACTTCGGTCCACACCTGCTAAATGTATGAAGCCAATTACAAATATACACTGCGACTCTTATTTACTTTATTATAAAATTGATTCTTTTACCGGTACAACTAATACAACTACTAATACTAATCTTTCTATCATTGCTGGTGAAGAACACTACTATTAAAACTGATATTACTATTATTTATTTTTAAAATTTTCATACAGCTACAGCGGGACAGTTTACAGAATATGTAGAACATTAGTTTTAATTTTAATTTTTTTCTCTTTTTGGGAGATAGAGTCACGTTTTGAGGGCATATATCCTAAATTGTAAAGTTTACAAAAAATAAATAATGAATAAATAAATAAAAATAAAAATAATAAAATACATTAAAAAAAACTCCTTTTTCTTTCTTCTTTTTTCTTATGCGTTTATCCCGAGCAACGGCGAAGTCTGCAATGAAGTATTTTTGTCTCCACTGCACACGATCTCAGACTTAGTCCGGGTAAAGGCCGGTTTTAAAGAGATCTTTGTGCAGAGTGTCTGCCAATCTCATCATCGGCCATCCCCTCGGTTGCTTTCCGGTAACAGTAGAAAGGCGAGTTTCAAGACGGTATCGTTGTTGGCCCTAATCAAATGTCCAAACTATCGGAGACGCCATTCCTTTATCTTGCTCTCAATCGGTCCAATACCGTAGCGCTTTCGGATATCCTCGTTGCAGACGTGGTCGAGCAGTGTAATTCCAGATATTAATCGGAGCATTTTGGTTTCCATAGCGGCGAATATTTTGCCTTAAAGCAATACAAGGAGGTTTTATCAGACCGGGAACTTTCTGATACCACTACGTCAGATCTGGGTTATATATTTAGTTTGTTTTGTTTGATGGATGGGTGATGGCCTTATTCTCATCACACAATTTCGTTTTCTTATTTCAGGAGACCGGCTAAAGGATATCAAATATTACTTGCACGTTGTATATTAGTTTAACGTGAACACATGGTCTCAAAGTGAAACAACTCACACCCAACTCGCGAAAGAAACCTCTATCACATCTATCTATACTTATCCCACACCTCTTCTCTCCCGCTCTTTCGCCCACTCTCTCTCTCTCATATATATATATATATATATATATATATATATATATATATATATATATATATATATATATATATATATATATTCTTTCGCTCCCTCTTTTCAATCTATCTACTTATTCGCATTTTACGTTATTCTTTGTATACCAAGCATGTATCTATTTCATCCGTTTTTTATCCATGTATTTCTATTTTTCTGGTCGTTTTGTTGTCGTGTGCATAAGTCGAATACTTCTTGTGTCTAGAAACTTGGGTCCAATCAATCGCATACAATCTATCGTTTACAATCTATCGTTTACAATAGATAATGTTTCAGCATCAAGGTTGGACAATTTTGTTTATTCGGACTACTATTCTCATCTTAGATTTTATCCTCACAACGTTTCGATCGATGTAACTTCCGACATCCTTTAGATGCATATTTTCGAAATAGCTTATGTAACGTGAACAATTTATCTCCTTAGATTAAAGAAGAGGTTCAGTCTGAAATTCTGTATAGATTCCCGAGGTTGACATAAAGATTCCAGAGTTCGACAAGACGCACTTAAAGAAGATGCGAGGTTAGATCGGATGAAACGTTTTCAGAATAGCACCCAAGATGAGAACAGTAGTCCGAATACACCACCTACTCCAAATTATTAACCCTCATCTAAAAATGGTCGGAAACATGAAACCCAAAATGGTAGACTTCTTGTGTTTCTTTATTTTCGTTTCATTATCTGCTCTCCGTATCTCTTACTTCTTTTCTTTTAAACTTCTTTTAATTTTTCGGTGCTTATGCAGTTTACGGGCCGGACTATTTTTTTTTAGATAGGATTTTAAAGTTAAATTACATTTTTACGGTGTCCTTTGCTTATTAAATTGTTAGGTAAAAGTACAGAATAGTTAATAAAGTCTCCTTCCCCTGTTAAGTATGACTTTCTAAATTATAACGTTATTATTTCAGCCCGGTCCGTAAACTGCATAAGTACTAATTTTTTTCTTGCAGTGTTTTTAACGACGAATGAAAAAGAGGTAAACACATGGAACTAATTTCAAAATAGTAAATACCAATAGTAGAGAAAGAGAGAAAATAGATAAAGAGAAAAGGGGGAGAGAGAACCGATTAATAAGAGAAAAAGTGACGACGAGCATGTAACGAACTTTCGGTAAAAAAAATAGATTGATAATATACTAGATGTTCCTGTCCAGCTTTCTCTCCCCCACCTCTTTCTATTTACTCAGCGTTGCCCGTTATTGTTTTTACTTTCATTTTGTTTTTAATTGTTTTACATTTAAAGCAAAACTATTCATTTCCCAGTTTAAAGTAAACCTATTTATTTTCTTTTATCAGATTAAATTTTGAAATTTAAATATTATTACTAAAGTATTGTGGGTTATAACATTATTGACTTGAGGAAATTGCTTTAAAAGTATAATTACATGAGGATCTGCTAAGTATTTTAACGCCAGTCTTAAAACAAGAGGATGAGGTGATCCGACATTGAAACCGGGACTTTAAGATCTTGAGTCAAATGCAATAACAACGAAACTTTTACAGCTAGCCATATCTTTTCTAATTAGAAACATGTTAAAATCACTAAGCCCCTTCATGCTACTGTTATCTGAAATTTATTCCGAGACGGATGCAATATTTTACGAGAATAATAGAATTGAAATAGACTATTTTGGAGTAAAAACATTTACGGAAGTTCCAAAAAAGAAACTGACTAACCAGAATAAAACATTGATGTTGTATAGCGTAAACTATTGATTGAGATTTCAAATATATATATTTATATATATATATATGTATATATATATATATATATATATATATATATATATATATATAAATATACATATATATATATATAAATATACATATATATATATAAATATACATATATATATATATATAAATATACATATATATATATATAAATATACATATATATATATATAAATATACATATATATATATTTACATATATGTATATATATATAGAGAGACATATAAAAAAGTATATACATATATATATATATATATATATATATATATATACATATATATATTATATATATGTGTATATATATGTATATATATATGTGTGTGTGTGTGTGTGTGTGCGTGGGCGTGTGTGAAAAAAGACAAACGGAAAACAGGTTGAAATGCAAGAGAAAAACAAAACAAGAGATGTGTCCGGTTTCGTTCGTATTAACAAACGTCTTGTTTTTCTCCTGCATTTTAACCTGTTTTCCGTTATCATTTTTTCACACATCTTGTCTACCACGGCATCTCATTTTCATGATTTATCGTGTACTTTACCTCATATATATATATAAATATATATATATATATATATATATATATAAATATATATGTATATATACATATATATATATATATATACAACTTGTACTATTTAAATTATTCGGAGTATTATTCTGATTTGGAATGTTAATTAAACTGCATGTCGATCGATATAACCCCAATCAGGTAACACTTTTCGAATTGGGAATCTTAAGTCGAACTCAAAATTCTATACAGAATTTCGACCTGAATCATTTATTTAATGAACGTAGATATATATTGTTCTCGTTCGGTCAGCTATGACCGGGTTGAAATAGTAATTGATTATTATGTTATATTCATTTCTTATTGCCTGGAGTAAAGATTGAACCTTCAACCTTACAAAAAATGTCACTTCAAAATAAATGTTAATCACTGCCTTTATACATTGGGCCACGGATCCATGTGGACAAGTTCCAGAGCATTAAACCTAATATTGTTTACATGTGTAGTATTACTACTTATATATATATATATATATATATATATATATATATATATATTATATATAGTATATGTATATATGTGTATATATACATATACATATATATATTATATATTATATGTATATATATATACATATATATATATAATATATATATATAGTATATGTATATATGTGTATATATACATATATATATATTATATATATTATATGTATATATATATACATATATATAATATATATATATGTATATGTATATATACACATATATACATATAATATATATAATATATATATATGTATATATATGTAAATATAAATATATATATATATGTGTATTAATATACAAGTATATATATATGTATCTATATATATATATTTATATGTATATATGTATATATCTATCTATCTATCTATCTATATATATATGTATCCATATATATGTATATATATATGTATATATCTATAAATATATATATATGTATATATCTATAAATATATATATATATGTATATATATGTATATATCTATAAATATATATATATGTATATATATGTATATATCTATAAATATATATATATATATATATGTATATATATGTATATATCTATAAATATATATATGTATATATCTATAAATACAGATATATATGTATATATCTATAAATATATATATATATACGTATATATCTATAAATATATATATATATATAAATATATATATATATATATTTATAAATATATATATATATATATATTTATAAATATATATATATATATATTTATAAATTTATAAATATATATATATATATATATATATATATATATATATATATATATATATATATATATATATGATAAGTCAATGAAAATAATTAGACCTGCAAAGGGAAGCAAATCATAATATTCAGTTGTTCAAAACAAGGACGTTTAGTGAATAACACTATTTATTTTTCTTCTCTTTCATTCCTTAAGCCAGGATTTTAAAAGATTAAAATCTTATCATCAAAGGAAGTTAATGATAGATTAGTTGACAGATGAAGACAGTCACTTTTCAAAATTTGAAAAAGTTAAAATGGGCATTTTCCAGGGTATAGGAGTGTCACAAAAACAGAAATCCAAGTAGTATCGGGTTCAAATGTATTGGTAAATCCAAAAGAATCCGTCTAAAGGTCCAGCGACGATGATTCCACCCAAGTCTGTAGTTTATGGATGGAATATCTATAATATAATTGGCCATGTTGAGAAAACGTAATTCTTCCTGTTCTTTATGAAACGGATTCAAAGGCAAAAGCTACAGCCAGTTTTCAATAAACCTTA
>OY744519.1:69304311-69309311 GCA_963556195.1 Sepiola atlantica
TGAAAAAAATGATAATATTGGATATGAAAGTATTAAGAAATCAAATACAGTAAACACGAAAAGTTTTTTAATTCTCGGAAAGAAAAAGTTTACCTGAACTGTGTATGTGGGGGTGTGTGCGTGCGCGTTGTTGTTTACATATTTAACGTGCCATATTAACATCGGTTGCTTAATCAGATCGCCATATTTAATTACCGGAGGGAGGGAGCACACTACTGATTAAACAGCCAATCGGCTGCTTAATCAGATCGCCATATTTAATTACCGGAGGGAGGGAGGACACCACTGATTAAACAGTCAATGACTTTGCAATTTTAACAGTACTCGCGTTGAAATGGTTTAGAAAACATGCCGGTTATGATGAAAATGGCTTTAATTAATTGTATGAATAATGTTACTTAATATAACCTTATCGGAAAATATTGTAAATACATATGTAAATTTGATAATAGCAGTTATAAGTGTATATTTGTAAATATGAATTTAATTGAAGGTTTAAAGGAATGACTTATGTTAATGGCAACACCCATCTGGTGTCTGAACGACTTTTGATGACAGTATATAAAGAATTTCAAAAAGATTAATTTCAGTAAAATAGTCATACTGGAGTTCCGGCTTCAGACAGACAGACAGACAGACAGACAGACAGACAGACAGACAGATACATAAACTCCATTATTAATAGATGTATATTTGTAAATATGAATTTAATTGAAGGTTTAAAGGAATGACTTATGTTAATGGCAACACCCATTTGGTGTCTGAACGACTTTTGATGACAGTATATAAAGAATTTCAAAAAGATTAGTTTCAGTAAAATAGTCATACTGGAGTTCCGGCTTCAGACAGACAGACAGACAGACAGACAGACAGATACATAAACTCCATTATTAATAGATATACATATATATACATGTATACATTATATATATACATTATATATTCATTATATATATATTATATATATACATCATATATATACATTATATATACTAGCAAATATATGATCCCTCCGGTCGAATATTTTGGCTAGGCTGCCGCGTCAGAAATGACGCTCACCCGTGAACCGATGGAGCCCCAGTACTATTTCTTCGGTGCTTAGACATTGATTTTTTTTGTTTCGAACCAAGAATATTTTTAGTTAAAATTAAAGAAAAAAAAGTTTCGACCCCACCCCAATATTTTTCACCCTCCCCCATAATTAGAAATATTTTTAGTAAAAAAAAAAAAAAATTTTTAAATGAAAATTTGTTTGCTCCCCCCCTCCCCAATATTTTTTACCCTCCATATACATAGAAATATTTTTAGTTAAAAAAGAAAACAGTTTAGTTAAGGAAAAAAAAATGTTTGACCCCGCAAAATACCTTGTCTTAACGTAATGAAAATAACGAATGATAATGTGAAAAACTCCTCTCACAATGACGTCACTTCCGGAAGGACCGGAAGGATGAGTCAGCAATTTATTTTTCAAAATCGTCACCCATTTACTAATGGCTGGGATATGGCTTGCTTAACTTGAATTTACAACAAAACATCATGTCTTAACAACGTAATGAAAATAAAGAATTATAATGTGACAAAAAATTCTCTCAAAATGACGTCACTTTCGAAAGGATGAGTTTGCAATTTTAACAGTACTTACCATTCAAAGTATGGCTTAAAAAACACGCTGGTTTCGTAATGAAATGTGTTTAATTAATTGTATGTATAATTTTTGTTAATATCACTTTATCGGAAAATATTGTAAATACGTATGTAAATTTGATAATAGCAGTTATAAGTGTATATTTGAAAATATGAATTAAATTGAAGTTGTAAAAGAGTGAATTATGTAAATGGGCAAAACCCATCTAGTGGCTGAGCGACTTTTTGTAACAGTATATAAAGAAGTTTAAAAAGTATTAGTTTAACTAAGATTCCTGACACGTTTTCATTTCTAATCGCAGTCTCGTCTTGAAATTTCGTTCTACTTTATTTATATGTTCACAGCGGTTTTTGTAGTACTATATATAGAAGCTGGCAGACTAAGTAAATAGTAATATTACTCTGATGGAGTTTCGGCTTCAGGCAGACATATAGACGGACAGAAAGACAGATAAATTATCTCCATTATTAATAGATATATACATTATATATATATATATTATATATACATAAATATATACATTATATATATATACATTATATATACATAAATATATACATTATATATATACAGTATATATATACATACATATATACATTATATATATATACATTATATATATACATATATATGCAGACATAAATATAAATATGTATATACATTATATATATATACATTATATATATACATTATATGTATACATTATATATATACATCATATATATACATATATACATCATATATGTATATACATTATATATAATATGTATACATATACATATATATACATATATATACTTACATATATATACACGTATATATATATATATATATATATGCATACACATATACATATATATATACACATATATATCTATATATACATATATACATATATACAAATAGAAATATATACATATATACATATATATACATATATATATATACATATATATATACAGGGTGGGCAAAAATAAGGGTCCTATTTTTAAAAATTCATAACTTTTTTATTTATTTATTTATTTTTTTTTTTTTTTAGAATAAGTAAAGGACCCCTTCCGAAGCAAGCATGAGCCGTATTAGCCCTAAGGAACGTACCCTCATTTAGAAAACATCATTTTTTCTTAAAAAACTCAAAATAGTGTAAAAAACAATACTTTAGTTTTTGTACGTTTTAAGAAGTGTTTTTCGGCTAAAATTTGTTTTGTTTATTTCAAAAAATCTCGGAATGGTCAGTCTACACACACATACAGTTTGGTGAGTTTAACTTTTATTTTGTGGAAGTTATTCAAATTCAAGTTATTCAAATTTAAAGATAGGACCCTTATTTTGGCCCACCCTGTATATATATATATATACATATCAAGGGAGGCGCGAGAGCGCTCTATCCCTTGATAGACTGTACGAATGGCCTATGCTGGAAATCTCATTTCTTTGATCAATCATAACTCAAAAACCAATAAACCAAATTAGTTGAAACTTTGCACAAAATTTTTATTTGATAGGTTCTACAAGTGTGTCGAATTTAAGCATCATTAGTCAAGGCGACCAAGAGATCCAGAATATTCAATCATGAAATCATGTTATCCGTGTGTACGTACGTACGTACTTACGTGTGTGACACCCTGTATCTCATCAACTATTTGATGGATTCATCTGATTTTTGGCAGAGATAGAGGTTCTAGGTGTTAGTTGATGGCATTTTAATTGCAGTAAACTATATACCTTAGTTTTCCAGAAAATTCCCTAAAAACCTTAAAAATGACCAGTATTCATACACTTTATTCTATTGTTATATAATGATGAACGTAACTTGTGGGATTATAAAAATCTTTATGAGAATGTTACATGATAATGGACGTATGTGACGGAGAACGGGTGTAGGGTCGTTGGTTTGGCTGGTGCGACTTAGTGCGTGCCGCCGAGTGCATAGAGTGCGATGCTGTTTCCGGGAATCGAAACGTGACAAGTGACGAGACAATATTTGACCCTGGTTCAAAAGGTCATCCTGCACCTGTGTGGTTATCACGTGATATTACGTCACAGTTTTGATATGTGAGAAAATTGGAGTTTTAAAACCAGTTCGAACTTAGGAGGCGTAGAAGTCGGACGAAGGAATTAAGATGTAGCCAAGTCAGAACGGGAAATGTTTTTCCCTAAGAAAGAATACTGGCGTGCAAGATGTCCTTCTCCCCTTGTCTCCTCAAATAACAAAGGACTGATTAGACAATAAGCTAGCTAAGAATTAACCACGATATTCGTAAATCTCTCTCTCTCTCTCTCTCTCTCTCTCTCAACGATACCAAAACATCTCCACGGGCAATAGAAACTAACGCCGAATAAAAAGTAATTAAAATGAAAAGATTGTTGTCTTATGAAGTGGGTGAGAACTGTCTTTTGTTACAGACAACTCACGGAGATGGCCACTACAGTGCAGAGGCGAAGAAAGTACTCAACCACTAGACGACAGAGCAACGAAGGTATTAATTATTAAGTGGCTATGCGACACTATATCTTATCGACAATTTGATGGATTCAGCTGATTTTTGGCAAAGATAGAGATTCTAGTGTCTAGATGATGGCATTTTAATTTCAGTTCACGATATACCTTGATTAGTCAAACTATCAACAATATCAGTTATGAGAAGGCATTGTATTGAGGCATAGCTATTACAAAATAGTGACATTCCATGAGAAATGCCAGTATACTGAAATTACATGCCCTTAATAGGGTTAAGATTAAAATTCATATACGCTAAATGTACAAAAGCGAGGAAATTCCAAAAATTTTACACTTTTATTGTCATTAATTAACGGTATGACTACATATTAACCAAACAATTTCATTATCACATCACTACAGTATAACTCTCTATGCATGAGTGGATAAGTGTGTTAGGTGCGCTGAAGAAAAATTCCTACCCATAAAATACATAGCCAGTTGTGCTCGCATACACTATACATATATACATATATATAAATATACATATATACATATACACATATACATATACATATGTGTATATACATATATACATGTATAATATATATACATATATACATATATATATACATATATATACATTATATATACATTATACATACATAATATATATATATACACATATATATACATATATATATATACATATGTAGATTATACATAAAACTTTGAGAGTCTTATCCTGTCAACTTATCAATCATAATTTTTCCTCTGATGATAACATTTTAATTTTTGAAAAGCCTGGTTTAAGGAATGAAAGAGAAGAAAAATAAATGTTTTTTATTAACTAAACTGCTCTTTGTTTTGAACAACTGAAGATATCGATTTGCTTCCATTTGCAGGTCTAATCAA
>OY744519.1:69316811-69346811 GCA_963556195.1 Sepiola atlantica
AAAGATGACCGTTATGTTATCTGCGGTAGATCGTGCTTGTCTAAATCCGTATTTATGATCAGAAAGAAGTTTAGCATTAACTAGGTGCCGGACTATTGCTAGATTGATTAATGATTCAAAGATTTTTAGCAAAGATCGGGAGTAGACTGATTGGGTCGTAGTTAAGAGGATCAGTTCTATCCTCAGAATTCTTAAAGACTGGTACCACAGAGACATTTTTCCAACTATCAGGAAACAAAATTCAGCAAGGCATCTGTTGTATAGTTTGGAGAGAACAAGGAGCCAGCTCAGCAGAGCATTTCTTTTTTACTATTACTGGTATTTGATCAGGCCTACAGGCGTTGAAGGTGTCAAGGTTTTTTATGATGTCTTTGACATGAAAGTTGCTGATGACCAAGTTCTAATGTTTGGTATAAGGCCGCAATTGAAATTTAGGGAGGGGATGGTTTGCTGAGTCCAAAGTAGTGTTTAAAGCGAAACACTGGGCAAGTAGTTCAGCCTTATCAAGTTGCCGTGCAAACAACATCGTTGTGATTTGATAACGGGGGAATTGTCGATTGTCCATTGTTCATCACACTATTGTAGATTTTCCAGAAATCACGAGTACCTAGTTTCTGTGACTGAATGCGTTTTTTGATTATCTCTGTATACCTTCTCTTTGCTTCATCTATCACTACTTTGCAATCATTTCTTGCCTCTATAAATTTATGTCATATCGTAGTTGACTTACGGCGGTTAGCTCATTTGCACACTGATCAGCAGGGAGTTAGAAGGTTACACACCATCGGGGCGTCCCTGATGTGATCCCTGAGGGATTCAAAATCAGCCTGCTCATAGTTTCTCGTCGTTTTGAGCAACGGCTCATCAGCTTTTGGACGAGTTTTTAAGGTGATAAGTCTCATTATCACAAAGTTTCCGAGCGGACTATGCACATTTGATACACAAGCCTCGGGTAGTGAGGTCAAGAACAGGTTGAGAAGTGAGGTTTGCTGGTTCGCACGATCAGGAAAGCGGGTCGGAAAAGTGACAGTCTGTGAGAGGTCGTGATCTGAAAAGAAATTAAAGGTAGAGTTCCCAGCTGCATCAGTAATGCTGGAGAATAACAACCAGTTACGGGGTGTGCATTAAAATCCCCAAATACATGTGTTTGGGCATTCGAGTCGAGTGAGAGTGCTCTATCTAAGCTTTAAGAGACAGAGTCAAGCAGGGTACAGTCCCGGGTCGAAGGAGACCGGTATAAGAAATATAAGTAACTAACTTGGTATGTAAGGTCAATCTAAAGCACATGTAGGCTTGGTAATCTGATTATAACCTATGTTCTCTAGTCAAGGGGAGGGTGTTCCGAACATAAACTTCTAGCCCGTGCATATGTTTGTCAGAGTCCTTACAGTAGAGTGGAAGGTAATCAGTCATGTCAAAGGTGTGAGAGGAGATTGAGGATTGAAGGTTCGTTTCACTTAGTGGTAGGATATCCGGGGAGTTTGTCAGGAGAAAAGTTTCTACGTGGTTAATGTTGGTTCTAAGTCCACGGATTGTTGTTAATGCGAGCCTCAAGGGCGGAGGCGAAGATAGAGGAAGAAATATTTTAAATGATAAATACCGAACACAAATAGAAAGAAAGGCGTTATCTAAAGAGAAAAGAGAAATAATTGGAGGAATAAAGGAAGAAAAACTTAAATAATGATTGCAGGTAGAATATAAAGAGAGAAAGGATGAAAAAGAAGAAAAAGTAATAGAAGAATAAGAAGAAGAAGAAGAAGAAGAACAACAACAACGCAGGAAACTAAAAATACTGAGAAAGAAAGAAAAAAGAACTGGAGAGATCAGAAATAATGAAATAAGTAAAAGGGAACAATAAAAGAATGAAATAAAAAAGAGAGCCTTGATATAGGAAGACAGAAGAAATGAAGCGAGCTAGAATATAGATAAAAGAAAGAAATAATTTAACATGGAAATGTTCCAATTCATAGAAAAAAAGATAACGGAAAGAGCGGGGAAATACGAGAAATAAAAAATAGAAAGAGAGAAACAAAGAAAGTATGAAATAACACTGGAAAGTTTAGACACATAAGTAAAAAGAAAAAGAAAGAAAAAGAAATGAGGAATGAAATAATGCAAAGAAAAATAACGGAATATAGTAAAAAAAAATAGAAGGAAAAATATAGAAGACAAAAGAAAGAAAGAGGAAGTAAGAAAGAGAGTTAGGATATAGAAAGAAGAAGAGTAAAGAAACGAGAAATGAGAAATAAAATAAGAGAAGAGAGTTTACATATACAAAAAGAAAGGAAAGAATAATGGAAAACCGCGGAACTTAATTATAGAAAAGTAACGAAATAAAAAAGAAAACAAAAGAGAAGGAAACGATGAGAGAAAAATGTAGAAGAAAAAAGAAAGAAGTGAAAGCAACAACAGAAAGAGAGAATGAGGAAGAGAAATGAATCAAATCGTTCTCGTCTGGTCGGATTGCTAAATCCAAGTATTTCCAGAAGGGCCGAACGTGCAAACAATTTCCGTTCGTTTTTCGTTACTTGAAAAGAAGCAGGAAAAACTCTTAACGGACAAATTGGCACCGAAACGAAACGAAACAGACTTTATTTTTTTATGTTTTTTTATATCTTTATTTAAACAGATTATTTCATTCTTCTTTTCTTTCTTTTTTTGTAGTTAATTCCAATTCTTTCTTTATTTTCTTTCCTTCTAAAAGTCTGAAACAAGGCCATATGGACGTGAGCAAGCGCGTAAAAAACTTTAAATGATTTTTGCTTTGTTTGTTCTTTAATCATTTCTGTTTTTATATTAAGGAAAAGAAAACAATTTTCTTTTATCTTGGTTCAGGATACCGAGCACTTCTTATTTATTTATTCTACTCTCCGTGTATCATGATAATCATGATCATCATCATAATCATCATCATCATCATCATTAGCAGCAGCAGCAGCATGATTATCATAAGTTTTACTATTTCTATGGACGAGATGGAACCTGTACGCGAATGCCTCACTAAAAAACGTCCCTCAATTCTTTCACTCCATAAGAAGGAGGGGAAAATGGGTGGATGGAAAGGGGTGGGAAGGGGAAGAAAGTGGAGAGGGGGCGGGGGGAGAATTAAACTAAATAACAGAGCGTAAAGAAAATTGTCAAAAACACTTAAATAGAATAAAAAAAAATAAAATCCAATAATTTGCTTTTTATTAAAAAGAGAAAAACCGCATCTGGTTTTATGAATCTTCAAAGGAAATGTTTTTTTTACTTTCATTAATCGTCATTACACACACACACACACGCACACACACACACACACACACTATATATATATATATATATATATATATATATATATATATATGCGTCGCATGCTCACAACTCATCACACACAGACATATATATATATATATATGTGTGTGTGTGTGTGTGTATGTGTGTGTGTGCGCAATCTGTTTGTTTCATATCAAAGGGATGCCGCCTGGAAATAAGTTATTTGTTAGGAGCTAAAGGCTTACCGGGCGTTTCCGTAATCGTTCTTATAGCTGAGTTGTAATTCGCAAAACAACACGACTATTTGACCGGCGGCACTTATTACTACGCGGATCATTTTGAAACTTTTTAGAGTGCTGATTTCAAAGAAAGTTCCAGAAATAAGCCACGTATTGCAATTAACAACTGCCAAACTATTGCCATCTCTTAAACGCCAAACGATATTCGTCCAAATAGAAACAGAAAGAGTACCTGTACACTTGCCTCCCCACGAGAAGAAAGTTAGACACACGATCGTTTTTTAATGTTGGGGAAATCTAGCTTCCCCTAAAATGTGCAAAGATACCTGTATGCTATTGTTGATATTTTTGCACGAATAAATGTACTCAGGCGACAGGAAATAAGATTGGGGATGTAATGACTGGGAGGAATGCCTCCTGTAACTGAACAGATACTACACTTTGAATTATTTATTCGCTTTATTTACTTCCTTCACTCGGCAGGAAGATGTGGCACAAGTCCAGAAGGTGGGAGAAAAAGCTGGTGCCCCAGCGAAAGAGCCAGTCTGGCCTCTAAAAATAACCCAGGCAGCCCCGTCGGCATTCCCCGTTCTCAGACAATTGACAATAAACCAACCCCCTTCCTAAAGAGGGAAGGCAAGGTGAAGGAGGTGGACCTCATAGGACTACCCAACAGATGATACCCCAATCCGACAGATAACGACCACCGAAATATCCAGTCTCTGTCGACTGGTATTTAGGTGGTACAATCATCAACCAACGTTCACCAACTGAATCAATTTAAAATCCGCTAATTCGCAAATAAAATACTAAAAATATATTCTATTTACAAATTAGGCGATCAAAAGTGTTGGGAGTTGAGGTTGGAATCTGTTGTCATTCATGGTAAATTGCCTCGTGTTACGACCCAAATAACGGTTCCCAACAGAATTGTAACTTTTATATGAAAGGAGATCCGTTTATGAGGGATACATACATGGTGACCGGACTGATGTAAAAATAAATAAATTTTTAAAAGTTAAAAATATCTGTTTATATTTAAAGTTTTTGATAATTATCAATAAATGTTTGTCACTAACGTCTTTAATCGGGGCTTGTTTTCTTTTTTTTTTTTCGCCAATTCGCAATTATTATTTCCTGTAGTGAAAGATAATAAGGTATTATTAGAGCCTTGCACCCTATGCAAATTCACCCCCCAAAATGCGATTTTTCTTTTTTAATTATTTATTTTCGTTGAATTATTTTGGTGGGCTTTTGTCCTATCGGTTTTTGTTCGGTCGGTTTTTTATCCGGTTGGCTTTGGTCTGGTCACACAGATACACAGAAGATTTTAGACGAGAAATAATCACGTTGGCATACCGGTTACCGTTAGATTACCGAAGTTAAGTGGCGTTGGGCTTGGTCAGTACTAGAAAAGTGACGATTTGGGAATACCAGGTGCTATATGTGTGAGGACTCCCTACTCATCCAGACATTGTTTCTCGTCGTCTTGGACTTTTACTAGCCACTAGACTCAATTGAAAATTGTATTAAAACATTGATAGTGAAATATATAGGACACTAAGATTGTCTGCATTCTATGCGTGAAATGGTATCCATGTATATGTAATATTTTAAAGATAGGATAAAAGACAGTAATTTACATTTGGATTTGAGCAACAGGAAAACAGAAATATAATTTATGTCCTTAAAATAGAACGGAATAAAAGGTGAAACAATGTGCACCTTGTGTTAATTTCGCAATTAAGGAACCCATGAGATAAGACATGGATTTCCAGGTTTCATGTAAGGAACTGACTTTCAAATAATTCCATTTTCCACTCTCTAAAATGGGGTGTAATTATAAAGTAACAAATCACACCGATGGTCTTATGCACAGCATGACAAAAACTGGAAGCTTAGGAAGATCTCTATCATTCTATTATGAATAGGAGCTACAGGTGCATGAAAATGAATTTCAAAAACTACCTTATGAATGTGTCCGATGGACTTAGTGCAAGATAGATCCAAACAAGTGGACTTAAAGAGAGGGCTGGAGTCTATGAAAAAGCGGATGAATGTCTGGCATCTAGTAGAATGCCCCATCTCCAGCAAAAACAAAAAGATAAGAAAATTCAAAAAGTAGAAATAGTGGGGGAAATGTTGAAGTAAGATAAATCAGGAGGAGGGAAATTTTGCTTTTACAAACGAGTTTACATTAATCAACCTGATTGGTTAAATTTGGACTTTGTGAATCGTAGGGTTAGCAATTCAGTATGTTTTCAAGATCACCTCTTTGTAACAGTAGACTTGATGACATCAGAACTCTTTGAGTCAGTTTTGGAAGACGCAAATATAGCCGGGTTAAGTGGAGAAATGTAAAACTGTGGAAGTGAAATCTTTATACAACGCTTATCTATTCTGCTAGAAATTGTTTTGAATGGCGAATGTGTCCCATGAGACTACAATGATTCTATCATTGCATTTTACAAAATGAAGAGTAGCAAGACTTTGGACTCTAAGTAGTCGATTCCATAGTCGTGTCGGTATTCATTATATAACTCGTATCCACTGCAAAACATAGACAGAAGAAAGATTAAATTTCTCTCTATATATATGCAAATTATTTATTTAACATCTATACGTTACATGTCTAGAATTATAGTTTAAAGACCTTTAATTTACATTATCCATGAGGCACTTCCAGAAGTGAAATGTGGTTTTAGAAATGCTAAAAGAACTATAGACATGCTATTTTCTATCTGACAACTTCAAAAAATGTATAAAACGGGGAATGGACCTTTATCAGACATTTGTTAACTTGGTGACACCTTTTGATACCCTGAACAAATACTCTATGGTAGATATTAAAGAAAATTGTTTTTTTTTCCGATAAATTCACTTTTATAATTAATCTTTTTCATGGTGACATAGTAATTTGAGTTACTATCCGTGGTTATATATCTGATCCTCTTTTAATAAAACGTGGTATTAAAGCAGGATGATGCGATTGCAGTAAGATTATCATATTGTATGTGGCTATCCCTTTTCTCATAGCATTCAATAGGTGCTAACAGGAGTATATATAAATATCGAACGACTTGTCAAATGTTTACTATCAGATTGCTTTAATGCAAACATGAAAGTATTTACGCCTTTGATTAGGGAGTTGCTATATGCTGATGACCGTACTTTTGTAGCTAACGCATAAGTTGGAAATGCAAGACATCATGGATTCTTTCTTGAAGACATGCAACGTTTGAAAATTAGAAAAAGACAGAGTACATATTTTAGTTCCGCTTTTTTAACTTCTGGTTGAATTATAAACAAAACAATAATTACTTTGCCCTGGAAGATTTTTTTAAGTAGAGGAAACCCCCCAGTTATTTTTACAAAAAAAAAATGTTTTGAAAACTTCAGAGATGTATATTTGTAAATAAATCCATTGTTTTATTCACAAGCAGGATTTTATAAACACATGTTTAAGGGCAAAAATAATTCTATTCAAGAAAAGTTTTGTTTTGTAAACTTGGACGATGTATTTAAAAAATTTCAAAATACATATATTTTATTTACGAAAAATCTTATCCGAGAAATGTATAAACAAATGAAACAAATATTAAAAAGAAACATTTAAATAAAAGTATATTGTGTATTTTAAAACATATTTTTCTTAAATATTAAACAAAATATCGGCTGATATTAAAAATATTACTTAAATATTGGATATTTCGTTCTAAAAATCTTTAATTTATTATGAACGATAAAACCGGAAGTCAAATGTAAAAGGTCGGTTTAAGACAAACTGTACATTTTAAATTGTTGCTCATTCCTAGCTACTTCAAGTCAATTTGATCCTTCCCTACTAACTAATCTTATCTCATCTGAGCCCAGTAAATACATGTATCATAAAAAATACCGATTGTAAAAAGGTGTGTGTACCTAAGTATTTTGTGCAGTCCAAACTATAGAGTGTCTCTACCAATCAGAAATGTAAGTAACGCTTATAGAAGTAAGACCGGCGTCTTCGGTTCCAACGTGGTATTTCTCTTCAGACGAAAATGATGACATACAAAACGTGTTTTGCTGACCTTGATTTATGCAACCGAAAATGAGTAAAGAGGTTGGAACTTTTTTCTTTACTGTAAGGTCAGAACTTATCAAGGTCAAAAGACACTCGAGAATGGAAAGTTTGTCAGACAAAAGATGAGGACCTATCAATGGTATGAACTAACGTTTTCACCTACAATGATTACGGCTGGAATTATTACATCGGTATTGAATATGAGATATTTCAGTATCGTCTGAGATGAAATAGACATGTAGTCAAAATGACTGATGGCCAGATCCCTACAGAGCTTTTATATGAAGAATTAGTTGGAGGCAAACGTCCATCACACAAACCCAAAATAGGTTATGAAGACTGCATAAATAACACTTTAATGAATGCAAATATTAATTATAATTGGATGAATTCATTTCAAACTGATAACATATCATTTGAAAAGAAATCGCATCTATTATGAGTAACTCAAGAGGTATGTGCGCAATTAATATGACATCAGTCTATCAGAATATTTGATGTCTTTAACTTATTTTACCTGTAAGTGATATGGAATCGTCCGTAGCAGTAATGCTCGTCTTATAAGTTATCAAAGAAGTTGGAAATTCGTAGCAATTTTTGATTATTGTTAAGGTGACAAAGAATATACTTCAATTGGAGGGCTCAAACGTCAAAATAAAGCTGTATCCTTTGCAAAGGTTCTGCGTGTTGTTCATATTTCTAGGACTGAAAACGCATCCATATCGAATAGCATTACAGCAGAGTCCGTGAGATCTCAAACTGATTTGACTTGTAAAGAACGTGAAAGGATTTGACGCAGTGATGCTGCTGACCAAAGAAATTACAAATGCATGAAAAGTGTGCCTACAGTTTGAGTGATGTTTCTACATGCCGACTAAGTGGAAAATAAAGCCTTAAGAAAGAAAGCTTTCACCAGAACATTAAGTAGTTCTTGTTGCAAGCTTTCCGCGTGTCATATTTGTGCCAGCGAATGTAGATCATTGGCAGAGGTAAAGAGACGCATTCGCTCTACACATAGTAAAGAAAAGAATCAGGCCACGGCGATACTCGAGCATGAGTTGCATCTATTATATGTATGGTAATAGATAAATTAGAAAATGAAATATTTATTATAAAAATATTGAATTGCTTCTTTCAAAGGTGTGATGGGAAAATAAGAAAAGCTTCTGAATTAAAGAAACATTGCGTCGTGTGTTCCCCTTATCAGGAAGAATGAACACTTTGTAGAATCTTAAATAGGCGTATTTACCTTTCATTTCGTGAGGTTATATCAGTTGTAGTGGGGGGGGGGTGAAAACGTTTCATAAAAGTAAAGGTAACTTTAGTCAGGCGACCAGTGATATAGCTTTATCTAGCCACATTGATGAGTTTTAGTAGGATGCAACATATATGCATGTGGATACAGAAATAAAATATCTCTATAAAGTTCGGTATGTATATATATATATATATCATAATATTCATAAATAAATATAAATATTAAATAATATTTACCTACAGACGACGTCGTTTCGAGCTTATTGCTTTCTTCGGTCTAGGGAAGTGATAATTTCAGAAGGTCATAAGGCGCGAACCTGATTCACAGAGCCACCTTTGGATCTGCACGTTTTCACTCAGCCTTCACGGCCATATCAAATTACCACGTGATATGGAGAATTTACGTTATATTTATGCTCATGAAAGCGTAAACATTAAGACAAGACTATAGAACTAAACTACCTTACTTGGAGTCTTGTTTGTAGCTAAGTGAATGTCTATTTTAAAATAACTCCTAACAGTGCTCAACTTTAATTTTCTTAAAAGGTCTTTATCATAATATTTATATATATATATATATATATATATATATATATATATATATATACACAGAGTAATCTCGTGATCTCTTAAACTAATGAACGGATACTTATAAATTTTAGAATATATATTTTTTAAAATACGGTGATTAAATTGGGCACATGATTATTTTGTAAATGTTAACATTTATGGGGTTCATATATATTTTTAAAAAATAATTTATTTTATTCATGAACCGATCATTGTCGATTTTTTGAATATATATTCTCGGTAACCCGTTGAGTAACATAAGGCATTTTTTTCTAAGTTTAGCATTTAGGAGATGAATCCACCAAACCCCACTCCGCCTCCAAAACCTCTAATCTCTTAAACAAACGAACGGATCATTATGAATTTTAGAATATATATTTTTGAAAATACGGTAAGAAACATGTGCACATTATTTTGTTGTAGATGTTAACAAAAGATGTTAAAAGAAAATATGTTCTATATATGCACCCCAAAGTGCATATATATGAAATATTTTATTTTATTTTTACGTTTTTTGTGAAGCGATCATTATGACTTTTGGAATATATATTCCCGGTAACACGCTGACTAACAGGAGCACATTATTTTGTTTGTTGTAAACTTTACTAGTTAGTGACTGCGCCCACCCAAACCTGCTCCCGCCCTTCACCCCGTAATTAAAAAAAAAAATTAGATACAGCCAATTTAGAGAAAATAATTGCTCTACATCAAATTTTGTGTTATATTAAGTTATACATTTTTAAAAGGATCAGTGCGCAGGCAAGATCGTCAATAATACTTAAGTGTTTTTGTAAAAGCCTAAACCATTGAACATATCATCATGAATTATGGAATATGTATTCTAGGAATCAGCGTGAGTAACGTTAGCGCAGTTTTTCTTGTAAACTTTACAAGTTTAAATGTAAAACTAATCCTATATTTATTGCTTATTCCCCGTCCCCAGATGAGTATATAATAAACTAGAAAGTTTATTATGAAAATATCTAATTTCTTTTTTCAACGGTAAAACAATCTGCATAGAAATTATGAAGCGCTTCTGAATCACAATCTTAAAATATTATGATTAGTATGAACACTTCAATAGGTATAGTTCCACTCTATCTCAGTGGCCAAAGACGTTGAATCAAAGTAAAAGGTGACTTTAGTCCGGCGTTCGAACCCAACGAACGCCTGTATAGCTACGCTACCGCAATAAGACGAAGTATATAGGGTTAGTGATGGAATAAAAAAAACAGTAAGCAGTATCACAAAATTATCAATTAATGTATAAAAAAATAAAAAATAAAATAGAAATACATAAATAGAAACGGGTAAATAACTATTATCATATATTATCTTAGCCTGTTAATACCATAACATACATCGCACTACACTTTTGATGATCGGATAAACCGTGAAACTGCAGTAAAGTGTTAACGCTCATTGCATTTCCTTACAATGCCTCTCTCTCTCTCTCTCTCTCTATATATATATATATATATATATATATATATATATATATATATATATATAGAGAGAGAGAGAGAGAGAGAGAGAGAGAGAGAGAGAGCAGAGAGAGAGTAAGAAACAAAAGAAGGAAAGGAAGATTAAGAGAAGTTATATATCGAGAGAGAGAGAGAGAGAGAGAGAGAGAGAGAGAGAGAGAGAGAGAGAGAGGGAAAGCTAGAAAAGTTGTAAAATTAATTTCAAACTCGTTTCCAAAAATCTTGTTTGGAGCAATCTATATGAACTTTATTCAACTACAAAGCTGAAGGAATTCTCAATATTTTTATATGAAAAAATAGAGCTTAATACATAAGTGTTTATACACTAAAAATGGCATTCCCATGAAGTCTCATAGGTAAACATTCCTATAAGCTGTATTTACGCACGTTTCGAAACATTGTTTATTATTAACATTGAATGAAAGCATTCAGTATTGCCTATAGTATAGGCCCTATACCGTTACAGAGATATTTTTAAGACACAATATATATAAAAACATCCAGAATCAAACGAAATAAAAACGTATAACCAATAAACATAAACGGGCGAAACAAGAGGAACAAGAATTTTCTATAGGAATACCAGTAAAGTACAGTCCTTCTTTAAAAGAAATTACAGTCATAAAACGAACATGTTGACATCTAAATACGACTGCTTTTGTTACCATTTAATGATATTAATTGTCATCATTGAATAAGAAAGAATGTTTCGAGACCCGCGTATAAACCGGATACTAGGGATTTTTTTCTGAAACTAGATTTTAAACCTATAAACATTTGATGGGAGTTTGTGTTACACCAATATTTCAAGTGACGAGAATCTGGCCTTTTTACTGTTATTTACGAGATTAGATATTAAGTAAAACACGCTAGGACAATGTTAAATGAGACACAATCCTTATTATAAAGAGGACACCTACCCCATCCACAAAGCAGAGAAACGCTTTTTTATACAATATTTTTTATATCTATCGGTGAGTAAGTCCGTAGTCATAGAACTGGCGTTTTGAAATTAAATACTCGTTAAATAGAATTACTGGTTGGTTGTCAATTCGAAGTTTTCTTTTATAAGATTAGTTGCTCTTGCATGGTTTGAGAGTCTAGTTTGTCCTACTATTTCATCTATAGCCCAGGGAAGGACATATGGTTTCAGATCTTTGTATATAATATTAGGATAAGTGACGTAACACACTCGATGGAATTAAAGTAGTGTGTTTAATATCTAGTCCGTATGTATCGAAAAAGTCATTTGACAGGTGTAGGCGTACTTGACACGAACACGCACTTAGTCCCCCCCCCCCCCAAAAAAAAACTTGATCGTATTTTGGAATTTTTTAGATCAGGATTGATAATTTGCATCATTTGGAGTATTGAGATTCCTGTACTCATCTTCGATGTTATTCCCACAAAGACTGGTGGCGTAACAGATAAAGTGCTAAAGTAATAATCAATTCTAAGTGACAGTTTTCCGGAAGGTAAAGGTTCAATCCTCAGTACGGGCGATACTAAGAATACAATTAGGAATTACTTAAGACTTCTACCTAGCAATGGCTGACGAAACGAGAGCAAGTTATCCACATGGATGAAATAAAAGAGTCAGTTCGAAATTCCGTACTGATTCCTGAGTTCAACACGATACACCTGAACAAGGTCGGGGGTTACATTGGCCTAATCCTTGTGAGAATAACATTCAAGATGAGAACAATAGTTCGAATAATTAAAATAATACGTTACATAATTGATTTTCGGAAATAAAATAATCTTTGGTTGAAGTCAAGACACCTGGTCGCGAAAAAATAAATATGGTGGATTATCAGAAATAAAATAATTGTTGATTAGAACCACCTGAAAAAGTTAGCGGCAGAAGGAAATACCTCGTCACGTATAAAACGTCATAGAAATATTGCTAATATTACAGCGAAGTCCTACAGTGCGGTTTTGCAGGTGGCATGGGTGTCACAAATAATAATCAACCCGAAATTATTATCGTCAGTTGATTGGCAATTTGGGCCCAGGAAAAACACAACATTTTTGTGTGTACCTCTTCCGTGTTCGCCAACCCACATTCCTTCACCGCCACTGACAATAAAGATATATTGACACATTTTTATATATTAGTGTGCCCTCAATCTTTTAAGCACAACATAAATAGAATAATTGTATAGCAATCACAAAGTCTGCCTCGGTATCCATTAAAAGAAGCAATTACTATTTTCTTTGTAGCTGTTAATTACATTTTTTTATCGGAAGCAAAAATGTTGGTCGACTCCAAGATTATGAGCTCAAAGGTTCAGTCGTAAAAGCCTAGACTTAAGTACTTAATTATAAATATAGAATTCATTTTCGGGCTCTTTTGACTTAATTATCTTTTATCTTAAAACTTTGGCTTTGTGTTATTCGATTCCTTTGTGATAAATTTTTCTTATCTTCTTTCTACTCAGCGTTTTTAATTAACCTTGCTGGCACGGGGCGTTCTTGCTACGTAGCAAATTTGTTGTATCTTTGTTGCGGGACATGCGAGATGTGTTGCCGACATTACTGTAACATTGCAAGAAACTATATTCCTGAGCCCAACGGACCGCTTATTCTTTACGTGTTCAGAATTCTGGTCTGAGATGAAGTGGAGATTCCATCTTCTTTTTCTTTGCGTGTCTTTGAAGCATGTGATCATATGACAGTTTCCCAGTTTTTTATGCAGCCATTTGCACTATTATGGTACTCTGCAGAGGTTGGTAAGAATGGCTAATGGCAGGATTCCGAAACAACTTTTATATGAAACGGTATCTGAAAGAAAGCGTCCACCGCACAACACCAAAATTAGTTATAAAACCGCATAAATAATTACTTTGATGGAAGCAAATAGTAAGGTTAATGGTTATAAGAAGTTACCTCCTGATACTTATTTGTGGAGAAAGTAATTGCTGAATTGTAATATATCTGTAAGAAATCATATCCATTATGCCAATCATCCACTCGCTAATTGAGGAACTCCAACCGAGATATTTTTAGGATTCAAACCGTCTCTTGAAGTGCAATTATTTGGATCTCTCTTGCACTTGGTTCACCCGGTATATTCGCCAGGTAGTTTTTAAAATTATTTTTCATGAGACCGATAGCTCTTATGATAACTGGAATGATAAAGATCTTCCTAAGATTCCATTTTTTTAATGTCGATCATTAACTTAGTATTTAGTTATCTTCTACTCAGCTCTGTTTAAGCCAGCATCATTAGAGATACTGACTTAAACTAGGGTTGCTACTCTCTCCTTCTTTTCCCATATAACTATGCCAGATTGTATTGCTCCGTTTTCTATGTGGCATCTGTCTATCAGAATCTGTAAGATCTCAAGCTGGGTTTACGTGTAAGTCACATGGAAAGGTCGTATTATGTCACGAAAGAGGTTATACATGCAACGAAGTTTCTGACTCTGGTGTTTCTATATGCGTTCACTATCGATTGAATCTGTCCTGCGGTGAATCAGCAACTACCATTTCGCAACAATTCGTTTTTGAACAAATCATGACACAAATATGAGTTCAAATCGTTTCTATGTGTACTAGAGAGAGAGAGAGAGGGGGAGGGAGAACGCAGTTTTCTTCGCAGAACTTTGACTAGGCTCGCCTGATGTAATCCTCTACCTATATAAGAGTGAGATGCGCCCTAAGATGTGATACTGCTGCCACATCTGCGGAGGCGACGCTCAGAGCATCCTTCGTTGCCTAGACAGAGTTAAAAATCTGGTGAGAATGATCTCTTCTATTTCTCACAACCCCTTTCCCACAAACCCTTTCTTACAACCCCATTCTCACAGTAGAGATATTGCTGGGCTATCTCTTTCTATTTATCATCCTCTCTCTCTCTCTCTCTCTCTCTCTCTCTCTCTTTCTACTCTACCGTTACTTCCATGGAAGGTGCTCGACTTGACTCCACACTCTGGTACTCCTATCCGAGAGCCAAAACATTCAACCCACCCATGTGGGGAATTCATAACTTTATGTTAAGACACCAAACGTCTCTGACCGACTGGTCATCTATGCATGGTTTTCACAAACCACAACTCCGTGTCCTTCAGTTTTTAGTAGTAGTTCTAATTACTACAAACAAAACACAAACGTAAATAATATTTACTTAAAAATCATTCATGCGTATTCTTCATCTTCGGGCTCAGCAACACATGTCTTTTATCAATTATATTGGAACATTAATGTAATTTTTTTGTAATAATTGTCTGTGAATTTACCCTTTTGTATATTATATGTTTCCTATCCCCCTTATTACGTCTATCTTCGACAAATTGTTCATGAAAGAATAACCGTATTTTCACTATTTTCTGTTCGTTCATGTGTATTATCAACGATAACAAAACGCTTGAAATGGCGACCACCTGTGCGGGAAAAAGATACTCGAACACGTAGTCACTAAAAATGTAAAAGCTAGGACATAGCTTTACAAAGAGTAGAAAGGCTAGAAATACCAATTATTTCGTGCTGCTTAAACATGCTGTTTAGTTTTTGTATGTAGTCTACCGCCGGATTTAGATTAATGCCTTACACATTGCAACAATTCTGATGGAATGAATATAAATAAAAATTAGATTTATTTCATTTTAACTTTTATTAAAAGCAAGTATTATAAAAGTAATAAAACAAGGCGATATTTACAGTACAAACATCTTAAATAACTTTTGCTTAAATGACGCAGCGTTTAGACTTTGATTGTCTGCAATTCTTAAACAGAAAATTTTTCGATCTTTTATGACAGCACTTCTACAGCCAAGGAATATACGCTCGTGGTAGAGAGACTCCCAATGAAAGAACATAGACACACTATTAATTAATTCACGATCAGAGAGAAACCTGAGGCAACGACATGTAGAGACTTGATAAAGGGGTTATATCCACGAAATACTGTGGAATTTCGACGCCCTATACGACTCTAGTGATTGAGGATGCAATACCTTACATTATGCCGAATTGAAAACAATAGAAATAAAATTAAAATCGTACTGACATCAGTTAAGAAGGCTTTTAACAAGTAAATATTTAAAAAAATTAACTCAGTAGTAATTGTATCAGTATATTTTTTATGGGTAGCAGACCGCGTATTTAACAAGAAATTTGTTAGTAGATCTCATACTTTACCATCTATTATTTAAACCATAGCTGGAGGAAGAGATATGGCTTCAAATCTTTTAGACGTATATTTAGGGGACACATGACTTTAAAAGATATTTGCAAAAGTCAACCATCTTTACAAATTGAACAGTTAAGGAGTAAGGGGTCTGTTGACTACTCTGTCTACCCTGCTCTTAACTGGATGCATTTTGACACATTCGTACAAGTATTATTTCTGTCATTCTTCCACAATTTGCTCGCCGTTTCGATATCTATTGCGCTATTTACCGTCATGTACATACTCCCGTGTGAGATAGTCATGTATTTAATTTATTCTTCGCAATAATTAGTAAATTTATTTTGTTTATCAAATCTTTACAAATAGTATGGGGGGTATGCACAAAAAGTAATAAGAATGCCGGAGAGCATTCTACTCAAATAGCTTCTTTCCTCTGGAACTCCTTTCCTGTCCCCTGTTTCCCCGACAGTACTGACATGCAGAAATTTAAAACTAATGTAAACAGACATCTCGCTGCTCAGATCCCAATTTAAGCTGAACCACCAATCCTTCTCCCCTTTTCCTTTTTCTCAGTAGCCCCTTACGTTTACAGTGGCGGCCTGCCTTGTTTGGGGTGAATCATGTTAAAAAAAACAATTAAAAAAGAATTCAAATAAAGCCGAAGCAAACTCAGCACCTACGCCCTCCTAAAAAATTACCATTTCAAACACTTTTAAGATACCTAGAGTAAAAAGAAACCAAAAATATATAGCTATATTTATTTATTATCTCAAAATGAAATAAAATGATTGGCCAGTCGATAGTTAGCAATTTTATTTCAACAGAAGTAAAGGTTATTGTAATATTATTTAACACACCATTGTCCACTTTATGATAAACACTAATCCTAATCCTCTTTTTGTTAGTATCAGCTAACAAAATGATGTACGTAGAAAGTAATATATGAATCCGATATACAAACAGTCGATATACAAACAGCCACGGTCCGAAATATATCATGTTTAAGGATATGTTTAAGGATATGTTTAAGGATATATATATATATATATATATATATATATATATATATATATACAGATGGAGAGAGGGGGGAGATGATAGGTTTATTTATTAAGGCTAGATTATATATAGAGATACGATTTATAGATTCCTGACTAAACATAAATCTTAGTGAATAAAGATGTTAAGAGATAGAGAGTGACCCCTAAAATGCCACTCACAAAATCATGAGTAACATTAACAATTTTTCCCGCAATTCAACTATATTCTGTACATATTAACTGCAGTTCTATATCCGACATGTTCACCTAGTTTTAGTCATGAATTCTTAATACTCTTATTTTTATCGCTATTTAATGATATGCAGGGACACTTTCGTGATCGTCTCATAAGTAGGAGATGTGATTTTGAATGGGTTTCTAATTTCATATTGCCTTACCCCCCCCCCATTTTTATCTGTGGGGTTATCCCAAAGATAATATCTATCAAAATAATTCCCAGAATATTACTGAACTGCAGAGAAGCATCACAGCCAAAATCCGGACATTGCCAACAGAGGAGTGCGTCAAAATTATCGGCAATTATGTACGTCCTATCAATGTGCGCTTATCATAAAACAAAGACTGTTGTACATTCATGGCGGAAACTGGATCGACATGTCAGGGTGGTGTTTTATTTGAGCCAAATCAAGGGAGGCGCGAGAGCGCTATATCCCTTAATAGACCTAAAAAAACGGCCTATGCTAGAAATCTCATTTCTTTGATCAATCATAACTCAAAAACCAATAAACCAAATGAGTTAAAACTTTGCACATAATTTTTATTTGATAGGATCTATAAGTGTGTAGAATTTCAGCATCATTAGTCAAAGCAACCCAGAGATCCAGAAAGGTCAGGCATGAGTTTGTGTTATCCGTGTGTACGTACGTACGTATGTGCCACCCTGTATCTCATCAACTATTTGATAGATTCAGATGATTTTTGGCAGAGATAGAGGTTCTTTGTGTCCAGTTGATGGCATTTTAATTTCAGTTTACCATATACCTTAGTTTTCCAGAAAATTCCCCAAAACCTTAAAATGACCATTGTATTGAGGCATAGCCTTTTCAAAGTAGTGACATTCCATGAAAAATGCCAGTATACTAAAATCATATGCCCTTAATAGGGTTAAGATGAAAATTCATGTACAAAAGCAAGGAAATTCCCAAATGTTTACACTTTTATTGTCATTAAGGGTATGCGAGCACAACAGGGCTATGTATTTTACTGGTAGGAATTTTTCTTAAGCGCACCTCACACACTTCATCCACTCATGCATAGAGATTTATACTGTAGTGATGTGATAATGAAATGGTTTGGTTGATATGTAGTCATACTCTTAATTAATGACAATAAAAGTGTAAAAATTTGGGAATTTCCTTGCTTTTGTACATTTAGTGTATATGAATTTTCATCTTAACCCTATTAAGGGCATATGATTTCAGTATACTGGCATTTATCATGGAATATAAGTGGATTTCAGAAAGGATTGTGAATTCTATTAACAAATTTTTACGAGGTTGGAGAGGTACACTTAACATAATTCAATCTCGAGATTGGGAATCTAATACATGTTAAAAGACAATAAAGAAAATGGATCAATACGAATTATCTAAAAGGCATGAGACGCAGAAAGAGGTGAGTCTGAATCCGGTGGATTAGAATAGATTTGTAACATTGACAAATGCCACACGAAGAAGGTCGGAGAATACAACTAGTAAATTGAATGTCAAATATGTCAACTGATGTCAAATAAATGTTTTTTTCCCTTTTGTGATATATTTTGTGTTGCTATTGACGAAATTCAAAGACCAGTCTAAAGAATACGTAGTCGACGTGTCTATGATCGTGGGAGGACTTTCTTTCACAGTCATCAACTATTTGGTGAAATCAGTGAGGTATAAGCGGGGAAGAATAACCCCTTTCAATGAATCAATTCTGGTTTAATTCCTCTTTGAAGACTACCCAATCCAACTTGATCCATCTAATTCCATAGAACGTAGAAGTTTGAATGTAGAACTTGTAACGGAAAATTCACTCGTTATTCACGATTTATATCAGCAGAATTAAGAGACAATGGATACTCCCTGTAAGTGTGTCTTCCTAGACACTGCTTGCGTCCAGTGGCAGACAGAACTCCAGGACGACAGGATAAGCAGAGAAAAACTGATGTTATTTCGGAGTTTTCCTTCTCCTAGACTAGTTGCACAACAAAGACTTGACAGTTTAATCTACCCTACTATTTAATCCATTGCTGGAGGGAAGAAATATATGGATTTATACCTTTCATAATTGTATTAGTGAAAGCAATACAAGATTACTGGTGTAAATTCTAATATACGCTTGGACTTATTGATAATGGCAAATGGATCGGTCACCAAATATATTCAAGCATTCAAAATATACAGGAATAATGAGAAGAACGATACACAAATTCACTTTAGTTTTATGAGCTTAGAACATTTTTAAAAATTAATGGTTTATCCATATTTACACGCGTTTCAAAATACATTTTATAACCAATATTATCTCAGAGTAAAGCTGGAAAATGCATATTTTTTTAATCATCACTATATACTCTTTGTCTCTCTCTTTCCCCTCTTTTCTCTGTCTGTCTGTCTCTCCCTCTATATATATACATTATATATATATATATATATATATATATATATATATATATATATATATATATATATATATATATATATATATATATGAGATAGAGATAGAGATAAATATATAGAGAGGCAGACAGATGGAGAGAAAGAAAAAGAGAAAGACAGTGAGTGGTGAGATAATAAATTATATAAAAATAGTTTTTATATAATTATAATAAAGTTGGTATAATTAAATCTCGCTTCTATCTATCAAAATAAACTATGTCAAGCTTGCAAGAACTATTGGCCCCTGATTTAAATGACATTTAAAATCTATGAATTCTGATATATACATCAGCAAATCGTCAGTAAGGTTTTATAAAATAAAGACGAAGTGTCAATTAACATATACAAGATTTGAACAATTTTCACTTTTAATTTTTCAAATATATATATATATATATATACAGGGTGTCTCAAAAAAATGTACTCACTCGTAGAATGACGAGAAAACTTTTATTTATGAACATAGAGTGAAATGAAATAGCATCGAATACATGAGACAGATGTAATTGAAGAATCATGTTCGCAAATGTTCAAACTGATGACCATTATTGTTCAAACAAAGCTGATAACGCGCACCAAGGGATTCGCAAACGTCTCGTCATTCTAAGAGGGAGTACATTTTTTTGAGACACCCTGTATATAAACTCTAATGCGACGTAATTTTGAAATTTTAAGATGACATAACGTATTGATTATTATATCAGTTAATTCTGCAAATTTAATTAGACTTACTTTTTAAATGCTCATGGAATATCATGTTTTAATTTCACTCGATCTTATTATGATTGATATTTTCTCAAGTCTACATATCTACTAATTTCTCTGCTTTTTATCACTCGCTTTATTAAACAGTGAATATAACACCAAAGTGGAGCCCAACAACACGACTGCCATTAGTAAGAACAAAAAGATCAGAGGTAAGAAACTGGACACCGTAAACAGCTTCAAGTACTTTGGAGCGGTTGTGACGGATGATGGATCAAAACCTGAATTTCCTGCAATAATTGCTCAGACAACAGCAGTACTGACCAAACTGATGCCCTTATGGAATAACAGAAACACCAGGGTCAGATCAAAAAGAGACTGATGTTCTCCCTGGTCATCACTATATTTCTGTGTGGGTGTGAGTCATAGACTCTAATTGCAAACCTGCAAAGAAGAATACAGGCCACAGTGATGAGATGCTATTGAAAGATCCTCAACATCTCATACAGAGACCTCATTACGAATGAGGAAGTGAAGAATAGACTCATACACGCAGTCAGGCCATACGATAATGTACTGACTACTGTTTAAAAGAGGAAAATAAAGTACGACGGCTATGCAGTTATCAGATCTAGTGCAGACAATCTTGCAGGATTCTTTGTATTAATACATTAGATCCATTGCGCTTTCTGCTTCTCGTAAAGTCAGCTGTCTCTATCGCTCTAAACACTTTCTCACACCTGAGGCTATTCTCTATCTCGACAAATCTACTATCGGACCATGTATGGAGTACTGTTGTAATATTTAGACTGGTGAATCTCTGTCCGATTTGAGGGTTCTTGATAAGGTGCAGAAATGTATTTGTAACTTGATTGGGCACGCCCTTTTTTCTTCTTTGCACCCTCTCGCTCACAGACGTGATGTTGATAGTATTTACAGAATAGACTGAGACTATCATGGCATGTGTCTTTTCTGATATATTCCTTGCTTTCTTTGTTCCAGCTCGTTTGACTCGTTAATCTAGCTGTCTCCATCGATTCACCGTTTTTGATACCTCATTGTAATACAGCTCCCTATTTCAGTAGCTTCTTTTCAAGAACTGCAGGTTTGTGGAACTCTTTTCCTGCAGACTGTTTTCCTCCTACCTATAGCCTTGGTCGTGTCTTTTCAAAACTAAGGCCAATAGACCTCCGTTTTTTTTTTTGCGATGAACATCTTTCGTTCTTGTTAGCTCGTTACACTAAGTGGCTTCATGCCTTGTCTGGAGCGATTTCCATTAAACAGAAAGAAAACTGTACAAAGAGTAAAAAGAAAGAGATGGGAGGACACCATCTCAGAGTAAACGTTGCTGGCGTGAGTAGAACGCTCAGTAAGGGGGAACATCGTGAGGGTTATAGAAAGCTGGTTGCCAGGGCATCTTTTGGCGCCTAACGGCATCCAGACTACGGGACAGATGAGATGATGATAGTTTGTACTTTTGATCCGATTGCACCATGTGTCTCTTTCTGTGTGATTTCCGCATCCATAAAATTAATATATTGCAAGCTATTTCTAGTATTTTCATTCTGCTCTTACCATCCATTCTCTCTTCGCAATTCATTTTCCTCTCTTTCGTTATTTTTATCTTCAACCTCTTTTTCTTTAATAGTCTCTCTTTATTCTATCCCTCTTTCTTTCTAATTATGTACTTTTAAAAATCTGTTTTCTAATGAAAAGGATAACATTTTCTATCAAGCTATAATGCTTAGTGCCATCTTAGATTTATCGCTATCATTGCACTATCGAATACAGAGATTTGAGGTTTGAGATAATGCAAACTCGCTTCATTATACACTCTAAATGTGTGCATGCTACTTCTAAGGGGTTATCCACCGTGTCTACAGTTATAAAGTGTCCTTTCTTTCTTTTGATGTTTTCTACGGTTCTTTCCTTTGCGTTCTGTTTATAGATTGAAGGGGTTTGAATTGTCATTTGTTTTTCTCTCAAAACTAGTTTAATCTAATCTTGAAGATTAAATATGTATTCTAATATTCAAGACTTTAGATAAATCGTATAAATATAATGATTATTTAGAGGAGTAGTGATAGTGTATGAAACATTAAACTTAGGCAAATAATAGAATACATGCGCTAGTTCCTCCATTCACTCTCATTTCATTGTAAAATTTACTAAATTGATCTAAAGAAAGTAGATGATAAATTACAATTTTGTTTTATTGATTTCCTTTAAGATATATTCACGAAATTATTTATAATATGCATTAAATAAAAATAAACACTTAGAAATACTAGATACTCGTAGTTAATTTATTAAAATTAGTTTTAACAAAACAATACCTTAATTAGCCTAACATTTCACGCTATAAGTTACGTTTTTTTGTATATATAAATTAAATATGCTAATAAATATAGTAGATAGATACGATCAACTATGAGATTATCTGTATGTCTAGAGAAGGACGGGGAAAAATAGAGAGAGGGGAGAGATGAAAATAGAGAGATAAGGTGAGAAAAGAAGAGAGACAGATGGAGGAGAGTACGAGTGTCCATAATTTCATGCATCAGTTTTAATCTATTCAATGTGATTATTGCCGCAGGAAACGTCTGTACACATGGCTGTATCACTGAAAAAAAAGCGTTTTCGTCTAAACCTTTCCTACTTGAGAGTCATAAATTATAGTCCCTTACACAGTCGCACATTCTTGATATCTTCTTTCTCTCTGCATTAACTTCCACTTACGTCTCCGTATATCCCAGCGTCTGCCTATTGTTTGTGTATGCGTATGCACGTGTGTGTGTGTGTGCCTGTGTATTCGTGAGTAGATCCCGTTTACGTCTACGTGTAACAGATATGGTTGAGTGTTTATCTTCGTCCTAGGAAGATGTCGTTACATTCAGAATAAACATCTCCGCAAAAATATCTGTTCTTTAAATAAGTGACAAGCCGATAACCCGAGTTTACAAAATGTTGAGTTAAATGTGTCTGAGTTTTTTTCCAGGGGGAAGCATTAAAATAATGATTATTTTTTTCTACTCATTTATTTCTCTCTATCTCTGTCTGCATGTATTTATTATGTATGTCTCTCTTACGCGTATATATGACACCCTTTCAATCTCGAGAAACAATGGACAGGGTCTGTAAGAGTGTCTGCACCGAGAGTCTATAATGCAGCAAGGATTGCGCGATCATCAATCACATCTATCCTGAATCGACGTTTATCGAGATTAGTGGCAAAAAAGTCAGGCACGGCAGTAATTAATGCCGGGATAAGGCAAAGACTAGTGTTATTTAGAAGTTTTCCTTCTTCCAGACTAGTTGCACAACCAAAGATTAAGAGTCTAGTCTACCCTAATATCACATCAATAGTTTGGCGAGGACATACTGTATTATCAGGTTGTCACATCGGTGCTTGTTAGATCACTGAAGTTAAGCGACGTTGAGCCTTGTCAGTACCAGATAGGTGCCAATTTGGAAATACCATGTGCTCTATGGAAGTAGACGACGGTATCTCTCTGAAAAACAACAACGTCGTTATCTGACCGGGATATACACCCGACTGGGGATCGCATGTGATTTTTTCGGAGGAAGCCGGCTGAACGCGATCAGGATTAATGCCGTATAAGGTACTAGGTGCCAGTTAGGTGGGGGTTGTCGAGAAATAAAAATGGTCCGCATGAAGTCAAAGTCAGACACCAAGAAGTAAAAAGCTTGATTGCTGTATTAAGTTTGGATTCTCTGATGTTGGCCCTAGTGAGTTGGATGTAATGGTCAGAGTACGCAGCATGCTGATCTAAGATGGCACGCTGGCCCTTGCAGACGTCCTCATCTACACCACGTTCTTCTGTGCCTGTCGAGTTTTATATCTAAACCAAATTTAAACTCTAGCTGCTCGCGCTGAGAAAGTTATGGTCTACATACAATCATACACATACATACATATTTAATATAGATATATATTTCAACTATATTCAACTATGATTTGTTATTCGTACTTCCGTATAGCGAAGACTCTGGCACTTCAGATCCGATTTCAACCATAAATTCCCAATGCATCACTGGTCGCCAAATGCATGTGCTTACATGTTCTTTTTCTTCAATCTTCCCTCTCATTTTTCTTCTGTATATAGAGAAATAGGGCGAGGAAGAAAGAGAGGGGGGGGGAGATTAATGGAAAATTCCGAATATATGATATTGAGAGATTTTTAATAATCCCTCTTACATTGTATTCTTTTATTGGCCCCTTTTTTCCTTTCTCTTTTCTTCATCTTTCTTTTTTGTATATATCTATATATGTGTGCGTGTTTAACTCTTTTATATTTTATCATAAATATTATTTTGATATCCACATGCATATATGTTTTATCTTTACCAAGAACAATAAGCGTGGCTATATATACAACTGTTTCGTCAGCCTCATGATTAGAACCTCTGATCCAATAACCGTTTACTGTCAAGATTCCAACACTCAAATCGAAGCGGCTGCCATGATGGTCATATTGAATGAAATAGAAATAAATACTATTTATCGTTAAGAACAATTGTAAGTTTCTTAAGAGTGTTCTAGTTCCAAGATAAAGAACTTCGCATCATAACTTAGATATCATTTTTTTCATATTTCTCTCGAACTAAGGGAGTTTGAGGTATTAATTATTATTTTGTAATACATATTATATTAATGTACGCATACATATAAGTTTCATGCATATATGCTAAAAATAATATATCAAGTTGAACATTCACTAAAAACGTAGCTTAGTTCCATAACACAGTTAAAAATTATCATTATAATAGAAACATTAATAGTTAATATAATATATTTAAATATAAAAATGAAAGAAGCAAGTCGCTTTTTTCTTATCATATTAATTAAAAATTGACAACATTGGAATAGCATTTATTATAGGGTCGTAAAATTACCTCCTTTGCAAACATGACATCAGATCGCAGTTTTTTACTGTAATGAGATTGTTTGTTTGTTTTTTTGGAGAACGAAAATCTAATAGTCCTGACCTAAAAAACAGCTCAACCACGATCTCCAATCTATTTTTCTGTCTCAAACTACAGAGGCGGCTACACCGATTTCAAATCCAATCGGATCAATTGTATAAATTTACACACTAATACCGTTTAGAAACGTATGAAACCATAATTCCCCATAACGCAAGTTTCATGACCTGTTCAACTTGAGTTATTTACAATTAAAACATATCCTTCTCTAATTGTCACTCGAACACAAACATATGTCCTACTGAATCGGATGCAATTAAGATTGTTGTGGTACTAGTCGTCACAAAAATGTGTTGACCCCAATTTCTTTGAATTAATTTAACTTAATTAATCAATTAATATTGCGCCAGTAAAATACCTCATCGTGTCACACTATGAAGTATTTTATTATTCTAGCAAGTTTTTGAAATGCAATTTAATAGGTTTAGTTATACGTAATATCGGGCAGATGTCGTTTAAAACCTTTATTAGTTGCCAAAAGGTAGCACCTTTCGGAGTCGACCTCCATGTATGTCCTTGACAAGTCTCTCTGCATCCCAGCATCATGTGACGCGCAAAATATAGTCTTTCCATAGTGAATGACGGTCTGTATGTGGTAAGGAGTTATATCATTTTAAGGTTATCCTGTTGATATGCATAGGCATAGACAAGACACCGCGGATCTAGTAGATTACACTTTGATCACACATCTCGCTATTCCACGGGAGGTTACAAACTGATGATCTGGTCCTTAGAAGAACATGGCGTCGCAGATGATCATATCTATTTGGAAATGGGTAGGCATCAATGCTCCAATATGTGGAGTACCATGATTATATGCAGGTTCGGCGTGCCGCATATGTAATCGGTCATTGGATAAAATTGATTGGTGACTTCATCATCCTCATCATTCTGTTCATTATTATCATCGACCGGTTTATTTGTTATATCAGACGACAATTAATCCTCTTCAAAAACACAAGTTAAGGTTGAAACACTTCCGGGAAATTGAGCGGGACTCAAAACAGGAATGGCAAAGTAGAGGGTCATGTACTTATTGAATTGTCACAATTCATTTATTATAATTTTTACCCCCCTCCACCATTTATGAATGTCTTTTCACTGTAGTAAAGATAACACTTCAGTTTTATACACGTTGAAAAGTTACTGTAAACATTTACTGTTGTCGTCGTATTCTAAATAATCTGTTCCAACTGCCAAGTCTAAAACGCCTTTGTGGATATATCCGAAATATCGGTAAGTTTGATCGGGTGTCCTGCTGGCTTGGTAGGTCTAGAGCAGGCGCGAAGCCTTATCCACGAATAATAGCGATAGAGAGGTGCTCGTAAAGCCATGGGAAAGTGTCCTTTCCGAGAATCACGTCTGGACTGACCAGATGCCCGTCTTTAAAGAAACAAAAGCAACTGCAATGAAGCTAGTTTCAACATGAACCAAATACATGAATTTTCAGAAATGTACATACACATATATGTTTAGGAATTTGGCCTGACGAATTCGTTCGGGAATGAAAAAAAATCGTTACTGTGCAGCTTACTTGCCACAATTGTGCTTTATACAATTTATACAAATACTTTATATATATATAGAATAAAAATATGCTTTGTGCAAGTAAGAAACACAGAAACTTTAATGTTTACTTCACCCAACAAAAAAACAAATTCCTAATGCCTGATGATTTGCACCGAGAATGAAAAATAGACGTTCATGTGCAGCTTGCTATGAGTATATTTCCATACTACTTTTTTTATTATAGAAATCGCTCGAGACAAGGCATGAATCCACTTGATGTAAAGAGCTAAAAAAATGCTACTTCAAGGTCAAAAACTAGTCAACGACAAGCGTGACATGGATAGATTCCTACCCAGAAAACAGCAATACTGACCCTTTGTCATAAACATCGCTCATGGAATGTGAGGACTAAAGGAAAAATAAGGGAAGCGAGAGTTACGAAGCTGCCGAAAGTAAACCAAAGGTTCACTTTCTACTCTATTTGATAAAGAGGATAATGAGACGGATATAACTCACCACACGCAGACGGTCATTCAAATAGGTAAACACGTACCAAAAACATCCTGTTGTGCGTTCTTTTTCCCTATGTTTTTACAGATATCGAATAAATGTAAAATGTGTGTGTGTGTTCTCTCTTTCTCTCTCTCATGTATATATATATATATATATATATATATATATATATATATATGTGTGTGTGTGTGTGTGTGTGTATGTAAAGGAGTAATGCTACCAACATTTGTAAAAAGATTTTTTCAACATTTATTTATTATTTTGTTATTTTATAATTTTATAATATTATATATTTTATCATTTTATAATTTTATATATTTTATCATTTTTTAATTTTATATAACGCGTTTCAAGCGGTGGTCCGCTCTCATCAGATATGTAAATCCATTTGAAGAAATGTCTTTCGATTTGAAAGAGTGTTGTTTCATTTGAGAAAATGATAACACATTTACTCAAATGAAACAACACTCTTTCAAATCGAAATACTTCTCTCTCCCCCTCTCTGTCTCCATGTCTCTCTCTCATATATATATATATATATATATATATATATATATATATATATATATATATATATATAGTTAAAATGGAAAAACGGAAGACCTGAAACTCAACGTTTCGTCCAGCTGTTACGTGAGCTTTATCAAGAGAGAAACAGCTAAAAGAACGATAAGATCTGTTATTTTGTGGAATATACATAGTGATAGCGTATAATTAATCTAAATCTATGAAACAAGAGAAAAACTAAAATACGTACATATATATATATATATAACAATTTTTTGTAGTCGACATCTAGCGCTCTACACCTGAGCCAAGACCACCCTTGTGTTAATGCGAGTACTTGTATCGCATTCTAAATGATCTTATTTATTTATTTATATATATTTTAAATTTACGATTCTCATAATTGAAAAGTAATATATATATATATATATATATATATATATATATATATATATATATATACATACATATGTGTGTGGAGGGTGTAGATGTGAGTGTGTTTTCCTGTGTTTTGAAACCGGAAACTGTGTACAATAAATAGGGATAAACAACACAGAGACATCACGCTATATATATATATATATATATATATATATATATATATATATATATATATATATATACATATATATATATATATATATATATATAGAGAGAGAGAGAGAGAGAGAGAGAGATAGAGATAGAGGGGGAGAGAGAAATCATGAACGTAAGAGAAATAGATAGGAACACACATAGATAGAGCCGGGAAAAAGTATAATGGAATGAAAAAAAACTACACAAATTCTGAACTTCGTAACTTTCTTCAAGTCACTATGAACGAGATTTTCCTATAAGATATACTCATGCTCCCTGAAAGAAAATAAATTAAGTTTACCTTATATTTACCTGTTGAAAAAATTTAGACAGGTAAAAATATTGAAACCTGTTTGAAACGCACGCAATGACATGAATGCATGAAGGCAACATTAAAACGATCAATATTCTAACGAAATTTTACGAACCATTATTTTTTTGATTTAAAACAGTTAATTGCTTAATACGTGTTCCTGTTTTTCTTAAAAGGAAAATTATAAATAAAAAAAAATCGCTATTTATTTTCTGTGATGAAACAAATTCATATATATATACAATTATATATATATATATATATATATATACATATATATATATACTATTATGTATATATATATACATATATATATATACATATATATACTATAATGTATATATATATACATATATATACTATTATGTATATATACATATATATACTATTATGTATATATATATACATATATATACTATTATGTATATACATATATATACTATTATGTATATATATATACTATTATGTATATATATACTATTATGTATATATATACACTATTATGTATATATATATATACTATTATGCATATATATACTATTATGCATATATATACTATTATGCATATATATATATATATATACTATTATGCATATATATATATATATATATATATATATATATTATGCATATAAATATATATGTGTATGTGTGTGTGATGCACTTAGCTGCTTTTTTTGTTGAACACATTTCTATTTTTCTCTTTGTGTTATGGTTTGTTAATATCCAGCCTCGCGAACTAAACAATCGCTTGTTTTCTAATGTTTGCCGCACAAATAATAGAATAGAAAAACAGCTTAATGCATTACACACTGTATAGTGTCGGAAATAAATGTTCAATATTATATATATATATATCGCAAAATAAAAATAAAAATAAAAATATGTAAAAATAATCTGAATAGAACATTTTAAGACAAAATAGTATTTTTTATATTTTCAAACTAATAAATAATTATTATCAAATAAATAGTAAAAAAAAAAAGGATAACGAACCATTCAGTGTTGGACGACAACGCGGGACGACGGCTGACATAGACGCTTTGGTCTTCGGGGTCTGCTTTTGTGACTTCATTGCTTTACGGCAACCTCTACTTTTTTCCCCCTCTTTTTTTTAATTCATATATTCTTAAAAAAAGACTGGAGAAAATGCGAGTTCCAAGTTGAG
>OY744519.1:69351811-69356811 GCA_963556195.1 Sepiola atlantica
TAATATTAATGCAATATTTTCCATTTCTAAAAAAAATTAAGATATTTATTTAAAAATTGTGACTGACAGACAGACAGACACACAGACACACAGACACACACATAGAAAGTACCCCTTATATTATGAGTGGATGATTATCAGAGAGAAAGTATGGTTACCAAACATAGAAATATGGTTAGAAACCAAACAGACATACTAATTTGAACAAGAAAATTAACATAGTCATGCTTTGATTCAATATTTCGCCAGTACATAGCGCGAAATATTCACTCAAACTATGACCCTCTGTTAACTTATTAAATATTGAATAATTCTTGCTGAAATTACTCTATTTTTTTTTACTATACCCCTACTGCCATGTTTATTACCTACGCATACACATACACATACACACACTCATATATATTGATGATTTCAATTATTTTCAAATCACATTCCAAATAAAAGTATACACACAATTATTAAAGATGTTTATAGTTGTTTTAAGACCATGTTTATTTAAAGTCATATAATGAAACAAAATTTTTTCAAAACATTAAATCATTTCAGAAAAAAATTTCGTGAGTACCTAAAAAAAACGGAAATCTCTGCCCCACCCCCATAAAACCAAGCGTGTAGGGATGTGTTCGCTTAACAAAACAAAACACAGTTTCACTCGAATTAAAAATGTCATTAAAGAAAACAAATATAAAAGTTTCCGTGCGATAAATAATTAGTTCAATTCTATAATTTTCATGATCAGAATTAGATTGTTTGTATTGTTATGAAATAAAGTTCCAAAACACTGAATTAACGTTCGATTTTCAGTGCGTTATCAAGTAAGATAATGCACTGAAAATCGAACCGTAATTGAGTGTTTTAATTTCTGGCGGACATTGTGTTGCTGAGTTTTAAAAAAATATTTGGGAATAAAATTCGTCCAAATTATCTCCACATGAAAACCGTCCTAGCGTCTAACTGTGCCCTCGGGGAGGGGTAGCAATTAGAGACATTTACATTATTAATAAACATCCATGTACAAATGAAATTCTATTAAATATCTCATCCGATAGTAACCAAAAATTACCTCTATATCCATTTTTTACAAGTTCTACGTGAGTTCTCTTCATTTTGTATCCTACAATATTTTCAAAAAATATATTACTCTATCAGCCAATAAACGAACAGTTATGTTTTCAAGATATCAAATCAGATAATTTATGAAAATATGTTTAGTAGATAATTTTAAAAGAAGAATGGCAGACTTTTATTGGATGTTTTCGAATTTATTATATATATATATATATATATATATATATATATATATATATATATATATATATATATATATATAAAGTCAATGTCTGTTTGTGTGTTATAGGAATTGATATGTCATCAGTTACGACATTCAAATTAGTGTCAATGAAGGTTATATTTTTCAAAGAATCAAAAGACACAATTTAAATTTTCCTTCGAGTCTATCTGGGGTAACTAGGGAAATTATCGGTTAGGTCCATACAATAACCAAAGTGTATTAGAACGTAAAAAACGAAATTATTATTTTTTAAAAGATTTTTTCATCGTTTTATAAAACAAAAAAAAGTTAAACAAATAATATCTTAGTGTATTTAAAAAAAAGTTTTAAGTATTTGAAGTAATTATTTGTATTGACATTTTTAAAATTAAAAATAATTAAATAAGAACGAATTCTTTCCGATTCGTGAAAGTCATTTGCCGTTTTACAGTTATCTGTAAAAAAACGCAGCGTCAAGAAGGAGGTTTTTTAAAGGTTTTCTAATTTTTACCTAGAGGTCGATTCGGAATTTGACTTTGAAAACATTGACAAAGCATCGTATATTGAACAGATAAAATCAAACCCTTCAATAAAAACAAACGACTTGTTATTTATAAAATTACTTATTCATCTATTTTTTTCTTCACATTCTTCTTTTTTCTTCACCTTTTCTTCTTTACCATTTTCTTACCTTCTTCTTCTACTACTTCATCTTCTTCTACATCTTCTAAGCGTTACTTGTAAACCGACATACACGATAGACACGAACAAAAGTCATCCACTAATCAACAAATCTACATACTTACACGTTTCTACAGCGAAAGTATGGCGGCAACAGGAGAACATGGCCACAGATAGGCGATCAAATCCACATATGGTTTATATTAGCCTTATATACACGTGTATACAATCATCATCTATTAAATAAAGAGTGCATATTCCTATCTGGAAACGAAGGGATATACACTAGAATAATGGTTAGCAGGTTTGACTGACCGAGCAATTCGCGTTTCAAGTCCGTTTCTTTAATAACCCTCGAACTTAGATCGGAGTGGAGTGTTGTTCTCTTATAGTATGCTATCCTTCCAGGCATTACCGCGTCTTCCTTTGCGAGACGGGGAGTTTGTTGGTAATCACTATTTAATCATATTGTGTCAACCGATCTCAAGTTATCATGTTTACAAGGTACTAACTCTTCTTTCTTCCCCACTCTCTCTTTTAGTCATGCGACGTCATAACTGTTTCTATTAATTCCCACAGTCTAATAGTAATGACCTCAGGTTCAGTTAGTTGACACCGATTGAACTTTCATTTCATATTATTCTTAACTAACCAATGTATATGCTAATCGATCTACTAGCCCAATATCTAACAGCCTGAGGAACCGACTAGTCCGAACACGAAATATTTTACACCTATTATCAAAACAGCCCCATGTTGCTCGCAACTGGAGTTACCACTATTAACTGACATCATGTCGAATTTTGCTGAAGTAGGAGGCAAATAAATATTCCTACTGAGTATTCATTAAGGGTATTTTGTAGCTAACTAGAATACTCTGGCAGGGGAGTTTTACATTATTCATAATGTTTACTGACGAGACACATCAGGCTGGAAGCTACAAATAAAAAAATGAATCCTCTTGTTAAAAAGTAATTAAAACGTAATTGTATTATTAATTTCCATGACGCCAGTCTCAGACAATGGACAGTGGAGTTTATAAGGATTTGTTAAACAAATACAATTTCAGAGTGTATTTTCAAAATTTAGAGCAGACGATATCTTTGGTTGGAAACAAAGGAAATTCGAAGAATGTCTATTTACGTCAATTGTTACGCAGGCAAGAGGAATCGATATAGATAAATAGACAAACAAACACACAGGCAGCAGAAAAGAGAAATGAGAATACAGTGCAAGAGAGAGATGAACACATTCATGCAGCCAGGCAGACAGGTACACAGACACACGATAGTTCACGGCAGTTCGCTTGCGCCCACTCACATACGCATGTCAACATACACACAAAAGAGTAAAGTAACAGTAAAATCTAAAGTAAAGTAAATGTATCTATATTTAAGCAATGAACTCTGTACATCACCCGTTTCTTTTCGGATAATGTTTACTGGAATGCATTTTGGCGTTTAATTGTGTTGTTAATTAAGGTTTCCTTGAAGTAAGAAGATAAGAAATAAATTATAAAAAGGTCAGAAATTCAAATTTGACATACCTGAAAAAACGTGAGCGGAAAAACACAAGCAGAGGACTGAAACCAAGTGAACAAAAATGAACACACGCGTTGGCATGTAGCTCTTAACATATAGATATTTACTGATTCACTCTATTTCCCTGTATGCCGAATATTATACTTGAAGTAAATGGAAAGACATGTATTCGGGTAAAAACGTTCTCGTGTTTATTAACTATACTTACTCAAGAACTCGTTAGACAAAGAAACCCTGAAGGGTTGACCATTAGTTCCACCCAGAGCAGATCCTGTAACCCAGTCAATTAGGTTTTTCAGCGCTCCATCTTTCATGAATGAAGTTCTTTGTCGCATGAGATTAGCTTCATCGTTATAGCATCATAGAAGAATTTGGATGGTGCCTAACAATCTGAAGAGAACAGAAAAATGTACTATTCTGTAGAAGGATTTAACTAACAGAATTTGGATTATAAAGCTTTTGTGTTTAATATATTTCTTTTTCTCGTGTTGCTTTCCTCCTACCACCCCTACCATTCGCCAGTCTAAAATAAATATGTCCAATTATCCAAACATCGTTTTGCATCACTGAGTGAATTTTTGCAGCTTGGAGTAATTTTAAATAAACATTTTCTAAAAATGTTTTCACGAAAAACTGTACGAAATTTTACTACACAATTATAGGTTTAAAGTCGACGTTTAACTTCGTGGTATACAGTGACCGCACAATAGGGTGAACAAAAATTCGACTTATTGAATCCTAAATAACATTCACAATCTTTTCTGCAATATTTTGTACGAATAAACTTCGTTTATGTTTCAATTGTCCACAATGTTTCAGTCATGATCGTCTAACACTCTTTGTTTTATCGCCGTTAAATGATAAGCACACCTGGATACGACGTTCAAAATTGTGAACAACTCTGACGCACCCCTTTGTTGGCTCTAAGTGAGTGACTTCGTTTCCCTTAGCGTTCAAGTGTAATATTTTTTCATGGACCCTGAATTTGTGGACCCACTTGTACTGGAGTCTATGCTGGTTTAGATATTAAGGACATGACAAATAAAAGGATGAAATAAATCCTACGATATGACTTAAAAAGGAAAAGCGGAAGACTCAACGTGTCGCCCAGCTGTTGCACGGGCTTCATCAAGAGCGAACAAACTCTTTGCCACTTTTAGCTTTTAGGCTCTTGATAAAGCACACGCAACAGATGGGAAAACGGTGAGTTTGACCCCTTCCGCTTTTCTTTTTTAATTCATATTAACTACATGGACATTTTCTCTAAATGTGAGCTTCCACTATAACCATTGATTAAGTCTTTTCTGGAACTGTCCAAGTCACTTTTTAAACTATTCTTCCTTGCAATTCTTCTTTTTCATAAACCAATATTAAAGCAATTGCTCAATTATTAAATATTTTACGGACGTTTCCATGGGTGACATTTGTTAGGGGTCACAATGTAGGTTTAATACAAGCATCTTTATTACCATCTACCAACTTTTGGGGCTATAGATCTCGAAAGC
>OY744519.1:69364311-69376811 GCA_963556195.1 Sepiola atlantica
TCATTTTTATTTTATTTTAATTAATTTTTGAGCATAAGTGATTTTTAATTCTTTGATTTGATTTAAATATATATTCAAAATAATTTGGTTGTCATTTAATTTTTATTGAACCTTCGTTTTCCTTTTCTGCTTCTCCATTTATAATGTTGAGAGGTTTATCGCACTGACAGTGAAATAAAAACTAATAGTATACAAAATAAAATAGACGAACTTCAGCTTCTTAATATACTCGAGATGACTAATCTGCATATTGATTTGCAAAATGATATATTATAAGTTTATTATGATTTATTAGTGCTTTCCAATGCAATGGCTGATTTACGGAGAGTTTTATTGAGGGTTTTCCATATCGTGAATAGACAATTAGTATTTGGTGGGTCAATAGAGTCTTTCTAACTGTTTTCAGGTAAATTTACTGTGAGAGTTGCGACCTTAATCGTATTCTAAATTATAGACAAAGCCCCATTCAACAAAAACACATACACTATGATAAAACAAACAAGTCAGTATCACCCACATTTATTTCATTATGAAATTAAATTCCACCATAATGCATTTCAGTTCATTCATACACAAGTCAGGTATTTCATTATTTTGTTATATAATTTGTGGCCCTGTTTATGGGCAGGAAAGAAAACACGAACACGGGGTTTAGCGAAAACAAGTATATTGAAGAAAAGTGTAATACAACAGAAGAAGAGTAGCGGTACGTCAGTCTTGATTGCCAGTATAGACTGAGAAACAGATGCTTCCAGTATTTATTATGAATGGAAGAGGCCAAAGTCAGTTATAGGTGCAATACCATAACACCCACTCCCAAGCTTTATCTTCTCAGGGGTATTAATTTTGGATTCACTAAGATAAGATCCTGAGAATTCCTGTTCCTTTTAAGTTGTCGCTTTTCTGAGGCTGCTTGTGGTACTGGTATGTCGAAAGGAATCGTATATTATGTCCATAACGTCTATTTCTACCTACGAAGTGTTGTCAGTGTCACTCGACTGTCGTTTCCTAATTTGATTTAGGTGTCTCTAATGGGAGAACTGAGATCCTTGCATTATGTAAACCAAATTTCCAATTCTATCGTACCAAGTTCCCAGAAAGATGTGTTATTTTTAAACATCTTCGAAATATACTTTGCCCCCTTGGATATCTCGTTGTATAGCTATAGAGGTTCGATCTTCTTTTGTCTGTTTAGGCAGTAATTTGTCAAAAGCGGATTTCACTTTCCGCGCAAACAGGAGATAATCAGCATAGTGGGATGCTGTACACTTTTGAAAACTGCTGCAGGGCCGTTTCCGTGGAAGTGCCGCAAGCTTTTTTCATGTCTATTTTTAGAGTGCCAACAAAACGTTGCGCCTGACCGTTTGACCTATGATAATACGGGGAAGTCGTGATGTGTCTGATCTGGAAAATCGCACAAAACCATTTGAAGTCAGAGTACGTAAATTGCGTTCCGTAGTCACAGACAAAACAATCGACCACTCCAAAACAAGCGAACAATTTGTGCAGGAAGTTTATCGTTACTTCCGTAGTGGGCTTTTTACATTGTAACACTTCGAGTAATTTGGAAAAAAAACTATCGACTACAGTCAGATAGTAAAATCTCTCCAACGGGCTCGAAAAATCCACTGGTATCATTGTCCAAGGTTGGTCCGTCTTTGGCTACGGACTATGTTTGATATGAAGTGCCCTACCGCCAAGGCAATCCTTTTCACGTATTTACGATGTTCTCAATATCCTACTCCATTTTAGGTCAGTACACAAAGCTGCGCATCAAACTTTTAATCTTATTTGTCAACGCATGGTCAACGTGAAAATCCTTCAGGATTCTCTTGGGAAAGTTTTTAGGAATGACGACTCTCTCGTTGTACAAAAGTACATTGTCGCATAATGCAAAACTGTCTGCAAAATGTTGGCCTTTATTAGCAATTTTATTTTTTGTACTTGTAATGAATTCATCATTAGAAGCTTCCTATTTACTTTCATGTAGAGTCACCGGGAGCCTTCTTCCGTGTTGCACAATATATTTTTATCTCCCCTCCCACTCGACAGGAAGTAATAACAGTGTCTTCTAGTGGCTCTCTCTGTCTTGGCACCAGTCTATACAATCCATCCGCGTGATAGATTCTTTTAATGGTAGATACTCCATTTTAAAATAATAATTCACTAAAATTGTTCCTTATTCGTTGTATACACAGGCAGACCTTTTTTTCGAACCAAAATTGATTAACAATTTATTGTCCTTCTGTACTGTGAACAATCTACAGTGTATATAACGGTGGAACTTAGTTACAGCAAAGATTATTCCTAAAGCCCCTTTCTCAATTTGGGAGTACTGCTTCTCTGCAGGAAGCAGCGTCCTTGATGCATGCGTTACGGGGTTATGCGTTCCATCCGGCATTACATGAAGAATTCACGCTCCTAATCCGTATGAACTAGCGTCACGTGTCACTATGATGTCTAAGTCTGGTTTGTAATGCGTAAGGAATAAACCTCATCTTAGCATTTCAATAATTTTATCGAATGCTACGTCGCGTTCGGGCCTCTGCTATTAAACCTTATCCTTGATTAATAGTTAATTCAGTGGAACACAGAGGTTGTGCATCTCTGGGATGCTCTCTAGTGCTGTGACGTTTTCATACGCTGACATTTTCTTAATAGCGGTAACCCGTCCTTGTCTATAACATGACCCAGATATTTTATTTTTTCTAAAAACAACACAATTTTCCTCTTTAACTTAAAACCCGTAGTCCCGGATTCTCGAAAAACCTTGGTTGACATGTTCCCGGTGTAGTTCTATTTATTTACTGTTGATTAAGATGTCGTCAAGGTATACAATCGTAAAATCAACTTCGCCCAGCATGGTATCCATCACTTGCTGAAAAATTGCGGGAGCAACTTTAATCTTGAAAGCTAGCCTTTCGAACTCGTATAAACCGCGATGCGTATTTATACACAACAGTTTAGAACTCTCTTTTTCCACGGGTGTTTGAAGGTACGCTTCACTCATCTATTTTTGAAAAAAATCTGTCTCCATTGTATTTTCAAAAAACTTCCTCCAAGCTATACAGTTGGTAGTGATACACCTTTAGTGCTGCATTTAATCCCGTTGAAAAATCCGCACACTAGCAGATTTCTTTTGATTTCTTCCTTACAAAGACCGTGTGTGTATTCCTCTTTTGATAAGATGCCGGTCGTCACTCGTCGGCCCAATTCCGCATTTATTTTGTCTACCGAGGCAAAAGGCACAATTCTTTTTCTCTTAAATACGGACTGAACGTTCTTGTTCAGTTTAAATTTTGCTGCCACCTTTTTTCTGATTCGGTTGTCCGACTATATATTTATTGGGGAATCGTATTTATTTGTCACTCCTATTAGTGGCAAAATATTATTAGTGTCTTTTAACACGAGTATTTTTAACCTTTGGTAGTTTCTATTAGGGTCACATTTGTAATTATGTCACCTTCAAATGTTATTTCATCACCAGTCACTGTACTAGCTATTCTGTTGGTTCCCAACAGGTTTTGTTTATTCAACCTCTTCTACATATGCAGATGTATTATTGATACGCTCGATACTGAATCTAATTGTAGTTTTATATTTTTATCCAGGATTTTTACGTACACATATTTCCTTAGATTGATGCAGTCCTGTTTATTTGTACCTGTGGCTTGAACTCGCGTTTTATTTACTCTATTAGTTTTACAGTGCGAATTTTTTGTGTCTGACTGCAGGCTGACACAGCAACAACAAGGGCTCGGTGGAAAATTATGACGTTTCACATGGCTGGTTTGTCTGTACAGAAGTGCGTGACTCCCTTTTTGTTTTGAATTGTTTTTGAGGGACAGCTGAATTTTGATTTTTTACGTACTTTGGTAATGTGTGCAATGCCCGACTCTTCGATGTCCTCCAATCCTGCTTAACACTTATAAATTTCTGGCAGTCTTCAGCTAATTTCTGTAATGTATAGTTCGGTTCATTTTCTAATTTATTCAGAACCCTCCGTCTTTTCCTGATACCAATCATTGAACGAAAATTAAGCATTTAAATTTATCAGCACTAAGTTCGGCTAATTTAAAATCGCTGCAGTGTTTATTGACGACTGCTGCGAACATTGAATAATCTTCGTTGTCGTTTTTACTAGGTTAAAACACTTCCAGCGTCTGTGAAACAATGAAGTATTTGGGCTAAATAATTCCGTTAAAAGATTTATTGCTTCAGCAAAAGTCAAATTGCTCGTTTTACTTAGCAGCATGAAATCCGCAAACTTAGTAAGTTCGAAATTCCACTTCACCAGTTGCAGTGGGGTCATTTTTTAAATTTTCTCAAGAGAATCGTTAATGTTGCTATTGTGTTCTGCGTAAGTTCGAATATTTCGTCGCCAGTTGTTGTGACCCTGTTTAGGGGCCGGAATGAAATCATGAACTCGAGATTTAGATAAAACAAGTATATTGGATAAAGTACAATACAACAGAGGAACAAGAGTAGTGATACATTAGTCTTGACTGCCAGTATAGACTGGGGGTTACCTAACACCGGGTAGCAGATACTTCCAGTATTTATTATTCAAGGAAGAGTCCAAAATCTGTTATAGGTACGGTACTATACCAATAATTCTAAAACGGTACAAAAATATTGTGAATAAAGGTTCAGCATTTTAGATGAATGAAGTCTTGTCGGTCCTTTCCGGTGACTTTACTTCTGGGTGTTGCGATGCTGTGTTAGCTCAACTTCCCCGGGCAACCGTTGGGCATGCGTCCTTCTAATATTATATTAAAGTGAAGACGTATGACAAAATATCCTTGCGATTTCACGATGTTATCTAAAACATTACTAAAACCTTAAAAAATATCAACGATACATTTATATTGCTGAATTATAACAGTAATTGTATACTTCAGAATAATATTGAGTTATTTAAGTTTAACATAAAATTGGTTTCCCTTTTCGTTTTTTTACTTGTCATTAAACAAAAAATCAAATTTAAAAACTGTTGTTTCGTAAGAACGTTAATTTTATATAGAATGTACATAGTAATTGGCTCCCCTCTAAAAAATTTACATTTAAGTTTTTCGAAAGTATTTTTATCGGAAGATCTGCTGTAAAATAATATGATAAAAAATGGAAAAACATTTTAGAAGCTGTGAAAAATTATTTGAGAATGATATAAATCGATAACCATGGGGGATCATTTTAATAGCAACCGGCCCATCAACAATAAACCACGTGTGGAGCAATATGAGATTTAAAAAAAACACCAAGACGGAAATAGGAACACTGAGTAGCTGAAACAAATGAAGAAAGATCTTCAGGACATTGAGGAACGAACAATAATTGATATGAATAAAAAAAGCACCCTAGATGGCCTTAGAAAAATGGCAAACTGTAAAGCACCTAGCCACAACGGAATGTATTGATTCTGATATAACCTAAGTAGGTACAGACACGAATCGAACATATCGGAATAGAAGACGAAAGTAATAACTGTATTAATTTAAAACCTACAGAAATGAGCAACGACAGACCGATAACCTGCATACAGACTATATGGAAAATCTTAATGGTACAACTGAGCGTATAGATCTATCACTCCCTTAAGAGCCGCGGGCTACTTCCTGGCGAACAGAAAAGATGCCGAAAAGCGACAAGCGCTTCTTCTTGTCATTTTAATAACCTGGTCTACATCGAGCAAAATATACAGAAAAAGTAAAATTAGAAGGAAAGAAAATAGATATATTACGGACTGACAGAAGGAGCATAGGACACAATCCTTACAGCATGGATAATTGAATGCTTTAAGATGTACAAGATGTCCAACAAAATTATCATCAACGTTATGGAGAAAGCCATGGAAACATGGAGACGGGGACTGACAGATGCTGACAATATTTTATAAAGTTACCGAGACGTATTTTCCAGTGATACTCTTTACTTACATTACTTTTTATAATAGCCCTCAACGACATAATCAAGAGATACAATACATATTTACGGACATGAAGAACAAATTAACACCAGTTATATAGATGATGTCAAGCTATTTATATAACATAACAGGTGCTAGAAACAGTAGTAAACCCATCTAACATATGAAGCTATTGAATACCGAATGGAAAAACGTGCACTAAACAAGAAGAAGAACGGTAACTTAGAAACAAGGACACGCTTTAAAATATCGAATAGAGAAGTGACGAGGGTACTTGGTGAACGTTATACCTATAAATATCTGGGAATTCTGAAGGCAGGCAGAACCAAATCAACAGAAGTGAAGATGCTGATGAGAATAGAATAGCTGAGAAGATCAAGAAAGATCTTTGTAACTATATTATATAGTAGAAACCTAATAAAAGGAATAAATAATAAAGGGTAGCATCAATAGTAAAGATTCTTCCTAGACTGAACAAAAGATAAAGGAAACACATAAGCATACACAGGGTACTGCACCCAGAGGATACCGATCGACGTTTTGTAAAAACAGGAAAAAGAAGGGGTAAAACGACCGGTAGGTATTGGGCAATGGGATAAAACAAGTAGAAAATAAAGAACACAAAATACGGAGAGGTATATTACCACCGCAAAAAGCATCGCCAAGGTGAAAAGTACGGAGAGCGGCAAACAGGAAACAAAAATGCTAGAAAAGCAAAATGGAAGGGAAAGCAGCTAGATGGACGATTTATTAGATTGCCCAAAGTAATTGCACACGAGGCCACATGGAATGTCCACGGAGGGGATACATGAACAGAGAACAGAATCGCTACTAATAGCCGCCCGAAGCCACACGATCAGAGCGAATTACATAAAAGCAACTATAAACAATACCCAGAGAAAAACAGAAAATGTAGAGCCTGTGGACAGAGAGGCGAAACGGTAAACCATGTCATCAATGAATACAGCAAACTGGCCCCAAAAGGAATATAAAACACGCAAGCAAGAAGACAGTAATAATTGTCAACAAGAAAGAAACACTATCATATAATACATTTCGTCGCAATATGAATTTTCAGGGAAGCAAACTAAGCAACCACATGGAGCTTGCCAGAGAGCTGAAAGGAAAGTGGAACATTGAGAGAACGACATTTGTATCAATAAATGTAGAACCACTCGGAATATTTCTAAAACTTGTCAAAACACCGTCTAGGAGAAATTGGAATCAAAGGAAGATTTTACAGCATAATTGTGTTGACACACCGGTTTTCGTTAGATTACCGAAATCAAGCAAAGTGAAGTCTAGCCAGTACCAGATGGGTGACCATTTGGGAATGCTAGGCGCTGTATGTCATCTTCCCATGACCGGGATATACATGCGGCTAGGGACCACTTGTTAATTTTATATTCCCTGTAAATTTCTACCTTCGGAGGAAGCACGCCCAAGGCAAATACCACACTAGTCATTAGCTGTTCGGAACGATCTGAACAATAAAACCGACGGCAATGATTAAAAACAATCTCCAAGATGCTGATTCCGTAAATTCCTGGGATAATCTGGGAAGAGGTTAAAGTACAAAATCTGTATCTAGAAGACTCCATTTTTGTCGTAGATGCTTGCACAGCGGATGCGACATAGATGTCCGATATTGCGTCCTACAAACTTTGTCAACGTTAAGATGAACATTTTTTCTCGTGTAAGGTTTGGTGACTTTTATTAATATTTGCTACACATGTTTGACAAAATAAAAATGCACGTCATGTACGGCTATGTGCAGAGTCATCTACCTTAGAATGTTTGTCGAATGTTGTGTTAAAACCATCCTGCCTCGTTAGTATTGGTGAGGATTAGATAACGCTATGTAAGATTGTGTAAGCTGAAAATCTTTTGTACAAACATCGACTTCATGAGAGCCTAAAATCGAATATACCATCCAAAATGGTAACCGATTTTAGTTATATATTTCGGTTAAGGCGCCTTTGAGCGGCGACAGGTTTTCAAAAGAATTTCTAAGGCTGTTTTACATCGACTTATGACATTTTGAGGTATATATTTTCATATTTAGAGATATATAACAGATACATGTGTGCTCCATCCATCTTGTAAATGACGATTAATGATACTAAGTTACAATTAAATCCCACACCTACCTAAAAGGTACTATTGAGAGAATTCACCAGACGATGAAAACAGTGATCGTTGGATTCCATTTTTTTGATTTCTTTATTTTTTGACCCACAGCTAATCGGCGTAAGGATGGGTAATATAGGTTATATTTAGTTTAATTTAGTTATGATTTAAAGGGGCAAAACGGGTCTTGATCTACAATCTTCCTAGAGCTGGTTTGCAAACCTATAATTGCTTAAGGAGTAGATGGGCTCTGTCTATCGCCCGGCGTTGGCACTCCTTTGCCTATTAGCCAGGCGTAGAGGTACAAGCGCTGGGGCGCCTCTAAAGACTCCTAGTGTTTGGCCTTGTTTCCTGACTAGGGCAATGAACACCGTCTCTCTTTCTCTCTATCTGGGCAACTTGGAGGAGGTTTTTTCGCCACTAAGTCCTACATGACTAGTCTGGGTCGCTCTTGTCCCGACAGGTTAAGGGTACTGGTTAGACAGCTTGTCTGGCTGCTGTTTCCGACTGGTAGTTAGAAGCCCTATCTCTTAGGTAGCGCTAAGAAAGGCTGCTCCATCAACAGTTGCGTAATATCGTAGGTAACTGTATATCCCATGTCACGCATAGAAAGGCACCCTATAGTTATCCCCGGTGAGCTTTCCCGAGGCCACATCCCCCATGGACCAAGTCACGACTAATGGACTGGTTGTGTGAGCTTATTGGTGCCAAACAAGCACTCACCTTTCCCTCCTAACTCAATCTCAAAACAAACATAATTTTTTTTTAAAAAACCCTAAACCAGACACCCAACAAAAAAAACATCTTCGTCTCCACCCGTGAGGCTCGCATTCCCAGATATCCGGGGACTTAGAACCACCATTAACAAAGTAGAAACTTTTCTCCTGACAAACTCCCCGTCTATCCTAGCACTAAGTGAAACAAAGCTTCAATCCTCAATCCACTCTCACTACTTTGGCATGACTGACTACCTTTCACTCTACCGTAAGGACTCTGACAAACATATGTCCGGGCTAAGAGTTTATGTTCGGGACACACTCCCCTTGACTAGAGAACATAGGTTAGATTCAGATGAACAAGCCTACATGTGTTTTAGATTGACCTTACATCACAGAGTTAGTTACTTATATTTCTTATACCGTTCTCCTTCGACCCAGGACTGTACCCTGCTCGACTCTGCCTCTGAAAGCTTAGATAGAGCACTCTCACTCGACTCGAATGTCTAAATACATGTATTTGGGAATTTTAATGTACACCCCGCGACTGGTTGAGATTCCCCAGCTATACTGATGCAGCTGGGAACTCTACTTTTAATTTCTCCTCAGCTCAGGACCTCTCCCAGACTGCCAATTTTCCGACCCGCCCTTTCTCGCGTGCGGACCAGCAAGCCTCACTTCTCGACATGTTCTTGACCTTACTATCCGAGGCTTGTGTGGCGAATCTCCATACCCCGCTCGGAAACTCTGATGACGTTGTGATAATGATACTTATCACCTTAAAAACTCGCCCAATAGCTGAAGAGCTGTTGCTTAAAATGACGGGAAACAATGAACAGGCTGATTTTGAAACCCTCAGGGATCACATCAGCAACGCCCCATGGGGTGACATCTTCTAATTCCTTGCTGATCAGTGTGCAAATAAGCTAACCAAATGGGTCAAAGCAGGCATTGATGCTTATGACCCAACGCAAAAATTCTTCAACAAACCCAACTCTCTCCAATGGTTCACCTCAGAATGTGCAGCTGCTATTTCTGAGAGACAGAAGGCATTCCGAAAATTCGGCCGCCATAAGTCAACTGTGAATAGACAGAAAGTTAAAGAGGCAAAACATGATTGCGAAGTAGTGATAGATGAAGCAAAAAACGCATTCAGTCACGGAAACTAGGTACTCGTGATTTCTGGAAAATCTACAATAGTATGATGAACAATGGACAATCGACAATTCCCCCGCTATAAAATCACAACGATGTTGTTTGCACGGCAACTGATAAGGCTGAACTAGTGGCCCAGCTTTTCGTCTTAAACTTCACTTTGGACTCAGCAAACCACCCCGTCCTTAAATTTCCATTGCGGACTGAAGCCACACTTGAGAACCTTGTCATCACTCCATCTCAAGTCAGAGACATCATAAAAAACCTTGAGACTTGCAAAGCCTGGGGGTCTGATCTTATACCAGTAATAGTAATAAAGAAATGATCTGCTGATCTGGCCCCTGTCCTCTCCAAACTATACAACAAATGCCTTGCCGAATCTTGCTTCCCTGATATTTGGAAAATTGCTTCTGTGCTATCAGTCTTCACGAATTCTGAAGATAGAACTGATTCTCTAAACTACCACCCCCGATCTTTGCTAATATCTTTGAATCATTAATCAATCTAGCAATAGTCCGGCACCTAGTTAATGCTAAACTTTGTTCTTATCATAAATACAGATTTAAACAAGCACGGTCTACCGCAGATATCCTAACGGTCATCTCTGAACGCATATACCATACACTGGACAAGGCAGGTGAAGCTAGAGCGGTAGCACTCGATATATACAAGGCATTTGACAAGTACGACATGAAGAATTTCTCCTAAAACTGCACTATTGTATTACTGGACAAATATCTAATATAATTAAATCTTTCCTAACAAAAATAAAGATCCACGTTTTCCTTGATGGCGGTTCATCTAATCTACATGACATAAATGCTGGTGTACCCCAGGGATCCATCTTTGGACCTCTACTGTTCCTAATGTTCATAAATGACCTCCCTAATGTCATTGAGACTGTGATTGGAATATTTGCTCACGACATCATGCTCTACTCTCGTCATGTGGGCAAAACCGATGCATACATATCTGAGGCAATAGCTGAATCCTTAGAAAATTACCTCCAGTCTGTAGTAGTATGGGGTCAAAAATGTATGGTAACTTTTAATGCTGTAAAGACATACTTTCCGTCAATACATACAAGACACCTCTTCAACCACCGATTGTCATGGCAGATAACACCTTACCTGAGAGTTCATTATTCAAACACCTAGGTCTAACTTTCACAGATAACATGAATTGGAACAAATATATTGAAAACATTGTCAGGACTGCTGCAAAGAAGGTGGGCTCCTAATAATGTGCTCGTAAACTTCTCACACTTGACATTATCTTATATCTCTACCAAGCCACCATCCGCAATTGCATGGAGTATTGTTGCCACATCTGGGCTGGGGCCTCATCCACTAGTCTCTCCATCTTAATAAAGGCCAAAAAAGAGTCGCCAACTTGATAGGTATTTCACTAGCCACCAAGCTCCAGTCCCTGTCCCATCGCCGCAATGTTGCTTTTTTGTGCCTCTTTTACAAGTACTTCAATAGATTGTGCTCTGATTAACTTGCTGCTTTAGTACCCTCACGACGGAAATTCACTAGACCAACCCGACATTTTGCCAAATTCCATCCATTCGATGTGGAGGTCCCGAGATGCAAAAGAGCCTTCTACCCCAAAAGCTTCTTTCCTGCTGATCTCTGGAACCCCCTTCGTTGCTCCCTGTCTTCCTGACGGCACTGACATGCAGAGATTTAAAACTAATGTAAACAAACATCTAAGTGCGCAGCGCCTAATTTAGGTTGACCCCCCCCCCCCAAAAAAAAAATGTACGCTTTTTCTCAGCAGCCCCTTACGTCTACAGTGGCGGCCTTGTTTGGGGTTAACTATGTTTTAACAAAATTAGTTAAATATATATACACATATATATATATATATATAATGATATATATATGGTGATATATATATATATAATGATATATATATAGTGAAATATATATATATATAGTGATATATATATATAATGATATATATATAGTGATATATATATATAGTGATATATATATAATGATATATACATATATATAATATATATATGTAATGATATACATATATGATGATATACATATATATAATGATATATATAATGATATATATATAATGATATATATGATGTTATATTTATATAAAGTGATATATATATAATGATATATATATAATGATATATATATATGATATATATATAATGATATATATATATATATATAATGATATATATATAATGATACATATATAATGATATATTTATGATGATATATAAATATATATATAATGATATATATATAATGATATATAAATATATATAATGAAATATATATATACATATACATATATATATAATGATACATATATATAAATATATATTTAATGATATATATATATAATGATATATATATAATGAAATACATACATGTAATGATATATTTAATGATATATAAATATATATAATGATATATATATCTAATGAAATACATACATATATATATATACATAATGATATATATATATAATGATATATATATAATGATATGTATATATATAAATAATTATATATGATGATATATGTATATAAATTTAGG
>OY744519.1:69381811-69401811 GCA_963556195.1 Sepiola atlantica
AATGAATATTCTCTAAATTTTAATTTCTATATTTTGATTATATATATATATATATATATATATTATGATATGTTTATATATATATAATGATATATATATATATCTATATATATAATGATATATATATATATATAATGATATATATATATATAATGATATATATATATGATGATATATATATAAATAATAGTATATATATATATATATGATAATATATATAAATAATGAATATATATATATATATGTGTAATGATATATATATATAAGTAATGATATATAAAATGATATATATAAATAATGACATATATATAGTGATATATATATGATGATATATATATAATGACATATATATAATGATATATATATAATGACATATATATAATGACATATATATGATGATATTTACATATATAATGATATATATATATATATAAATAATGATATATATATATAATGATATATATATATATATATCAATAAATAATGATATATATATATATGAGGATATATATAATGATATATATATATATTGAAGTATATATAATGATATATATATATAAATATATATAAGTATATATATAAATATATATAATGGTATATATAATGATATATATAATGATATATATATCATTATATATATAATGATATATATAATGATATATATATAAATAAGGATATATATAATGATATATATATAAATAATGATATATAATGATATATATAATTAATGATATATATAATGATATATATATAAATAAGAATATATATAAGGATATATAATGATATATATAATTAATGATATATATAATGATATATATAAATAATGATATATATATATAGAGATATATATATATAAGTATATATATATACGTATATATATAAAATTATATATATATATAAGGATATTTATATAATGATATATATATATAATTATATATATATATAATGATATATATAGATATATATAAGTATATATATAAGTATATATATAAAATTATATATCTATTAATAATGGAGTATATGTATCTGTCTGTCTGTCTGTCTGAAGCCGAAACTCCAGTATGACTATTTTACTGAAACTAATATTTTTGAAATACTTAATATACTGTCATCAAAAGTCGTTCAGACACTAGATGGGTGTTGCCATTAACATAAGTCATTCCTTTACACCTTCAATTAAATTCCTATTTACAAATATACACTTATAACTGCTATTATCCAATTTACATATGTATTTACAATATTTTCCGATAAGGTTATATTAATAAACATTATTCATACAATTAATTAAAGCCATTTTCATCATAACCGGCGTGTTTTCTAAACCATTTCAACGCGAGTACTGTTAACATTGTAAAGTCATTAGCTGTTTAATAAGTGGTGTCCTCCCTCCCTCCGGTAATTAAATATGGCGATCTGATTAAGCAGCCGATTAGCTGTTTAATCAGTGGTGTCATCCCTCCCTCCGGTAATTAAATATGACGATCTGATTAAGCAGCCGATTGGCTGTTTAATCAGTGGTGTCCTCCCTCCCTCCGGTAATTAAATATGGCGATCTGATTAAGCAGCCGACGTTAATGTGGGACGTTAAATATGTAAACAACAACGCTCGCAAACACCGTGTTCAGTTTTCCATTTTTAAAACCGTCCTAAGTTTGTTTATTCTTAGCCATTATGTTTTAAAACACAAATTTATTAAATCAAATTGTTTAATTAAAATAATAATTGATTTAAAAATTACTATATAAAAACGCGCGCGCGCACGCACACACGAACACGCACACGCGCACACACACACACAGTTCAGGTTAACTTTCTCTTTCCGAGAATTAAAACACTTTTCGTGTTTACTGTATTTGATTTCTTAATACTTTCATATCCAATATTATCATTTTTTCACGACCTCAACAGAATTTATGATTCCATGTTTTATTTATTAAAAAAAAAGATGTGATTTTTTTTTTTTGATGTCAACAAAGTAAACTAACACATTGTACTGGAAAACTATACAACTGATTGTAGAATCAAATTGTTTAATTTAAAAAAGGCCATTAAACACGCCCCCCCCACACACTGTGTTCACTGTATTTGATTTTTTGGTGCTTTTTAATTTTAGGACCCACGCTAACTTTGACCCCATCGTTACAGTTAGGGTTAGGTTTTTTTTTCCTTTTTAATCAAAAATATTTACATGTATAGGGGGGGGGGGATAAAAAAATTGGGGGAAGGCGGTCAAAAAATTTTTTTTTTTTTTCTTAACTAAGAAATATTTCTATGACTGGTAATATAAAAAAATTGAGGGGGGTACAAAAAATTTTTTTTCTTTCTTTTTAAACTACAAGTCTTTCTATTTATGGGCGAGGGTACAACAAAAATCGGGGTAGGATCGAATTTTTTTTCCTTTATTTTCAACTAAAAATAATCTTGGTCATAAACACATAAAATCAATGTCTAACCACCACAGAAATATGACTGGGGCTCCATTGGCTTACGCATGAGCCTTCATTTCTGATGCGGCAGCCTATGCGACCGGAGGGAGCATATATTTGCTAGTATATATAATGATATTTATATCATGATATATATAATTTTATATATAATGATATATATAATTATATATATAATGATATATATATATATATATAATTGTATATATATTATTATATATATAATGATATATATATATATAATTGTATATATATTATTATATATATAATGATATATATATATAATTGTATATATATTATTATATATATAATGATATATATATATAATTGTATATATATAATTGTATATATATATACCATTATATATATATATAATGGTATATATATATATAATGGTATATACATATATATAATGGTATATACATATATATATATATATATATATATATATATATATATATATATAATGGTATATATATATATATATAATGGTATATATATATATAATGGTATATATATAATGGGATATATATATACATGTGTATAGATATATATTTTAGCCTGCAGATCTCCCCCGGGAATGAAACGCGGGAGAGTCGGTGTAGCTTAATTGCCATAAATTTATTTTCATAGCTTACTACCTAGCTATATATATATATATATATATATATATATATATATATATATATATATATATATCTTTTTCACAACAATCAGTTAGCTCCGATTTGTTTACAGTTTGAAAACATAGATGAGACATCAACTAATAAACATTCTCCAAATTTAAATTTCTTTGAAGTATTTTAAAGGGGTTTTAGAAGACGTTATATGGGCACGACTTTTCATTTGGAAATTGATTTGTTTAGATTTGCGTTACATTTTATCCATACTAATTGGATATCGATTAAACAATATTTCCGGAATAAGCTTTAGCCTTAAAATAAAAAAATATTCCTAGAATAATAAATCATTTAATGGATTTTGTTAAACATTGGAATAAGTATTCTATGCATAAAGGTTAGTATGCCTATATATTTATTTTAATGTTCCTATGCGGACAGAAAAGTGTGGTAAAAACTGTTCTGTTCAGAGAATTACATTTATCGGTTCGGGATGGGTATTCTTCTAGAATATATATAATGGGGAGTAATTCAGTATATAACATGAAGATTATGTAATAAGATAATACATCATCTACTCTATAATATAGACACACGCACAATACATATATATATGTATATATACATAAATATTGTGTGTGTATAGGCAGCATACTTTCAATTAAACGAACATTGTTAAAAATTACAGAATTCTTTGCTTCATTATACCTTTATACAAAATTTTTAATCACCTTTTTCTGTTTCATATGTATCTCAAACGTTTTACGATTCTTCCTGGAATTATCTTCAGGTGACGAAAACCAACAAAACAGCTAGAGAAAAAAGAGTATTTCGAAAAGCAACCGAGAACATGCGCTTAAAGTCAGTTAGAGGCTAAAATAACGAGCCATGAGAGACGTATACAATTTAAATTCCGGTACACCAGAATTAGCGTCACAAGACGAATTGTATTACGTTAAGCCTTTTAAAATGTTGTACTGGTTTTCATAAGTAATGCTATTAATTGAAGGTTTATGAGTTTTAATTAGATAGCTTGGTTTCTGAATGTATTATGTTCGTGTTATTAACTAACATTTGTCTTTAATCAGAGGGGGCAGTTAGGTTCTTGTAGATGCTGTGATAGAGTAGTTGTCGTAAAACCAATGTAGCAATTAACTTTATTATCCATATATATATGTATATATATAATTATATAATTAATACCTTGAACTTTATTAACTAACAATTTTGTATTGAGATTATATATATATATATATATATATATATATATATATATATATATATATATATTTATATCTTTTTCTCAAGGTCGTCCTGTCGTCTATCTGTAAGAACTCCCGACCGTCTACCAAGTAATTTTAGGTTCGATCCCTGACTTTAGGTGGATGTAAGTCTAGTCGCAATAGAGAACTGTGATACAGCGAAACATTCAGTATGTTGATGTCTATTATTACTTTTACTTTCATTAAAGTGACAACATATATATATATATATATTTAATATATATATATATTGACAACAATATAAGTCTTTAATAGTTCATCCCCACCTCTCACTATATATGTATTAAATATGTTGTCGCTCTCTCTATACGTGTATTGAATAGTGAGTGCGAGTTTCTCTTTGTTCATTTTCAAAAATGTAATCGCCTCTCTTGGGTAAGGCCATTGGCAAGTAGCAAGAGACGACCATTGAGAAAAGACAATTGTGATGCAAATAATTCATTATTTGAAGGGGAATACCTTTTTTACCTTGAAATAAAAGGTGTGCCTATGTTTTCTCCCTGGATTTATTTGAATTAATTCTCTTTATAATTTACGACATAACGAGCACTCTAGTTTTATAACATCACACTATTGACAAGGATGCATGGGTGGTCTAACTGATACTAATACAGACTAAGGGATCGACTTACTCGAGTTCAAATACAACCGAACTTATTCAATCGTCATCAGCTATGCGTAATTTCCGGTCGTGCTGCGGCATTCACATTTTTTAATGGAAATCTCTCCAGATAAGGCATAGAGCCACTTGAGGTAAGGACTAACAAGAACGCAACAATGATTATCACAAAGACAATAGATGTCTATGAGTCTTAGTCTTGAAAAGACCAAGGCATTAGGTAAGAGGGAACCAGTCAGCAGGAAGAGAATTCCACAAGTCTGCGGTTCTTGGAAAGAAGCTACTGCAATAAGAAGCTGTATGACAATGAGGTATTAAAACAGCGAATTGATGGAGACCACTAGACCAAAGAGTCTAACGAGTTGGAACAAAAGAAGCAGGGAATAGATCAGACAATTATGAAGAACCCATGCCATAATAGTATTTATAGAAAAGACTGAAAATGCTGGTTGAGCCAGCTTCATCCGAAGAAGGACGTTTCTTGGAATATCATATTCACAAGAAGTCCCAAGTTTCACGTATCTTAGTAATGTGAGATGATTATAACGACGGTAAATTTGCATAAATATTTTTTGCCGGGAGATGTCGCCTTTTTCCCATATACAATAGCAAAATTCTCAAATAGTCATCCATTAAGTACTGACCAAGCTCAACGTCGCTTAATTCGGTAATCTAATGGGAATCATCGTGCCAACATAATTATACCTTACATATGCGTAACTGAACAACTTATGTTCAATGAATTGTTTACAATGAATTATTTGCAATAGGTATTGTGCTTGCGCAATAAGTAACTCCAAAAGGTTGGATGTGTCGTTACATCATCGTTATGTGAATGGTAATTGCTCGATAGAGCTCCAATCTATGGCTATTCCTTAAAAACATTTACATCAACATAGCAAAAAACTTCTCTTTCTCTCTCTCTCTCTCACTGTCTCTCTCTCTCTCTCTCTGTACCAAAAACCAAACGGAACTTCCATGAACAAAGTTTCTCTCTCTTTGAACATCCAGTCCGTTGAACAAAATACCACGAAGCTCCTTCCCAACGGACTACAACATTGTTGATTTCAAGTCTAATGTAAACAAATACTTGTTAAGCCATTCTCTTGCATAATAAATTCCTCTTAACTGATCTTCTGCCCATCCCAACCATTTGATTCCAATCATCTCATGGTGGCTTCCAGCGTCCGACTTACCATATCTTTAATCCTTATCCTCGAGTGGTCCTCGTGCCTTAATAAGCATTGACCCATTAGTAAAAAAAGGAAATACAACAGTTTTTATTTTGTCTACTTACTTAAGACTCACAGAAGATCTATAATATTTCCACCATATCCTAGTTGCCGTACTAAAACAAATAAAAGCAAACACTAGTCAGAGACATTCATGTCCGTAAAAATGTGTTCTGTGATGTTTAGAATAAGAATGACACGTGGGAATTGTGAAAATACACCTCCGGATATATAAATTTGGGAAAGTTAATTTTTTAAAGCATCTTTTGAATTTTAACATAAAAATGCCCCCAAAGAAACCATGTGTTAGCTGCACATATTTTTTATTAAATACAAATAAAAATCAAAATATATTTTTTTCTTCATCTTGATTTTTTAAATCGAATATTTCGCTTGATAAAACAAGCATCGACAGAGCTTAGACAAATAAAAGGTAAACACTTTTTTTTCGTAATACTCCTTCTTGGTCTTGTAGAAGCGTCTCATCCGATGTTGTTGACTAACGGTGCAAATGTCTGTTTTAAATAGAACTTGATCGCGCATGGTCGCTGGCAGTTATATATTTTGGAAAATGCATATATATATATATACAATGCATATATAGATACAATGCATATTTAGATATACAATGCATATATAATGCATATATGTAATGCATATATATGTATATATTTAATGCATATATATATGTATATATATATATGTATATATTTAATGCATATATATATGTATGTATTTAATGTATATATTTAATGCATATATATATATATGTATATATTTAATGCATATATATATATATGTATTTAATGCATATATATATATATATATATTTAATGCATATATATGTGTATGTATTTAATGCATATATATATATATATATCATGCATATATATGTGTATGTATTTAATGCATAGATATATATTTAATGCATATATATATATATATTTAATGCATATATATATTTAATGCATATATATATATATATCTAATGCAAAAATATATATTTAATGCATATATATATATATACTTAATGCATATATATATATACTTAATGCATATATATATATATTTAATGCATATATATATATACTTAATGCATATATATATATATATATATATATAAGAAAGCGGATGCTCACCAATAATCGAATAGAACATAATACGACATGCCAGTGCATGTAAAATTTAGACAAACCTTAGAGATTATTTCTGAATAAGTTAAGTTAACAATACATAATAAATTAATAAATAAATAACAAATAAAGAAATACAAAATTAAACTAAAACCTAAAATATAAATACAAAAAAGCACGTGCTAAAATAAGGTCACCCATTATTTCGACACAACAAAGAAACAGGGATGGGCCACTCTATAGAAAACAGAACAGTAAAATAGTGAGTAAAATCATCCGAACCTTGGTTTGTTAGAAGCCCAACGATTGCCTAAGAGAATAAGAAATAATCTTAATGGTGTACACACACACACACACACACACACACACACATATATATATATATATATATATATATATATATAAACACTTGTCAACACAAAGAACACACATTTTAGCCTGACGATTCCCTACGGGTGTAAAACGCGGAAGCCTCTGGGTAGCTTAATTGCTATAAATATATTTTCATAATGTACTATATATATATATATATATATATATATATATATATATATATATAGTTTTCCATACTTGGCATTGCACAGAAGTTTTTTTAATGTAATTTTTGTTTAATTCAATGTTTTCTAGACTTCTTTTCTATTTTTGGGTAATTAATATTTTTTAAGAAAATATTGACATTTATTACACACTAGCAGGTCTACCCTACGTTTTTCGGGCCATAAAACAAAATAGAAGTTACATAGTGTTTGTAACACGTTTACATTAACACTTCTATCTCTGCCCCTCTTTCACTCGCTGTCCCTCAATCCTTCTCTCTTCCTCCATCTTTATTTTCCTTTTCCCCAACACTCTTTTTCTCCTCGGTCTAGCACATTCATCTCTCTCGTTTTAATGTGTTCAAAACAAACAAAACTATTAAAATCTCTTTCATTTACCGTGTCTACCCATTTTATTGCTTCAAGACACAAAGGAAACAAAACACAATGACATTATTAATATCGGATAATTTCGTCCCTCACCTGCTGTCACAATAATATGAAGAGAAATGATGTTGATAATGAAAATAGTCCAAAGAGATTTAAATGTAATACTGTAATTTACATTTTTTGTTTGTTGGCGTTTTAGCCAAAATCAAAGTGTAGTATCTGTTCCGATGGATGCTGCACGCTGCCCTGTTCATTTCTAGGAGGTCCATCCTCCCAGGCTTTGCCTTCTCACCCTTTGTTAGTTTATTGCTAATCTCCTGAGGCGCCCCTACCGAGGAATGCCGACGGGGCTGCCCAGGCAATTTTTAAATGGCCAGAGCGCTCACCTCTCGAGCGCTGGCTTATCTAATCCCACTTTCCCAACCTTGTGTCACATCTTACCTTGTGGGAGGTAGATAAATCAATACATATATTTCTCCCAGAAAACCAAGTAAAATTAAAATTTCTTCTCCCCCACCCATGTACTTACAAAATATAATAAGGTAATGTTAATAAGTTAAAATATATTGCTCCTGTACAACTCAGACTAGAACCATCGTTTCTGCCACATACCACCCACACTTGCCAAATATAATACTGTAATGTTAGTAAGGGAGCCTTCTTGATAATGTACGATACTATAGACTGCCCACTCCTCCACATCTAGGAACACATGAAGAGATTTGCTAAGAAAATGAGCGACAAAAAAACTAATGGTTGATTCATTGCACTACACAGACAAATACGCCATGACAATTAATTGTTAACTATATAGGTGGCGAGATAACAATGTCGAAAGTAGTTTGATTAAAATGCGCATGTGGATACTTTCTGGTGGTAAGCTGAGAGAAAATTGGACGCATCTGATTTCCAGTTTATAGTAAATATAGTCGGGGGCTACCGGTTGTCGAGGGGCAAATTAGCGAGAAGCCTGACAATGAACAATGTAAGAATAATATCGTTGGGGACAAAGAAGATTTTCAGTCGTGCCGACACGACCAAACAACGATCAACAGATTGCGTTTTGATCCCTAGCAACGCCGGTATCACACACACAGCGTCACCACTGAGATGATCATAGGGGCACAATTTCTTATCTTCTTCAAATCAGTTGTTACTTAAAAATTAATTTAGTTTTAAAAAAAATGTTGGCTTTTTTTCATTATTTTATATAATATTCTTTTGATAAAAGATAATGTTATAATTAATAAATTTTTGACTAAACATATTTTTTTATTTAAATAATTAGTATATAAATTTGTCATGATGTATCTATAATTGGCGAGGCATACCTTTTTATGTTAGAATACAAGACGAAAATAAAATCTGGGCCAAACTTTCTTGAGTTATTTATTTCATACATCTGTAGTAAGTGTATATATGAGAGAAAGACACCCACACACAGAAACGCATGGAAACTATATGACTCATGTTCAAACTTCTGTTTGTAAAATATTTTTAATGCCTATCTATATTTAAATACTAAAAGTTGAAACGGGTGATACCCGTATTCTAACCTGAATCATTATCTCCATTGCCCAATAACATTGTGGAGGAGGGGGCTTATCGAAAGAAAGGAAGAATGACAAAATCTATGCATACAAAATAATTCATGTTCTGATGAAAGAAAATGTTTTTTTTGGATAGCGCCGTGTGCGTTTACGCGAGTGTAAATGGAATATGAGTGAAAGATGTGTGTCTATATTAGCGCGCAGTTTTGTTAGTGAGAGAGTGTATGTACGAACTGTATACATGCCTTCGGTACAGTGTGTGTTCTTCGTTGAGTTTACAGAAGTTCGTGTGTGTCATTGTGGATCGAGAGTCTTCGCCACCCTCTCCCCAAGGACTAAACTGGATTGTGTTGTACTCACTATATTGTTTGAGAGAACTGATAAAAAGGAAAAACAAATTATATGTTTGGCTTTTTGTAGTATGCACACAATTTGGGGGTTCAATATTTATAGTGCTATAACATATCACGCAATAAGTTCTGGGCCTTACATATCGATAGACTAACGAATAAAGAAATAATGATGTTCATAAAGTACTAACCTTCGAATGTCGCATGTCTAAATGTGAGCCTAGTTGGGTTATTAGTTTACAAATAATCATTATTTAAGTGAAGCAACTGTTGCAAATGTTCAAAAGAATGGCAAATTCTGAATTTTGTGTGTTGATAAAGCATTTCTTTCGCATCATCCTCATCATATTCGGTTTAACGTCCGTTTTACATGCGGGCATGTGTTGGACGCTTGCAAACTAAGTTATCTAACATAACTTTCTGATAGGAAAATAACTGTTCAAGCAAAGCAATGATTTGATAAGTGATTCGAACTCGGCTTAGTCAGAAACAACGGTTAAGAGCGTGTATGCTGAATTTAAACGCTGTCATACAGGCACGAATGGTGCTAAGTGTTCAGGTCGTCTAAATTCGGCAAACACTTAAAAGTTCACAAAATCTTTCTGGCTTATAATAAATTGAGATAACATATAAGTTGAAGATATTACCATTTTGCATGCACATTTGTCAATAAGAAAGCAGTGCTCAAAGTCGGTTCCACATTTTCTCACAGTGAATCAAAAACAACAACGCGTCGACAATTCTAAGCATTGTTTGCAACCCTTTCAATTCAACAAAAAGAGTTTTGTGCGTCAATACGTGACAATGGAGGATACATGGATACACCACTCGGAATGTGCAAGCCGACCAAAGACATACACATCAGAAGGTAAGGTTTTGTCTCCGTATTTTTGGATGTGCCAGATATTTTCTTCATTAATTAGCTTAAAGAAAGAAGAACCTTAAATAGTTAATATTATATAGCATTATTGTATGTTTGAAGGACAAAATGACCAAAAATGTCCAGAAAGGAAGAAAAAAATGCTATTTTACTAAGACAATGCCCATATTACAAGTTTATCGGAACAATGGCAAAACAACATGAAGTGCACTTTAAATTGCTTTTACAGTCACCCTATTTTTTAGATCTGGCCCCCAGCGATTATTGACTGTTTACAGACCTCAAAAGAATGCTCCAGGAATAGAGATTTGGCTGAAATAGATAAGTGATATCGGAAACTGATGCGCATCAAATTATTGGAGAAGCGTTGGAATCAGTGACTCACCCTATAAGAACACTAAGTTAGTAAATAAAAATGAATTTTGCCAAAATGTTGTTGTTTTATTAGTTAAACCTTAGGCTTATTGTGGGATGTGGTAATTGGTTGAAAAAACTGCTGATTTGAGTTTTGGGCCAATCAAGAGGTGATACCCCAAACAATATTCACTGCTGTTGCTACTTCGAACAACTTAACCAATACAGTAAGAAATATGTTAGCATATTTTGATGCCATCGATACAATTTCCGAATAAATTAAACACTCATTTAATTTCGAATGTTATTTTTGAATTATGAACTTTGAAATTAAAAAAAAATGATTATTATTTGTTTTAACTGATTCTTTTAGTAACAGAAAAAAGTTGGACAATTTGTTTATTAAATTAATAAAAAGCATTATCATAAAATACATTTACTTAAAGTAAAATATATAATCTAATGCGAATGCAAATTTCAGGATTATTAGGATTTGGGTATTATTGTTGATTAGAACCCTCAGCTAAATCAGTTTGAATGACATGTAACTGTTGTAGTTAAATATTAGATGTAACATATTTTTTTTTATTTTGGGGTTTAGGGTGCCACGTGAATTTAAAGTTAAGTGAGTTTTATTGGGGGGGGGGTGGAGGGGATGTTGCCGCCCGTACTCAAGGTTAGTAGTAGGCTTAATGTATTTTTTATTCCCACCTCCATAAAAAAGAACACACACAGTTTATCTCCTATTGCGAAAAAAAAGTTGGTTATATGCTATTAAAACGCTATCAAAATTTGCATGAGATAGAAGAGGTTTTTAAGATATCATCATTATGCATGCACATTTGTCAATAAGACAGTTGTGTTCAAAGTGGACGCTGCATTTGTTCTCTATCGATCAAAAACAGCAACGCGTTGACGATTCAAAGCGTTGTTTGCAACTGTTTCAATTAATGCGAATACAAATTTCATAAAATGTACAACTGTCTCCTTGTAGAGTGGCAAGTAATTATTACAATTAACAGAATAGACCAATTTGTTTACATATTCTATCGTGGAGTGGTAAGCATTAATTGCTTCGATTCAAATTCTGTTGAACCACAGCTATTTATTGGGGACGTCGAAGTACAAAAAGTTATTTTCCATTAAGTATTGACTCAGATTTTAAGCACAAGTTTATAATTCATCCCCCATATAAAGAAGCAAGTAATAATTACTATGAACAAAACAAACCAATGTGTGTAACGCTGCCCTCATGGGAAGGAAAATACAAATCTTCAGTTCAAATTTTGGTGAAACAAAATTATTTATTGGGGATTACGAGGAACAAAAAGTTATTTTCCATAAAGTATTGACTCAGATTTTGTTACAGTTGCCTAATTTACATCCGGGAAAATATAAGTAGTTACGTTATCAATGACGAGTTTCACCGAATACTTCTGAGATTGGCAAACATTAACGAACTTAGCCGAATGAATTGAAAGCTCCATCAGTGGTTATTAGTGTTCTGTTTTTTTTTTGTAAGAAGAAATGTAATAAAAGAAACTTGTGTTTAGCTGGTATGTATAATTGTTTACAGTAGGCACCTTGAAGCGGAGCCATAGAATCGTTGACGTCACCGGTTTTTGCGTTCTTTAAGAAATTCAACCATTCGCGTTCCATTTAGCGGTTTTAAAAATCTCCCTAAACTAAAGTTATACTTATAGGAAGTTGTTTTAAAGTAAATTAGTTTATTTAAAGATTAAATCATCTACTTTGGAAAGAAACCCTTCTTTATCTTGCTTCAGCTTCAGTTAATTGTAAATAATTTAAACTGTATATAGGTGTATGAGAAGTTTCCTATAATAATTATTTGCTTAGACCTGAAGTGTATAAAAACAATTTTATCCTAACCAAACGGTTATTAAAATTACACCAGTCTTCAAACCGGTAATTTAACTCTGCCCTTGCATGGAACCAAGTAAAACTTTGATTTAAAGTTGCCTCAGTCTAAAAAGATTTCTCATTCACTAACTTTGATTCGCCACTATCCGTCAAATAAAAATTCAGCGAAATTATTTTTAATTGCAATTTTTCTTTCTTAGCGAGTGATGTGTCGGTGTGTGGAAGAAATGTCACTATGAATTTTGCTCGTTAACTTCCGGTTCGTCATCTGCCTATGTGCGATGTGTTAAGAAAACGAAAACTTTGTCACCTCCTCCAACTGACAAATTTGGTGTCAGTTCTATATCCAGGAATTAATGTTGTTTTCTAATTATTCGATATTATACGCCCGAGATGTAACTGATTTAGAAAATATCAATTGCATGGGCATCTGTTGCGTATTTTAAAGCTTTAGCTGGACCTACAAACATCCTAACACACAGACAACTGCCCTTTATATAATAGATATACATCGATTTCGAATCAAAATCGACCGGAGTTTAGGCATTTAAATACAATAAGTATTTTGTAATTCTTAAATTTATTAATAATTAAAATGTTTTTTTTTATTCGTTTAAGTTTTCTCTTTCTTATTTTTTATTTTTTTAATTATTCGATTATTTAGTAAATAAAAGAATCGTTCAATGTGTATTTATCATAATTATTACACATCACTCAATAAGTCCTGAGAGACCGAAGACACTCGAGGATCGTGTCTAATATTGTATGTGTTTATTAAACACGTAAAACCGGATTTATCTCACCCCAATTAATACTACCTTGTGAATGTTAACACCCATGATTCATAACTTGTTTTTAGGATTAAGGGTGTAATTTCAAATATTTGTGACAAGGAAAGTGTTTTAGGTGATCAGAGGTTATTTTAACGAATACTTTTAATTAAAAATAGCATTAATCGTAAGTTTATTTGGGGGACCAGCGTTTTTCTAAAATGTTATGCTTGGACATTTTAGTCATTCATAGTAATATCATAGTATACAAAATTACATGAGAAACTAATGAATAAATTTTGAGAAAGTGTAAAGACAAACCGTACCAAGATTGGCAGTGGGATAAGTAGATGTCTGAAAAAAAAGTATTTCTGCTCCGGATTTAAGGTTCATAAAGTAAGTTAGCGTGTTCAGAAAGTGACGTAAATATGTAACGCGGTGTGGTGTTCTTCGATCCCTGACCGTAACAAACATCCCGCATATGTGTTCTGTCTGGAGTCCTGTTATGTTGACACGTCACAAATTGCTCTGTGAATATTTCGACTCTCAGCTCCTCTTTCTACTTTTCTTCTGGTAGCTATATTAATGAGAGTTATTTAAAAACAACAAATAAGCCATTATTTGCTTCTCGGGTTTGGTTTATTTTCTCGCAGCAAGTTTCATAAGTATACGAATAGATTGGCTATAATTGCTCGCCCCACTCACATACAGGTTGCGGACGTCAAAAGTAACATTTGCTCCTCTTGACGTAACAAAAAAAACAGAATTAACCTGCTATGTAATACTCACGTATTAATGTAATACTAATGTATTAATGTATACTAACTTATTAATGTAATACTAACGCATCAATATATATTAACGTATTAGGGTATAGTAACGTATGAATGTAATACTAAAGTATTAATATATACTATCGTATTAATGTAATACTAACGTATTAATGTATACTAACTTATTAATGTAATACTAACGTATGAATATATATTAAGGTATTCGTGTATAGTAACCTATTAATGCAATAGTAAAGTATTAATATATACTAACGTATTAATGTAATACTAACTTTTTAATGTAATACTAATGTATCAATATACACTAACGTATTAGTGTATAGTAACGTATTAATGTAAATTGTAATAAGAAAAGAAAACGACAAAAGAAACACAAGGCCATAAATGTGCGTTATTATAATTATTAGAAAGAGACGAAACAATTTCTGCTTCTGGCACAATCAATAAACATCCTCATTCACACAGAACTGTAATCTCCCGAATCCCGCCTGAAAAACATTCACAGCAAGAACTTTTCTGGTTGCAACCACAGCAAATAAATTTTCTTTCTCTCTGTACTAAAAATACGGAACTTCTATGTACAAAGTTTCTTTCCTAAAAGATCACATCCGTGGAACAAGATCCCACGAGTCTGCTTCATAACCGACTACAGCATTATCGTCTTCAAATCTACTGTAAACAAATACTCGTCGTGCCGTCTTATTGGAAAATCAAGTCATATTTAGTAATGTACTGTCTGTTCCACCTACTATTCTCAATTCCACTTGTGGCGGCGATCATTATTGATGTACTATTTTACTTCTATTACTAATTGAGATTTGGTACCTGTCTTTCTAAAGTTGAACACATACTATTATTCTATTAATGTACTATTGTACTTTTATAACTAATGGGAATTTGGCATCTGTCTGTCTGAAGTTGAAACTATATTATTACTGATATTAATGTACTATTGTACTTCTGCCACTAATGGTGCATGTATATCTGAAGTTGAAACTATACTATTACTTCTATTAATGTAATGCTGTAGTTCAATTATTAATGGATAGTTGGTATCTGTCTGTCTGAAGTTGGAACTATACTATTGCTTATATTAATGTACTATTGTACTTCTATTAGTACTGGAGATTTTGTATATGTCTGTCCAAATTTTAAAGTATTCTATTACTTCTGTTAATGTGCTATTGTATTTCTATAACTAATGGAGATTTGGTGTCTGTCTGGCTTAGCCTAAACTATACTATTACTTCTCTTTATATACTATTTTACTATCTTTTACTGCTCAATTCAGGGGGTAGTGTATCTATTCTGTTATCATAATACCATATTTCTAGGCATTACAATTTACATAATTCTTAGAAAGGAGATAGGTTGTGTAGTATAAGTTATGTTGCCATAAGACCATGTCCAGTCAAACAAGCCTCATTTTTACAAAAGGTCAAACTAATCGCAACACAAAGTTTTTTTGTAGAATGCATTTCCATAAAGTCTCTATTTTAACATACTGAAATCTAGAAAAATCTACCGATGCTAAATATGCAAATTTGTCAGTTTTTATCAAGAGGTATCCTGTATTTTTTCAGTGAAAGTTAATCGCTCCAATACATCATTTGAAATTTATAAATTAGGATATTAAATGATGTATAGTAATGTTTAAATTTGATTCTAGAGTAAATCTTAAGTTGTAGGACATTTTTTCTTAAATACCATTTTTTCGTATGCATTCAAAGAATATTCATTCATTATTAAATTATTGGGATATTTTATGGAATTATTGTATTAGATATACTTCTACACTATTATTTTTCAATAAAAACAATAATGAATATATCATCAATTACTCCCACCCACCCACACAGGAAGGTTATGTTTAATCAGCGTTTACTTATTTGTATTTTTGTTAGTTTACGTGTCTGTTTGTTAGCAACTTTATGCAAAAAATAATCATCAGATTTCGATATCGTTTTACGAAAGTTTTATCTTTGGCCAGGGCTTTTCCTATTAAATTGTTGATGTGATGCAATTAAATATCTGAATGCAGGATTTTCTTTTGACAATTCAGAAAATAACTATCTTTCATCATTGTCAAATTTCCAAAGAAAATCACATGTCAGTCAATTTGCTATTAACTTTTTTTGAAATTTGAGATATGGGTATACGATAGTATTACATATCACCTGTTCAAATCTCACCTATATCTGATACAGACTAACATTTCATTTTAACATATAACACACCATTTAACAACGTAAGATGAATATCTATCAATCTGGCATTTTTTACTCAATCTTTGTGAACTTTCCTGTGTTTATGTAGTGTCTCATTTGAAAACATTGCCAAGTTTAATCTGCATAGTAGGGTAACACAATAAACATTGGTGCGGTGTTGTGCTCTCCGGGTGCTTTTGTTATTCAATTATTTCGTCATCATGTTAACGTTATCTTCAGGCACTTACAAATTAACACACTCTCCACATGCTGTTGAATAATATAGTCCATACTTGTTACATGTACACCATGCAATATTGCAATGTTTTTGCAGTTGCACCAGATCAAGTTAAGAAGGATCCTTTTTGATTCGATGTAGTAATGCTTTTCATCCAAAACAAGGAGTCCACCAGTGGGGAGTTCGCATTCTTTGCATCGATGCTGTCTCCAAAGGTAACTTTCTAGAATTGTCTTGCATGCAGGTCTGGGAGAACTAGTGGAATCAAAGATAGATATTGTATAACTACACAGTTCGTATTTTACGAGATCCTGTATATTAAAGTTTTGTTTTGTCGCAACTAATATTAGGCGTGTAAACAGTGCTTGTTTATTAATATAAACTGTTTCTTTGTTTTGATGCAAGGGTAGCTGTCTGTTTTCTTTACACTTGAATGCATATTTTAATACCTCATTGCCTTCCAGGGAGTGAAGAATTTCATAGCCAAACTTACCCTGTACAACATCTGAGAAAATGATTTGCAATGACTTGTCAAACTTACTGAAAGGCTTTCTTGTTTTCAAAACAAATCATAAGCTTCTATCCGTGCAATCTCTCTTTTTGTCGTGTGTTAGTTACTTCTTTGTACTCTTCACTAATGTTATAATTAACACCAGTAAACTGTTGCATAACTTGATTTAGTTCAAAACAGGTTAGTAAAGATTTAATCCGAATGATTCTTTTTTTTTCAATCTCTTGTGTTTGGCAGTTTATTTGATACTTCGCATAAACAATAAAATCAATGAAATGTTCTGCCCAGTATCACACAGCAAACAACATGTCAACTATTAAAAAAAAAGACAGAATACAACTCAGGATATCTCTTGACAAGGATGCCATTTGTTGAGAATATGAAAAATATTGCCTTTGCATACAAATTGTGACCTGCAGCAGAAAATCATGGTAGCGTGGCATACAATAAAGCAAGCAGGATGCGCATACTTCCTGTTCTTGCAGCACAAAGAAAACGCTTCGATATCTACCATTTTCATACCTTGCAACCACAAGAAGCAAGTACATTTAATCAAATTTTCACCTTCTGCCTGTTCCAACTCTGTCATGGATCGCTATCATACATTCCTCATTTACCATCGTATCTGGATTAGCAATTAGTTGTGCAAGTACTTTTAGCTGATATTATCCAAGTTTCTGCTAAATTAGTACTTCTCACTTGAATTGTATCAGATGTCTCTGTTCACTTGGAAGTCTTCTTTTTCACTTTGAGTTTCATTGTCCGATACAGCACTATGTTACACAGGAAGTTCCAATGTTCCTGCAAAAAGTAATATATTAAGTGCAGCACATGTTAAGAAATGAGCTCTTCGGACTCCAGCAAGAGCATTTCGACTAAGTATATTTGAAACTGAGTTGTGGCTATATATCTCTTCAAGAACTTCTGACAATCCTGCTTTTTCAATAAGATGGCATATACACCCAATAAATTTAATCTACATGTATAATCCTTCAATTCTCAGCATTACAGATTTCAGATGGCAACTAAATGACTTATTAACTTTAATAGTGTGATTCTCTCGATAAAGTGGATGGTTAAATGTTGTAACATGAGTTCTATTGTTATAATTTATTCGTTCAACCAGGAATACCAATGTAGAATAGCTGCATAACATATTTGATGGATCTACTCAATGAAAGGTAAAATCACATTTGCTCTCCCGGAATGATTTCCTTTGTGTACTATTTGCATGGATCTTCGCACCCTTGAGCGTAGCCATTGCAGAATCTATGTGACTGTTCACAGGATATCACTGGTGATACCAGATCAGGCTGCCCTGTGGCTCCCTGAGACGAAATTCACCTACATTGACGTTTTTTTTTTTTTTTTTTTTTTTTTTTTTTTTTGTAAAACTTAATTATGTTCTACAAAACTAAAAACAAAAACAACAGCCCCTCTCCCTTTCTCCCTCCCCTTTTTTATTTTTATTTTTCCTACCCTACTCCCGGTCCTGGATATGACATTAAACTACATCCGATGGTGAGATCCGGCTTACGGACTTTGGGGAATGTGGAGCCTCCTCTTAATTACCATTGCTCCCAGGTCCACCCTGACCCGGAGTGGTAGTACCTGTTAGGGTCCCAACTATGGGTTAAATAGAAACAGATATTAAAAGGGGAAAGAAACAAAAAAGAGAAGAAAACAAGACCAGATTCGGCATTCAATAACCCAAAAAGGGTTGATATGCCGTAAAACAAAACTACCAAACCAAACCAAACCACAGGATATCAATTAAATATGAAGATTTAGAAAAAGTATCACAAGGTTTAAGATGGGTAAGCTCACCCAGAGTTATATAGATTATCTTTGTGACAATGGTAATAATGAATCGTTACTTGTACATATATCACTAGTAGTTAGTTCATGCTGGAAATATCACATGAATTACAACTTCATCTTTACTTCATTATGGTATAATACACATCCAATCAAACGTACAATATCCATCAAAGGTTTGTATGTTGTGGTCAACATTGTCTGCTACATATACCATGAAATTACTTTTTGTAACAATGACATTTTGCTGTATTACGGAAGCACTTCGTTTAAATGTTTAGACTTCGTTATATGAGCTACAAAACCCATGTTGCTGTAATTAATCTATCAAACATCCCTGAAATCAAAATAGTGATGCATTTGTATTCTTAACCATAATTGTAAAAG
>OY744519.1:69406811-69411811 GCA_963556195.1 Sepiola atlantica
TTTTACATTTTGTAAAAGGTAATTGTAAGGTAATTTGATACAATAGAATTAATTTTACGAAGATAATTAAAAAGAAAGTCTCTACGTAAAAAATAATCTTATCTTAGTTATTTCCTTGATTTTTAATTTAATTTTTAATAAAAGGGTGTTTTAAAAATCTAAAATTATTTAATTTTTTCGTATTGTTTCTTTCTTTTTTTTCTTTTTCTTTACTCATTTTTTTACTTTTAAATTCTATTTTTTGGGGGGGATTAGAATTATTTGTAAAATTCATAATAGGCTTTTCTGATCGGATGCGGAAACGACCGTAAATAATGAAACTTTTCACTGAGAAATATTAATATAGTCGATGGAATTTGCATTATATTGTTTATTTATACATGCTTGGGAATTAAATAGTAATATATATATATTAAGCTTAAACCTTGACTATTAAACCACAAATTATATATATATATATATATATATATATATATATATATATATATATATATATATATATATATATATATATAGAGAGAGAGAGAGAGAGAGAGAGAGATAGATAGATAGAGAAAGAAAGATTTAAATATACATATGTTGATATATATATATTTATACACATTTTAAATAGTTAAATGACATTTAAAAAAAGCAATAAAATGGTAGTAATTAAAACATTATTTTGTGAAGTGTGCAATATAATAAAGTAAAAATTAACAGAACTGATAGAATTACAAAAGTTACAACTCACCCCGAATGGCCCAACATTACACCACACTGCTGGTGTAATAGAATAGTTTAATTCTTTCTGCAGATAAACAGTAAAGATTGACTACTGCGAATTCAAACTGCATAAAATTTCACTCCAAATCTCATATATAAAGTAAAGTCAGTATTTCCCGTGCATATTTTTTCAATAGCTCCGGTAAGAAATGTAACGTACATAAGTTTCATCATTTAGTGATTTCTGCACATATTAGTCTATGTTGTTGGAAAATAACATTTTATTTTGATTCGCTTTCTTGAATTTTAAATTTTAATCATGTCCGATATTTTGTAATTGCACATACATACAGGAAGTCGGGGAAGATTATACTCCCACACTAAGATTTACTACCACTGCAATCGACGTAAACGGAATGAGAAGGCAGGAAAATGAAGAAAACTAAATCATTGAGAGAGTAAAGAACAAAAAGAAAAGGGGTAAACAGAAAACGATGGAAAGAAAGAACGAAAGAAAGAAACGAGAAACAGAAACGAGAAACGGAAATAACTGCGACATCAATGAAGAAAAAACGAGAGAAAGAAAAAAAGGAAGAAAGAAAAAAGGAAGAAAGAAAAAAGGAAGAAAGAAAAAAAGGAAGAAAGAAAAAACGAGAGAAAGAAAAAAAGGAAGAAAGAAAAAAGGAAGAAAGAAAAAAGGAAGAAAGAAAAAAAGGAAGAAAGAAAAAAGGAAGAAAGAAAAAAAGGAAGAAAGAAAAAAGAAAGAAAGAAAAAAGGAAGAAAGAAAAAAGGAATTATTCAAATTCTTTTCTGTTTTTCTTATTTGGCTTTTTTTCTATTTTGCCACAAATCAACAGATTTTATGCGATTTAAATCCAAAAGCCAAAACTATTATTAACGATGATTAATTAAACGTAAATTGCTTCAACTTTTGGTTTGAAACGGGAGCTTCATAACTCCCACAAATATATAAGTGCAGGTCTGAAGGTATTGCCCTGTCCAGTTCTAGGAGGTCTACCCTCCCACGCTTTATTTTCTCTTTGAGAAGGGGTTAGTATATTGCTAATCGCCTGAGGCGACCCTATCGGGGAATGCCGACGAGGCTGCCCAGACATTTTTTGTAGACCAGAGTGCGCTAATCCTAGGGCGCTGGCTAACCACACCTGACTTTGTGTCTGAAGAGGATAGAAATCACAATACTTTGACCTTGTGTCTAACCTCCTGGAGGTAAATGACTAGGCTTTTTGGCTAGAAGCAAAGTGTAGTGGCTGTTCTGATACTACACGTCATCTTTTCTGACCTCTGTCAGTGAAGGAGACATCCTTCTAGACTGAGGCAATTTGAATTTTTGTCCCTATCCACAGGTACCCTTTTTGAGGTGCTGGATTTTCCCTACATTAAAAACCGACCTTGTGTCCTAATCTACCCTCGTGGGGAGGAAAGTAAACAGAGACTACAGTACATCTGATGGAATGCGAACTCGACATGGCCGAAAGTAATAACACTATTAATTTTAATAACATTGCTGAGGAAATTTAGGAACCGAAGATGAAGAGAGACTCAGGCCCATTTTACTTTTTTCTATTTGGAGCATGTTCAGAGGGTGGATATTTCTTGGTGAAAAAAAAGAAGATATTAAAAAAAAATATCGAGCGTGCAAAGTTTAATCTAGGACTGAAAGAAAATCAACAGGAAATCATCAAGTCATTTGGCTACTCTGTAAGAATGCTGATAAATCTAAGCCCCGGCGCCCCCCACCCCTCTCAACTCACGCTCCCTCCAGATAAATAAATAAAAAAAATGAAAAGATGTGCGAGCGAAGAGCTTAGTGAAGGGTCTGTCGTTTGTATGAGAACCGTGATGGGCTGGGGCTGGCAAGAGTCGTGGGTAGGGTGGGGTCGGTTGGGGCTTTAGGGCGCTCCTCATAAAAGGGAACCGCCGATGGCATTTAATTTTCTGGCCAACTGCTTTCTAACATTTAATTTCATGTTTTTAGCCTCCATTTTTGCCCCCCCCCTTTCTTTCTTCTTCAGTAAAAAAAAACAGCGTCCTGTTTCCGTTTATCGGATACCACCGCCGCCGCCTTCATCATCATCATAATCATCATCATCATCACTAACAGAAGGACGACAATTGTATTCATCGGAAGACCAGCCCCTTTCCGCTAAAAATAAATTACAAATACAAATAATCATCGAATGCAATTTTGTCTTTTAATTGTTGTGGTGGTGGGGTACATGTGCCCGTGTGTGTGTGTATGTGCGTGCGTTTGTGTGTACCATGTGTATCATATGTCTTTTGGAGGGGATTTATTTTTACTACTCTTGTGTGTCCACTAGTCCGTCATGCGTAGGTACAAACGGTTGTTACATTGTGTCCTACTACATTATGATAAACTAAACAAAATTAAACGACCTGACAACATTTAGCCTGTACATTCAATTTTTTAGCATCTGTCTGTCTAAAGAGGCAATGGAGTGCTGCGCCTCAAATTAGGCTGTTGTCGAATTGCAGTGTCTGCTGTGACTGTGCAAGTCTATCCTGAATCAGCAGACTCTGTTGTAGTTGCCACAGATATAGGTGGGTCTGGTTCTGAAAGCCCTCTTAAGCCATCTTTCGCCTGTGCTTTTCCCTGTCTCTCTAGTGCTGGTCTTTCCCATTATCACTACTCTTGGAGCATGCCTTCACAGCACTTCTCCAGCGGTTACAACCTTCAGACACGGACACCCAGCCTGCTGGGTCGATGCCAGCTGCCCTTGCAGACATCCTTATAGCGAAGAACAACTCTTCCTGCTATTCTGAAGCCGAGGTCGAGCTCGTCGTATAGAATATCCTTTAGAATTCTCCTATCGTACATTTGCATGGCATGGCCAAGCCATCGGAGTCCTTGTAGGATTAGCAGAGATAACATGCTTGGGATGTCCACCTTATCAAGGACGCATTAAATAGGTCTATTGTAAACAATGTTTACGCAAATCACAACGAACACTTTTATGAACATAAGCCATTGCATGTATGAAAAACACAAGGTGTCACAATATTATGGAATTTTACAGTCCATACTGATCAAGCTATACATTCTACCCGGCCAAGAAGCATTCATCTTTGAAATCCCCCTTGCATTTTAGCTTCATAAAAATATGTCTTGTGTCGCCTTCGATATATCCAATTTGCTGATCGACGGTATTGGGAGTTTTATACTATATAAAACTCTCAACGTAGACTAAACGTAGACTCCTGAATGCGTGGCTGATATTACACACATAAATCATTACTTCAATTATTACCAAGGGGATATATACCCATAAACAAAAGCCGTCTTAAAAACAGCGCAACTGATGAAAATTGGTAAACGAAAACGCGAAAGAGCCTTATACCTACTACTACCCAACAGAAGGGATAATGCCGCGGAGTAAAGTGATAGAAAAACAGAACATATACTAAACAGAACAGATACTAAACTATACCACTGAAATAAGCATTTAAATGTAGTATATTAGTGTACAATATTATAGTTAACTTAATTAAGCACTTATAGATAGTACAAGAGTAAATTAACAGAATTATAAGTATAGTTCCGAATTCAGGCAGACGCTTTTTTTCTAATTATCAGCAGACTAGCGAAAATATGCTCCCTCCGGACGCATATTTCGCTAGCCTGTGAGAATGGGATAATTACGAACTAACGTATACTACATTACCTTCTTTAGAGGAATAGGTAATGTCTGGGAGTATAGTTACATGATAACAGAACAGATAGTTCACTACTTCCAGCCAAATGAAGAAGTACTTTGTGGGATGATGTCTTATGGCAACAGAACAGTTTCTACGCCACCTCCATGAATTGACCATTAAAAGATTATGAAATAATTTTCGTTAAATAGAGAGGAAAGAAGGACAGAGAAAGATAGTGAAAGAGTACGTAAAAAAACTAATGATCAAGTATGATCTAGTATCATTTCCTAAATGAGGAAATTTTCTTTATAGGAAAGAAGGGGAAGAGAAAGATGGGTGAACACAGAAAAAAACGAATTATTATTATATTTTTAATTATATAAAAAGACAAATAGAGACATAACGGATAATGGGTGATTTAATATCGTTATCTAAATAAGACAATTTTTTTATAGGAGAGAGAGGGATAGAGAAAGATAAGAGAAGAGCGGATAAAAACGAATGATTATTTTCAAGGATTACATTATATATTTAATAACAAACGAGTACTGATCCAACAGGCAATAGGTGATCTAATATGTAGAAAAGAGAGAGAGAGAGAAGTTCAAGAGAAAAATAGA
>OY744519.1:69424311-69466811 GCA_963556195.1 Sepiola atlantica
ATTGTCCGAATCAGAATCTTAATTACGGAGGGGATTGGCCGATAGATCTGCCAAAGTTTTCATTTGTGTCCCAAGTACTTTGAGCCCATCCGGGTCCATATATATATATATATATATATATATATATATATATATATATATATATATATATATTGTGTGTGTATTTAGGGAGCATTTTCTCATTTATGCAAACATTATTAAAAATAACAGAATTCGTCTACCTTTTTTATTTTTTCAATTTTTCTGATGGTCTTTTTTGTATTAAAATATAAAAATAAAATAAATGTTCCGTAGGTTGTAAAGGCTTCACGAACGTTTTCGATTCTTCGTCAAATCATCCTTAAGTGTCAAATGCAAATTATCAAAAAAGCTGGAGAAAGAAGAGCATTTTAAAAAGACGGTGGAGAAACGCACAGGGAACGTCTTCCGCGGTGTTCCAGGATGTCTTGATGATTTAAAATTCAGTAACGCTGGATGGCATCACAGAACAAAATCGCATTACGTTTAGCATTTTAAAATGTTACTACTGGTTTCATATGTGATGTAGTTTATTTTAGGTTGTTGTGTTTTTATGTAGATAGCTTCGAGTATTTTTATGTTTTTGACATTGGTTTCGGAATGTATATTTTTAGTGTTATTTACTAGAATTTGTCTTAAAAATCGCTAAAAACATAACTGCCCTCCCTCTGATTAAAGACACATTCCTGTCGTATTTATTTTTAAATTTAATTTTGAATTTAAAATTTTTTAAATAAAAACAATAATAACTAAACATTCAATAATGAAGTCTCTCTTATTGTTTACAACTTCTTTCCGACGTTCAACAAGATTTTCAATAACTCGTTGGTAGAAATCAAAGAGAAAAGAAATAAAAAATAAAAGAAAAAAGAAGGAGGTGTCGAAAATGTTCATTTTTTAAATTGTCATTCGATTTTAATGTTCTGTAAATCAACAGAAACCCACTTTAATTACATCGAAAAAATAGATTACAATATTTGTAAACACCATGGATTAAAAAAAAACCAAAAAAACGGCGGTAACTTAGTTGCCAACCCAATACATCGCGCATCTAGAATTCCCAAATGGTCAGCCATTTTAGTACGGCCGATGAAAATACGATATAGTAAAGAAAGACTAGCAACGCCTGTCCCGTGGTTGTAGCGAGGAGATGAGTTCCTTTCCTTAGCAGGTAGCGAAGTCGGTTTTGCACTCTATCAAGGCAATGGAAGAGCGATCTGAGCGGCGCCATCCCAGGCAGCGATACTCCATCTTCTCCGCCATCGCCTGTAAGTGTCTCATAAGCGCAGATCACAAACGAACGACATAAGATTGTAGTGTGTACATTTTCGTTGCAGGTTGTTAGCTGACCTAATTTCTACATACAACACCTAACATTCGCAGATAGTTACTCATCTAGGTACTAGTGATTAATTGCGATCATTTTACGCACTAATACGGCAGAAAAAGGTATGAACTCGCAATCTACTATGCTATGGTCAGCGCAGATCACAATGTTAAAAAAGAATAAAGCTAAAAAATGATATGGGAGTCACAAACGTTAATCAATTCTTCTCAACGAGGAAGTCCACCATTTACATGTTAAACACAAGTTTTTAATCTCTACTGTCAAGTGACATAGGTGCGAGAAATTAGCCATTACTCTCTTAACTATACACCTCGTTGAATTACATATGATGTGACATATACCAGCGATAAATCTGCTAGTATAGTCTTTTTAATTGTTGTTGGTTTCATTAACGTCGCCATTGCATTTGTCCTCGTTAACTCGGTGTTCGTGAATTGCAATACGATTACCGCAGCCTATTCCTAGATTGTCCTTATCTTGCAAAAAAACTAACTTACATGACGACTCGTCAACAACGATATCCAAAATTTCAACGACACATAAAATATAACAACGAAAGCATGAATCTGTTATGAACAGACACGTACTGTGTGACCCAGACCACAGGTTAGGAAAGGGGAAGAACAGAGCAATGACAATATGTATATATATATATATATATATATATATATATATATATATATATATATATATATATATATATGCATACAATCTAAATATAAACAAATATATATATATAAATCTAAATATATACAAATATATATATATATAAATCTAAATATATACAAATATATATATATAAATATAAATATATACAAACATATATATCAATATAAATATATACCAATAAATATATATATATATAAATGTAAATATATACAAATATATATATAAATCTAAATATATACAAATATATATATATATATATATATAAATGTAAATATATACAAATATATATATGAATCTAAATATATATAAATGTAAATATATACAAATATATATATGAATCTAAATATATACAAATATACATATTTATATACATATACATCTAAATATATTCAAAAATATAGATTTATATATATATACACATCTAAATATATATACAAAAATATATATTTATATATATATATACATCTAAATATATACAAATTATATATGTATACAAATTATATATATATACAAATATATATATATATAAAGCTAAATATATACATATATATAAATCTAAATATATATATACATATAAATCTAAATATATATATACATATATATATATAAATCTAAACGTATACATATATATATATAAATCTAAACATATACAAATATATGTGTATATATTTAAATCTAAATATATACAAATATATATGTATATATATATATATATATAAATCTAAATATATACAAATATATGTGTATATATACACATAAATCTAAATATATACAAATATATATGTGTATATATACACATAAATCTAAATATATACAAATATATATGTGTATATATACACATAAATCAAAATATATACAAATATATATGTATATATATGCACATAAATCCAAATATATACAAATATATATGTATATATATACACATAAATCCAAATATATACAAATATATATGTATATATATACACATAAATCTACATATATACAAATATACATGTATATATATATACATATAAACTATATATATATATATACATATACATATAAACTATATATATATACATATAAACTATATATATATATACATATACATATAAACTATATATATATATACATATACATATAAACTATATATATATATACATATAAACTATATATATATACATATAAACTATATATATAAACTATAAACTATGTATATATATATAAACTATATATATATACATACTATATATATATACATACTATATATATATATATATATATAAACTATACATATATATAAACTATATATATATATAAACTATATATATATATAAACTATATATATATATATATAAACTATATATATATATATATAAACTATATATATATATATAAACTATATATATATATATATAAACTATATATATATATAAACTATATATATATATAATCTATATATATATATATAAACTATATATATATATATATAAACTATATATATATATATAAACTATATATGTATATATAAACCATATATATATATAAACTATATATATATATATATTAACTATATATATATATATAAACTATATATATATATATAAAAACTATATATGTATATATAAACCATATATATATATATATATAAACTATATATATATATATATAAACCATATATATATATATATATAAACCATATATATATATATAAACTATATATATATATAAACCATATATATATACTATACAAACTATATATATATATATATATAAACTATATATATATACTATATATATACTATATATATACTATATATATATACTATATATATACTATATATATATACTATATATATATATACTATATATATATACTATATATATATATACTATATATATATATATACATATATATATATATATATACTATATATATATACTATATATATATATATATATATATATATATATACTATATATATATATATACTATATATATACTATATATATATATACTATATATATATACTATACTATATATATACTATATATATATACTATACTATATATATACTATATATATATACTATACTATATATATACTATATATATATACTATACTATATATACTATACTATATATATATATATATACTATACTATATATATATATCTATATATATATACTATATATATACTATATATATATATATATACTATATATATATATATATACTATATATATATACTATATATATATATATATATATACTGTATATATATATACTATATATATATATACTATATATATATATATATATATATATATATATATATACTATATAAATATATATATATATATATATACTATATATATATATACTATATATATATATATATATATATATATACTATATATATATATATATACTATATATATATATACTATATATATATATATATATATATATATATATATACTATATATATATATATATACTATATATATATATACTATATATATATATATATATATATATATATATATATATACTATATATATATATACTATATATATATATACTATATATATATATACTATATACTATATATATATATACTATATATATATATATATATATATACTATATATATATATATATATATACTATATATATATATATATATATATACTATATATATATATATATATATATATATATATATATATATATATATATATATAAGAAGAATACCTGCCAGCAAAAGTAATTCCCCGAACGAACAGAACAGTTCTGCACGATATTTGTACTCTAAATCAGATTAAGGGCAGTATATAATCATACTACGCTTTATGTCTAGAATCCTTATTCTAATGTTGATCAAAATCAATAACATGATTTTTATTTTAGAAAATATCTAAAATTAAAAGCTAAATGGGTCTTCAAAGGAAATGTAAATTCAGGAAATCAGCTTAATTGATGTGAGATGTCTATGGATCATGTTTAATGCAAACCGGGGGTGCCCATATTACGCCTTCTAATACCACTTTACAATACTCCAATGAATCTACCATTTGTAGAAGATTTATTAATAGATGTCTAATAACCATTACTAAAATTTCACACAAATCGGAGGTATCTGAATTTTCAAAAAGAGTGTCTATTTTTATTTCCCACTTTTGCATAACACTAAATTAAACGAAATATAGCTCGCATTAAATCCCTTATGCATAGCAGCTCTGTTCCAAAATGTATACATTAACAATGGAAGTTGTCCTAAAACCGAATCTATTACATTATGTCTTCGTTTTCAGCAAGAGTCACCGTCGGAACCAAATGACCAAAGGGTTAATACGCTAACTCAATATACCCAATATTGTAGCAAAATACTGCGGATAGCAAGATTTTAATATGCAGGTTTCATGAAAATCATTACAGACCAATTTAGTATATATATATATATATATATATATATATATATATATATATATATATATAGCCTCATTTCGTTGTCACACCGGTTCTCGTTAGGTCATCGAAATTAAGCGACTAGATAAGTACCTTTTTTGGGAAAACCACGCTCTGTATGTTGGAGGGGGGTGTACATGCGACTGGGGAACGCTTGCGAATCTAATATCCCTAGACACTTCTTCCCTCGGATGAAACCTGCTCAACTTCTATGAATGAATGCCGAACCAGGTACCAGATTCACTAGATTATATGTATGTTAAGAATATTAAATACTTACAGTATATAATAAAGTTATTTACATATAAATTCATTTTATTACCTGTTTTATAAAATGGCTCTTCTCCTAGCTTCACTTCTTCGAGTGGGGTTATTATTTTCACGATGATAATGACTATATCATCTAAAACTTCTTGAAGATAAAGGAATAACGAGGACTTTTCTTGGATAAAATAAACATACACAATTGTTGTTAATTGCAATAAACTAACACGAACGATTGAAGTACAGGGCTCTCGCGCTTTTATTTATTCTTTTAAACATCACCTGGGCAGAGAGAATATGAGTAAGCGGGGGAAGGAGTGAGGAAAATAAAGACAATATATTATCTATAGTACTACATTGTAAAACAAGTATTTGCTCATTTTCTTTCAACTGGGTTCTAACTAAAATTCCAACGTAAATGCGCCAATTACATCACGTGACGCACCTGTCACTTCCTTTCGTTTCTCCGTTCCAACAAATGGAAAATTGCTATATATCAAATAATGAATCAAAGGCCATTACATATATTACATTTGCTGTTTGGGATTGCGGCTTACAAATAAAAAATAAAAAACATAGTACCATTTTCTAAATGAATAAATACGAAAGTTAGCCCCTATTCATGCACTGATGGTAAAGTCACAACGTCTTATTTCAAGTTAAATCAATTGTACACAATAGGCGCACCATCTCTTTTATATACTGATTCTCTATATGCGATATCAGATTCGCAAGGTTAACTAATTTGCATATTGCTTTTGAGAAAAGTACAATTTATTAATTAACTATCATTTGTTATCGTTTTTTGTTTTAATGACTGTACTTTGATTTTAGTAAAACAACTATTTATGTTTTGCAATATTGTTTTATTTCCTTGATAAATATTAAGCATTTGCCTCTTTCTTTAGAGGAGCCATCTTGATTGTCAACAAGTTGCAATCTATTTATAAATTGCAAGAGAAAGGGCAAATTGATTTCTTCTTTCATTTTCTTTCCTTACAATCACATTTCAAAGATAAATACATTCATTTAAACATTAGCAAAATGTGAATGTTCATCTATCTTTATGAATAAATGTAAAATATTTTGATTCGTGTTTACAACGACGTTCTGGAGAAAGTGGTAATTATTTTAAATTAATGTTTCAAGTAGTTTAAGTAGAAAACTTTGTGAAGCGATTGCAAAGCGATAGTTAGTCGTCAAAGCAAGTATTTATACAAAAATAAAATAACACATCTTTATTCTGGTGGGTTGATGCTATTGTGCTTATTTTAATAATGAATGTAATTACTATTTTAGTTTCTATCTGCATAAAAATCAGGTTTAAATGTATTTATGTAAGAGTTTCCAAAGAAGCTGCTGCTGATTACAACTATGCTTACATCATCGAATCAAAATCCTTGTTTTCATGGTAACCAGTCAGATTGACGACGATTGAACCCATTATTAACGTTATTTATTAACTGTTTCTATTACTAAACTCCCTCCCACCAATGCTCGTATCATTCATTCCTCCCCCACCATCTAATACATTCAATCTAAACACAAGTAAGATTATCAGAATCTTAGTGTATGGTGACTGAAAAAAATACTACCTATGGAATCGGTAGTAAAGTCTACAAACATTTCTGCAATTAAACAACATGTAAACAAATAAGCAATCTTGCCGTTGACCAACCTCTCAAAAATTTTGCTAACATGGCGATACTTAGTTGGGTCAGACCGATAACCAGCATTTTAAAATATAAGAACAACAGAAGACTCTTTCAAATAATGAAGGGAACAGAGAGGCAACAAACAGAGATTGAATAATCTCGAGAGGATAGAAACACGTCCAGGAGCACAACGCTTGAGAACAACAAGAAGAATTGAATCAGGCCCGGAAGCCTTCGATTGGTCAAGATAAAAAAGAACCCTAGCGCACATCGTTGGAGTGATAATGACAGAGTCAAGAGAGTGATCTGTTTTCAAAGGAAAATCAGGAAAAGCAGCATCAGAATAACCAAATGAAGAATTGCCAAATAAACAAGATGTGTCCACCTGGTTTCAAACATAAATGTCCTACACTCTTTATTTCTAGCCGTTCAATCATAAAATATTCCTGGATCCGACGTGCAAAATCCTCACAAACTCCGACCCACTCTCATTTTCGTGCTGATCTGATTTGGGCTTGGATTGTCTTCTTTATTTCAGGAATAATCTGTGGATATTTTTGATAGATATTATCTTTAAGATAACTGTACAAATCAAATTGTTATGGTGGTATGGTCAGGTGAGCGTTAAGCCCATTAACTATTTCACCTCCTACTGATGAGACGTTTACTAAAGTGTCCCCGCATATTATTGAGTGGCGATAAAACAAAGACTGTTTGATATTCACGATTGAAACGTGGTGGACAAGTCAGGCATAAACGAAAATTTATTCGTACCGACTATGGTTTTATTGCGGGAAGAATTATGACTTTTATGGATGGTTTCATGGGTCCGTGGTATTTGGGGGAGGAATAATCCTGTATTATAAAGACATGCAGTAAATAATTTCTAGATAGATTCGGTATTTATTGCATTTAAAGAAAATTTAGATATTTTAGAAATTCCGTGACCCAATATAATTATTATAAATTTTTATTCAGATTATTTCAACGCCAGCATTTAATTAATTAATTAAAGTATTTTTGATAATTCTTAAACAAACTTTCATGCAAGATTAAGATTTTTATTTATTAGGATCTAAGGGTGCATTATTAATTTAAAAACTCAAGTCGATGAAGGAATTCGTCGTGGAAGGGGAAACTAATAAGAATAAGCCATATTTTTGCAGCTACATTTCATTTGAAAAGTTCGAAAATAATTACATTTTTTCCTCTCTCGCTTATTTCAACATGCGTAAATTTCCTATTGTAAATGCTGATCTACCTATTTCGGTAATAAATGGACTTACCCATACACAATAAATACAGTTACGTATAAACGTCATGGCCATGTGAAAGACAATTTACAAAACTGTGAACATTTTTGTAAAATTAAAAAGATAAATAAAATCTAAATGTTGTGGCAGGTATTGGTGGCAGTTATGGCCCCAGAATCATGACGCGTACTTCTGTAACTTTTATTAATACACTGTTGTTAACTATACCACTTGTCTTGAGTATTACTGACTTGCAAGGTCACAACAGTAAAATATAATTAAAAACAAGCAACTGATTTATTACGAAACATATTTTGGAGATTCCTTTTTTTCTAAATAGGATTTTCGTAAAAGTTTAATTTAATTATTTCTTTTGTTCGTTTTATGTTTTCTTTTGAAAATTTTAACGAATGAAAATATTTATTCCACGTGTACAAGAGCATCTTTAGAAAAACAAAGTTCCAATTTTAACCATTTTCATTATCTGTGTTTCCATTTGATGTTTAGTCTTAATTCTTGACTTAGCCTAAAAAAAACGTAAATATAGATTCGCTTGATTTATGTTGAAAACGCCGCACAAATAAAAATGATTACCTGATTAAATACTTTTAATTCATTTTGACGCATAAGGAATTAATTTAATAATTATTCATCGTTTTAATTTCTTTCATTGTATCTTTAATTTTATTCTATTCCTGCACTGTTTTTAATATGGAATATACAAAGAAAGTAAATATTTACAGTCCGGATCACATTTGCAAGTTTGACCCTTTTTCTACACGGGTGAAATAAAATTAAGTTTTAAACACCTTACACCTTCTAAAGGTTAGGACCGACTCCATTAAGGGATCGTTTTACTATAAGCTTAAATGACGCAATGATAACTCCTGTCAGTAACTTTGAAAACAATATAGTTTTCCGATTTTGTTATTCAAGATAATCTAAAGGTTTGCATCTAATCGATATCAATTAATAACTAAACGAAAAAAGAACTAAAACTGCCGAAACCAGTTTTTACCGGTTCGGAGAATGACTAACATTTAAACTCGGTTTTTATAAATTATCCGTTTCATACGAGCCCGAGTCCTAACTGTATATACAATAAGGTGATGCTTCAATGTAACAGTGATGCACCTATTACTGTTATTTTTTATTTTTTATGGAAATCGGCACAGACAAGGCATTAAGCCACTTGATGTAATAGGCCAAAATAAATACTACTCCAAGGTCAAAAACTAGCCAACGATAAGTGTTATATGGATAGATTCCGATACGGAAAACAGAAATGTTCCCCCTTTGTCAGAAACATTGCTCATGGAATGTGAGGACCAAATGACCAAATAAGGGAAGCAAGCGTTACGAGGCTGCTGAAGGAAACGCCAAGGTCTACTTTCTACTCTCCTATTATATGTTTAATATACAGTATATATTAACAGATATACTCTGCATTTACAGCTTATTAGCTGGTCATCGTCTAGCTTTAACTGTTAATTATTTTGTTACCAGGTAAAAATGTTCAATAATTCTTTTCAAAAGAGTGGCCCAAATAATATCTTAAACAACGTAAAAGGAGAAAAAAGCATGCTAAAATCTAAAAAAAAAATGAAACAAAATCACACACACATTATGAATAGTCAAATACTGCACTCTAAAATCACCTTCACCCTCTATAATAAAGACCAATATATATATATATATATATATATATATATATATATATATGCGGGGACTTGTATATAAGTACAATTGAGAACGCAGAGAAGAAAGGTTAGCCATGATTTAGGTTTAGTTTTTGTTCGGTCAGGATAATTTTGCTTATTAAGGGGGATAGCGTGTAGCTTTGTTATGAATGTGTTTGGTGATTTTGGCCTGTTCAAATTTGAAACCATGATCGTGTTCTAATACATGGGGGAAAAGTGCAAAGTCCCTTTTGTGTTCGCTCATTCTTTTTTTCAATTCACGTTCCGTTTCCGCCACGTAACCTTGATGGCAGTTGTTACATGGGACAGTATATAAGCCGGCATTGGATGTGGTTTTTTTTTCGGAAATGTCTTGCTGTGTTTAATGTTTATTTTATGGTGGGTGATGTGGTTTGTACTGTTGGAATGCCTAGTTTGTTAAGTGTATTGTAGATGGATCTGTTATTAGAATGCGTGGGTAAGAGAAAGGGTCTGTCTATGAGAGAGGTGTTTGGTGTTTGATGTTTTTGTGTGTTGATCATGCTTTCAAATTTGAATAAACCAACATCACCAAATACATTCATAACAAAGCTCGACGAAGACTACTGGAAACAGCACTAATCACAGCCTCCAACACCATCAGACAACGAAATGGCTTCTACAATTTATCCCCCTTAATAAGCAAAATTATCCTGACCGAACAAAAACTAAACCTAGATCATGGCTAACCTTACTTCTCTCCGTTCTCAATTGTACTTATATACAAGTCCCCGCATACACACCCACGTACTAAGTCTTCCTAATATATATATATATATATATATATATATATATATATATATATATATATATATATATATATATATATATATTCTTATATTACCACGAAAACGTTAGCGAGTAAAATAGACCTACCAGAAGAAACAATTTCAAGTTTTGAGAGAAAGCAAAAAAAAAAACAAATAGTAAGTCAGACCACCCCATCGTCTAAAATTAATTCGGGAAAAAAATAATTTAGTCTAAATAAAAAGTGAACGGTTAGCGTTTTCTACTTTAGGTCATCAGAAATGGTAATAATAATTTACATTTGAAAAATAAATTGTTGCCGTAATTCTATGAATTTTTATGAATATTAGTGCGAACACTGGCGAAGCATATTTTTTTCCATCATTCTTGGCGGATGGTGCACACTAGTATATATATCACACCACTCAATAAGTCAATGGCCTAACTAAAAAGAAACAATTTTCAGGCAACATTCGACTTTTTACATAAACATGGTCGCCTTTCACGGTGACACACTGATACCTATACTACTCTAACAATTCGATGCCATCTATTTGTAACACTCTGGATTATTGAGTATTGTGTTATATGAATTTATTAAAAGTTATGTGTCTCTACATATTTATATATTTGTATGTACAGGATTTAGTCCTAAACTAATTAAGTGATCATTATGAATTTTGGAACAGAGCTGTTAGACGTAAGGGTTGAACATGTTGGCCTAAATAGTTAAATATAGGTGACAAAGAAGGGATCGAAGCCCTATGGGAACCTTCAGATACCTCCGATTTTCATGAAATTTGAATAGTAGCTGTCAGACATCAATTAATAAATATTCCCCGAATTTCAGTTTCTTTGGACGGTTTTAAAGTGATTTTAGGGGGCGTAATCTTGACACAACGTCCCATATTCAAATTCAAATATTTCAGATTTGTCTTACATTTAATACATCGTATTTAGGCACAAATTAAGCAGGATTCTCTGAATTTCAATTTCTTCTTAAGCCCTCTTAATCTTAAGTTTTAAATTTAACACAATTCTTAGTATCATAATCATGTAATAGAGTTTAATCAACATTGGAATAAGGATTATAGAGATAAGGTTTAGTATGATGATATATTGATTTTACTCCTCGTAAGTAGACATAAAAGTGGTGCAAAGCAGTTCTGTGTTCGGTTAATTAATCTCACTTGTCCTGTGACGGGTACTCTTTTAGTAATATATATATATATATATATATATATATATATATATATATATATATATATATATATATATATATATATATATATATATAACCGTTATCTTTTGTACAAACATAGTCGGCGGGTGTGTCATAAGTTTAAGCAGACTTTTCCTTAAAACTTGTGTTGTAAAGACAAATTGCTTGTCGGTTCTAACAAAGGCTTCATTGGATCTGCAGAGAACAGGTCCGTAGTGGTAAATCCAGCGGCTCATTGCTCCCGCTGTTCTTACTAAACTTGACTTTGTCGGTATACAACGAATGATCTCCGAACGCTAATCCGCAGGGATCAGGCGTAAAAGCTTTCAAATCCTGACGGCTATTAGCAGACACACTTCATTCCTTCCCAACCTCTTCTGCTCTCTCTCTCTCAAATTAGCGATAGCTCTCTATATTTATCTATCTATCTATACATATTTCTCTCTCTCTCTCTCTCTCTCTCGCTATATATATATATATATATATATATATATATATTCTCTCTCTCCCGCTCTCTCTCTCTCTATATATATACACACACACATTTATACATAATATATATATATGTTGCTCTATATGTGCATCTCAATCGACTCCTACATAATTTAATTTATTCCTTTTTCCCCCTCTCCCTCCATTTCTCTCTCTCTCTCTCTCATATATATGTGTGTGTGGGGGTGTGTGTGGGGGTGTGTGTGTGTGTATATATTATTATTATTATTTGTACTCACTAAGAGTTCTCTCACTGGTCATCATCAGTGATTGCTCACTGATAATCATCGATGGTGTTCCCTGGAGTGTGAGTGACAACAAGTCTCCTCAGATTTTTAGTACTCTCTACCTCTTTCGATAACTAATGCAAATTACTTTGCGTTATCACAGCAGACGCTTACGATCGATTTCTCGCTGGCTACGACTTTTGGTCTTCTCTTGGATTTTGTTTTAAATAGAAATTGCCCAAAACAACGCATGAAGCCACTTACTGTGATGGGCTAACAAGAACGAAAGATGATTGTCGCAAAGACAGGAGATGCCTGTTGGCTTTACTTTTGTAAAAGAACAAGGCTATGGGTAATAGGAAAACAGTCAACGGGAAAAGAGTTTCTACAGGCCTGCAGTTCGTGTAAAGAAGCTACTGGAATAGAAAGCTGTATTACAATGAAGTATCAACACATCGAATTGATGGAGACCACTAGACCAACGAGTCAAACGAGCTGAAATAAAAGAAGTAAGGAATAAATCACATAACTCTGCAAACACATGTCATAATAGTATTTATAGAAAAGACTGAGAATAGCAACATCATGTCTGTGAGAGAGAGGGTGCAGAGAAAAGAAAGGGTGTGGCCAATCAAATTGCAGATACGTTCTTGCACCTTATCAAGAACCCTGAAATGGGACAGAGATTCACCAGCTCAAATATGACAACAGTTGGATGGCAATAAGCCTCTCAAGGGTCCCAGTCTTCCGCGCACCCTTCCAGTTGAGGTCTGGTTAGTGTTCTCCCTCTTCGGTGTTTCCATCCCTCTTGACACCTCACGAATATTTTGTGTAGTATCAACCGAGGCTGGTTCCATCACATTTTTTTGGGGGGGGGGGGGGGGGAGGGGGATGTGGTTATGAAATTTCTTGCATTTTCTGTTCCTTGGTTTCATGTGGTGTTTTTTTTGTTTTTGTTTTCTTCCTTCAATGTGACTGGTTAGCATTCGAGCTTATGTGGTTTGGTTTCCACATTCAAGGATCTTCCTTAAGATTTCAGCTGTTTTTATCATTGCTGTCCGTTGTATGTATGTATGTATGTATGTATGTATGCATGTATGTATGTATGTATGTATGTATTATCATTATTATCATTATCTTCATGCACGTGTTTCGTCTTTTGAAAACTCATTACTCTGGTTTATACAACTAACATATTAACTTCGAGGCTAGAACCTCGGATCTTAAGTCACTACTGACTGTAAAAGTCCAACGTCTTAGCTGTCTAAGCCAACTTGCTAGTTATTTGAATGCTAGAGAATTATACCGCCTTCATTAACGATAATCGGTTTCCTTAGAAGATTCAGTGTTAGTTCTCTCTTTCTAGCACTCTCTAGCTCTCTATATTCTTGGCCTTTTGGCTAAGATCAAAGTGTAGTATCTGTTCCGATGGATACTGCACCCCATACTGGTGTTGTCTTGGCCTTCGAGTCTTGATTTACGCCAGTCAATGGGTCTGTCCTGTGCAGTTCTGGGAGGTCCACCTTCCCAGGCTTTGCCTCCCCTCTTTGGGGAAGAGTAAGTTTATTGCTTACTGTCTGAGGCGCCTCTACCGGGGAATGCCAACGGGGCTTCCCAGGCAATGTTTAACCCCCACTTTCCTGACCCGACTTTGGGTCACATCTTACTTGTGGGAGTAAGATAAAAATGGCCTTGTGCCTAACTCTTGGAGAGGAGTAATCAATACTCATCACTCTTTCCTTCTTTCTTATTTTCTTTTCTTTCCTTTATTTTCTCCCCCACTCCTCTTTAAATCTATCCAGTCTATTCGTTCTTTATTTATTTTTATTTCTCTTTCCTTCCTTCTCCTTCTTTCTTTCTTTACTTATCAATTTTCTCTCTATCATCCCGTATTTCTCGCTGTCCATATCTAACTGTCTACTGGTTCTTGCTCTTATTATTATTCTTTTTCTTTTTCTTCCTTCTGTCTTTATTTCTATAGTTCTCTCCCTTTCTCTTGATCTATTTCGAGCTCTCTAAAACTGCCTCAATCTACGCCTTTCTCATATTTCTTATTTCTTTATTTCTATTATCTATCCATCTTTTTTATCTTAATTACTCTACTCTTTCTTTCATTCTCTCTATCTAACTCTCTTACTCCCTCTCTCTCTCTCTCTCGCTTTATATATCTATTTCAGCAGACTCAACGTACTTCTCTTTTTTGATTTGTTTTCTTCCTTCTATCTATCTCTATATCCATCTATCTATCTATCTATCTGTCTATCTATCTATCTATCTACTTCATGGGGGTTTTCTCACCCTCTCTCGATCTATATAACTATCTGAGTTTTTTTCCTTCGTCTACTTTTTTCTTTCCTTTTCTCTATCTATCTATTTATATCTCTATATATTTGTTTACTTATTTTCTCTCTTTCTCTCTCTCTCGCTCTCCCTATCTATCCATCCATCTATCTATCTATCTATCTATCTATCTATCTGTGTTCCCCTTCTCTCATTTTCATTATTTTTTCTTTATGTTTGCGTGTCTGTTTGTCTACGTATTTATTCCCTTCATGCTATTGGTATTCGAGAGTCCCTAAACATTCAACCAATGTGTATGTGTCTCTCTCTCGCGCGCGCTCTCATCGTCTATCTCTATCTCTCGCTCAATTTTCCGCCCCATCCAGGCATCCGATAAGCACGTCTTTAGTGCCTGTTTGTGACATTGTTTGTGCAACTGAAGACAATTATCAAAGGCTAAAGAAAGTAGAAAAAACACCGCTTCCCTTGATCCTCCATTAATCACTACTTTAGATTACATTCAATCTAAGCCTCGTTTTTTTATGCTTCTTTACTTGCACTTGCCCCCTTCACCCCTTTCGTCTTGCCAGGACCCTTCGGTTATTTAAATACCAACATCACCAGTACACTAGGAAATATAAGCTACCGTTGTTTATCTATGCCGAAATACTATTTTTCACACATAGTGCTTATATATATATATATATATATATATATATATATATATATATATATATATATATATATGTATGTATATATATATTTATGTATGGTGTTACAGAAGATCAAGTCAAAACAGCATTATATCGTCAGTTTCAAATAGGCGATTTAAAAAAATCGCCGATTCTTTTCAGTCAAACAAAGAAGTCGCGTTGTGTTGAAAAACAGAACTTCTCAGTTTGACTGAAAGTAATCGGCGATTCTAGAAAAATCGCTTATTTGAAACCTACGGTATTATGCTGTTTTGACTTCATCTGCTCTAAAACAATATATAGATAAATATTTTAAATTAATTTGTTTTAATTGTATTTGAATAATTGATCACTTTCTTGGATTTCTTTCTACCAATCTTATTAATGTATATATATATATATATATATATATATATATATATATATATATATATATATATATATAAGTTATGGAAATATATTTATGACAGATAAGCTACACAAAGGCTTCCGCGTTTCATCCCCGTAAGAAATCGTCAGGATAAAATGCCTAGAGTTTGTGTTGCCAGGTGTTTATATATATACACGTGGTATTTTGTCTAGTTAGTGAACCAATCAGATTTTTTTGTTATTCTCTTAGCCAATCGTTAGCCAATCGTTAGGATTATCACAAACAAAGGTCCGGTCGATTTTACTTCCTATTCCCTATTCTATTGTTCTCTTTTCTATAGGGTGGCCCATCTCCAATAATCGAATGGAAAATAATAAGACCGGCCAATACATGTAGAAATTTAGACGACACGTGTAGATTATGTCTTAATGAGAAATTTGAAATCCTAAACTTTAAAAACCTCCAAAACCTATTAAACTGTAGAAATGAAATTACAAGCAACTGCTTACGCAGAATAAAATTTACGTTAGGTTAAAAATACATAATAAATAAATAAATGAATAAATAAATAAATAGAACAAATAAATCAATAAAAATACTAAACTAAAACCTAATAAGAAATACAAGCAATCACGTGTTAAAATAAGGTCACCCAACAAGATCACCCAACAAAGAAACAAAGATGGCCCCTATAAAAAAGACAACATAGATATATTTTCATAACTTACTACCTAGCTCCACCTCCGTATTGAGCACTGTTAGAGTAAATACTGAAAATTGATACAGAAACAATTATATCTATCTCCGTATAACATTTTATGTAAATACATGAAATAATAATAATAATAATAATATATATATATATATATATATATATATATATATATATATATATATATATATATATATATATATATAATTATAAATTGTTGTTTATACGTTTCCTTCTTTTCGGAAATCGTCAGAATAGAGATGATTATTTATACCGGTCGACGGACTTGAACTCCGGAACACGAGTCATGTTTAAAACTCAATTTTGACGTCTTAGCCCACACGGCCGGCATCAACAACCCGGTAAATCAGATTTAACTTACTAACGACGCCTGCCTGACGGCCGAATAGGTAGACATCGCCGACTTTCAACTAGACGGTCGCGGTTCGATCATGGCTTGAAGCAGTTACCTGTCTAGCCACATTGAAGAGCTGTAATACGACGAACAGTTTCTCTATCGATAACTATATGTATTTTGTCAATATAATTTGCTTTTAAATCTTGTTCAAAATAAAGAGAATAAACAAAGATATTATAGTATTTTACAGCTGTTTCAAGGCATATGTTTATTTTAAGTCATACAATGAACAATAATTTGTTTTAAACACTATATTTTAGACACTGTTTCTTTAGAACAACAATTTTGTAGGTGGCCGACAAATATCACCAATCAACAAACAATGTCCAAAATAGGTTTCTAATTTCACCTAAAGCTATTTTTTGTTTCATTCTACTTCAGTCGATATTCTTAGAAATCGAGAGGCCACTTCCTGGGACAAATCCTTAATTTCTATACTTGGTATATAGATATTTTTAATGGTTATTTATTTGCACATTTTACACTTATACAGAAAAAATATTCTTGTTTTAATGGAGACAATAATTTGTATATACTTCAACAAAAATTCTTAAGTGTTATCTACTTGGATGATTTTGATTTTTGCGTCATACTTGAAAATGTTTCTATTTACCAGTTTTCCAAGCGTGACTACATATTAAAAAAAAACTGAAGCGAAGTAAGTTATTATAGTGTCCATAACACGCTACAACAATAAAAAATAAACATTCTCTAGTCACAAGCACACTTTTATATTTCAGCTAAAAGGCTATTTAAATCCATTTTTTAAATTTTCACAAGATGATTATATATATATATATATATATATATATATATGTATATATATATATATATATATATGTTGTTGTTGTTGTTCACATAACGTCCGGGAACGTCCTCGGGGGGTCAGTCAGCAACTCTACTTGTCCAAACTTTTCTGTGGGCATGATAGAACCTGGTAGTGGCCATATCCTCTCCAAGCCACATACAGCGCCTAGTGTTCCCAAATGGTCACCCATTTAGTACTGGCCAGGTTCAATGTTGCTTTATTTCGGTGATCTAACAGGAACCGGTGTGTCATTATGCCGTGTATATATATACCGTTATGCATTACCATTAATGGCAACTTATTTTCAAATATGTATAGTTTTAATGGCACTAAGCAATTGAACTAAGCGGAGTAGAAGATAAACGAAACGAAATTAAAAAAATTTAAATTTAAAATAAATAAAATAATAAGAAGAAATAGAATAACGGGTAAAAAAGAAAATGAATGAATGGAAATATAATAAATTGATTGATATACTGTATGTACTACTACTACTACTACTACTACTACTATTTTAGTAATAATGATAATAATGCAATATTGCTGAAGAAATAACATCATATAAAATATATAAGTAAATAAATGTATAAATATATAAATATATGCATGAGTATAAAATATCAGATTAAACGGAGGTACCTTAAAATTAATATAAACGCAATAAAATAAATGATTACAAATTAATTAGATAGAATTATACAAACAGAAAGATAGATATATTAAAGTAATAGATGCATATATGTACATACACACACATAGATATATACATACACACCCATAGATACCCACACATAGAAAACTCAATACACTATCTATAAATAGTAATGAGAATAATAATAATATTAATACAAGTATGTAAAAAGGTATATAAATGAACAGACAGATATATTATTAAAAATACATGAATAAATATATCAATGAAAATGTAACTGAGATTCCTTAAAGCGAATATATATTTCAAAAAATTAATAATGTAGTGACAATTATCTAAATTGAAAGATGGATATATTAATAAAAACGTACTTTACATCTCGAAGGATTATATATATATATATATATATATATATATATATATATGTGTGTGTGTGTGTGTGTGTGTGTATGTGTGTTAGATTCAAATATTTTTTCATTTATTTGAAGAAAAAAAAGCAAAAAAAAAATAGGAGCGTAATATGTATTTATAAAACATCACAGAAGCTCAGAACAACATTGTTACCGTCGGTTTCAAATCTGACAAAGAGGAACAGAACGTGACCGTTCTTTTTAAACCTCCCTAGCCTCTTTTTACAACAATATGCTCATTTACTAATTAGGTCATGTTTCTTTTACATATAAGCATATTCCAGAAATTCGTATATTCCGATCTATTTGTAGATAAATGAAACACATAACGATGCATGTTAGACTGATTTCTTCACAGAAGATTCACATAATACTTCTGCTCTTTGGTATGACCTTAAAGTTCACCCGTTGGATAAGGAGACTACAATTTCGTGTAACGAGATTTTCCGTCAGTGGAGATGATCATGATCATCATGATCATCATGATCATGATCATGATTATGATAATGATGATGATAAATACGTAAGAATTGGTAAGGGATACTGCGATGTCAACAACAGCGTCTTTTTTACGTTATACAAATATAGGCTAGAGAATTAAATGTAGATATGGGTCGCATTTAAATTCAAGGCTGGAATTTTTTCGACCGTTTTTATTTATGAAAATCAGTAAGCAAATTAGTAAACTAACCATTTGGTTTTATTTTTTTAGAAATTAATGTGTAAATAAATACGGGAGAAATCGCCCTAGACAAGGCATGACTCAACTTGATATAAGGAGCTAACAAGAACAAAATATGATTATTGCAAAGACAGTGCCTATTGGCTATAGTCTTGAAAAGACCAAGGCTATAGGTAGGAAGACAATAGTCAGTAGAAAGAGAGTTCCACCGGCTGCAGTTTTTGGAAACAAAGCTACTAGAATAGGAAGCTGTATTACATTGAGGTACCTGAAAAGCGAATTAATTAATACCACTAGACCAACGAGTCAAACGATCTGGGTCAAAGGAAGCAGGGAATAGATCAGACGATTCTGAAGAGCACATGTCATAATAGTATTTATAGAACAGACTGAGACTATTCCACATTTGAATCCTTCATCAGTTTTATATTGCTGCCGTGTTAAAAAATATTTCCATTCTATTGAAGTCCGGCGCGACTGCAGACCCTACGATATTACTGCATCATCTTTATACAAACTGATACATAATTATATAAGTGATTTTCTTCGTAATTTTAGACGAAACATTTACACTAGTATATATTTCTATTTATATAAAGTTAGGTATGTGTATATGTTTATGTATGTGTATATACAGCATTGACTTTTAAACTAATTAACCGATTATTATGAATTTTAGAAAAAGATCTGCTAGACGCAATCGTGTGAAGTATGAACTATAATTAATTGTGTTTTTATTTTATGAAAAGGTGACGAAAATCCTTCGTGAAAATTTTTGTGAAATTTAAAAAATAGGTATTAGGCATCAATTAATAACTTTTTCTGCAAATTTCACTTTTTTTGTATTTTAAAAAGTTTTCTTGTGCATAATATGGGCACAATTCCCCATTTAAAATTTAAAATATTTCAGATTTAATTAAAGTGCTTTTCTCCGGCTAAAAATTATGAATGTCTCCATATTTGAGTGATTCAAATTAACCTTTATAATAAACATAACACATGTAAATTATAGAGTTATTATAATTTTTAATTTTAATAGTTCGGCGGCATTTACTGCACCTTTCAACTTTTTATAACACTTATTTCAAATGTTCATAGACAACGCTTGTGAATCGTAAAGTGTATGTCGTCTGCGCGTGAAATTGTAAGTTTTTGCTAATATATAAAGTAAAAATCGTTATGTTCAAATTATTTTATTCCAACCAATATACAATCATATGAACAAGGTAGATGGGCGTCAAAGGACGCCCATCTACCTTGTTCATATGATTGTATATTGGTTGGAAGAAAATAATTTGAACATAACGATTTTTACTCTAATATTTCACTGAAGTAAGAAGATAAACCCAAATGATATTTTAGACATTTATTGTAGATAGTTTTATTTTACTTTTTTACTAACGAGTCACCGATTATTAAGGTCAAAGGGGTTTGTAACGATGGCTGTAACTGGTCAGACATTGAGTATTTAAGACGGACGATCCAACAAGAATTTGTTTACATTGGACTTGAAAACGGCAATGCTGTAGTCAGTCGGGAAGCAGCCCCATGGTATGTTTCACAGACGGACAGTTCTAGGAAAAATACTTTGCTTAAGGAAGTCCCCATTAGTATTAGGTACACAGAGGGAGAAAGGAAAATTATTGACAGTAGTTGTAGTTTGAGTAGTTTTTCGTTGTGAATGTTGTGCCCTAGATTGGAGCTCAGTCGAGCACATACCATCAAAAATAGTGATAGAGCAGAGAAAGACTAGCAACGTCTCTTCTGTTAGAAATGGGCTGTAGAGAAGAGGGCATCACCTAACGGCCACTCGAGGATAAGGGTTATTGAGTTTGACAGATAGACGGCGAAACATCGACGGAATTTGTACCGATAGCTGTAAATAGTTAGAAATTGGTTATTTAAGACCACAGCTAAACAAGAATTTGTTTACATTAGACTTGAAAACGGCAATGTTGTAGTCAGTCATTGTACTGTGTCCCACAGACGGCATTCTGGGAAAGAAACTGTTCTCATAGAAAGATTCGTTTAGTTTTAGGGACACAGTGGGAGTAAGCGTAATTTTTGACAGTGGTAGTAGCTAGACGAGTTTTTGTTGTGCATGTTTTACAAGGGAAACGATAGAGTGAAGCACGGTCGAGCACCTCCCATTACAATAACGATACAACAAAAAAAAAACAACTATCAACGTCTTTTCTGTGAGAAAAAAAAGTGTGTGGAAGAGAAGAGGACATCGCTCAATAGACTTTGAAGTCGGTTTTGTAATCTGGAAAGGGTGATCTAAGCGGCACCACCACATATGTTGCAAGTGTTGCAAAAGTGTATTCCATCTTATGACGTACTTGGCTCTTATACAGGTAAAGGGGTGGATCAGGAGTGAAATACTTTTTAAAGCGTTATTTTTCTCTTTGTGTGTTTCTAGATTTTAATAATTTTTCAGATTTTTGTAAAATTAGTGTATATCACCCGAGTTGAATACCTACTAGACACCCCCCCCTCGGGTGTCTTCGGTCTCTCTGTACAGGGGTGTGCCAAAGACTCTGACATGAGGATACTTTTTACTTGAAGTAAACCCTGACCAAATATTTTAAAAAATGGTGTGCTGTCTCCTCAATCCATCCAGTACGTCTTCCGAATTGCGGACGGGGACACCCCCTCTACTCATAGAGGGCAGCTTCGAATAAACAATTAGAAGCCGTTGACAATGAGGAAATGAATAATAAAAAATATGAATAAAAACAAGAATAAATACTGGCAGGCCGGCAACCAGGATAAAAATGGCCCATCAACCCGTTTATACACCAGGTGGGAAGATGTAAGCAATGGTGTAAACCTACCTGCCTCTGGAAATAGTGCTCCAGCCAATACAGAGGCCAACCAGGGTCAGTCATCAGACCATGAGATAAAAGGTCCTGGCCCCCTATCTCCATCAAATGCAACAAGAACAAAAAAACATAAGGGGCTTAAAAGCCCAACCATGGACTGTTGCACAAAAGAAGATGCTATTGTTTTGCTACCACTACTCAAAGTTTGAAAAGTGGAACAGAACATCCAATGAGATTCTAGCTGATAAGATCCAAGAATCTACCCTCCCGAGGATATATATATATATATATATATATATATATATATATATATATATATATATGCAAACATTGTTAAAAATAACAGAATCCGTCTTTATAATTTTAACTTTTTTATTTTTCCAATTTTTCTAATGGTCTTTTTTGTATTAAAATCAAAAAAATAATAAATGTTTCAATCATCTTCAGGTGTCAAAAGCAAATGAACCATAAAAAGCTGGAGAATGAAGAGAATTTTGAGAAAGACAATGGAAGAAACGTGCAGATAACGTTTTCGCATTGTTCCAGGAAGTCGTTGACGATTTAAATTCAGCAACGTGAAACATATGGAGCATTTATTTATTTTTTGATTTTAATACAAAATAGAGCATCAGAAAGATTGAAAAATAAAAAAGATATAAGTAAACAGACGAATTCTGTTATTTATAACAATGTTTGCATAAATGAGAAAATGCTGCCTTACTACACACAATACAAATATATATATATAATATATGTATGTATGTATGTATGTATGTATGTATTTATACTAGTCTACTTTTTCCGCTACTGCCTTTGTGTCCTTCTTTCTAATAATTTGTCCATAGCCAATTGCCAAACATAAGACAAAAGTACGAGTTGAACGAATTGAGGAAAAGAATGAGGAAAACGATAGAAAGAAACATCTGTGTAGAGCGAAAGAGATGGGGAAAGAAAGAAAAGAGAAGGATATAAGGACACATAAAAATATATAGAAATAGAGAAAAAGAAACAGAGAGAGAGAGGGGGTGGGAGAGGAAAGAAGAGAGAGAGAAATATATGTAGAAAGAGAGAGAAAGAAATAGTGTGTGTGTGCATAAATGAGAGAGAGAGAGAGAGAGAGAGAGAGAGAGAGAGAGAGAGAGCGTCGGAGAGAGAAAGCATAAAGATTTAAAACGCCGAAATACATTTGAAAGCAATCGGTCAAAACAAAAGCGATGAAAAGGGGTTTTAAATTGACCAAGCGCTTCACATACACACACGATGAGCCGTGTTTGCTTTTTGTTTGCCCCGGAATCAGGCGCAGCAAAGGAGATATGTCATAGGCCTTTCCGCAATTTGTTAACTTCTTTTAAACAAACGCATTAAGGACCAAAAAGGAAAAAAAAGCAGAAAAAGAAGAAACGTCTCAAAACTCATAGCAAACACAAACACGAAGCATCGCATTCTTAGTCGACAAGCACGCAATGGGAAGCGTTGTTTGAACTTGCTCGCCTATTTAAACGCGAATCTGTGGTAATTATATGTAGTAAACAATTAATTGAACACATGTTGCTCTTTTATCCACAGCTGCTCTTTTCGCACTTTTCTCCAGAGTATTAATAGGTAAATTATCACAAGCAATCCGATAGAATTTGCTTTCGGTAAATCCGTTTGCATAGGCCATAGTTATAACCATTAGGCTGATAATGCACACGTATCTATGCTATATCTTTTTTGTACTATTGGGTCGTCGTTTATCAAGGTCAATAACCATTCGAGAATAGGGATCGATAAAAGCGAATGGTTCTCAGCCGAATGATGAGGAAAGGTAAATGGTATGAACAAAGTTTGACTACTTATCGGGCGGTTTATGATACATATTTGTTTACATTAGATTTGAAGACGAGCCTGTTGCAATCTGCAGAGAAGCAGTCCAACGGTATTGCGTTCCAGAGAGGAGAAGCCCTTGCAAATAAATTTTGCATAACATAAGGCACATGGAGGACGAAAGGAATGTTTTTTCCCGTTGTAGTAGAGAGACGAGTTCTAACGATGAATGTCTTTCAAGGAGAAACCAGAGATTACGGTTCACCTAAACACCTTCTATGGAAATGAAGATAGAGTAGAGAGAGACTAGTAACGTCTCTCATGTGAGAAAGGGGCAACAGAGAGGAGAAGATGAAATCCTCCCTCAGTAGATGTCGATATCGATTTTTTTTTACTCTGCTAACGCAAGAAACTTTGTTTTGACCGGCATCTCCCCAGATGTGAAAGCAGTGCTTATATCCGAGTAAAGCAGGCAAAAAGAATATTTTGCTTTCTGCGGGTCTTAGAGAGAGATAAGCCTTTGGCCACAGCTGCCAAGCTGTTTGTGTTCGGTTGGACGAGAAAGCACGTTTGTCGTTTGTCAAGAAATCAAAATATTGTTACTTGTTTTAAAACTCAGAGTTGTAATTTTATCTGGAAGGGACATCCATTTCTACAGCATCGACCGAGGTCACATGATGGACGCTATGGCCGGAGTCGAAATTAAGCACCGAATTCGGGCAAAGACAGCTAGCAGACGAATACCGCACGTTCAGTGAACGCAGATAAACACTAGTCTTCAATAAAACGTATTTTAAATGATTCATCCTATACGATTGATTGAACATACGTTGCTATTTTACCAATAGCTGCGAAGAAATTATGCATTCGTACATTTTTCAAGAGTATTGGTGCATAAATGACACCAATAGATCTGATAACATTTGAACTTGACATGGCTGATTTCATAGACCGTGATGATATCCATGAGGACAATCAAGTCTGTAGATAAAATAACGTACCCTACATTAGTAATTAATAAACCACTATAAAAGATTTAATGTTTTCTAAATAGGTATATTACATAGACCGTGATCGTATCAATTTAACACATCATGATACAGTATTGACTATATACATTAATGGTCGACCGACATGCACACTGCAAATAACTTTAAATACTCCTTTAGGTTTAGATTCAAAGTTTACAATTATCTATTAAGACAAGAAACGTGGTTGAGGCAAAAAAAAAGTCAGTACTGTTCTCATGTCAATCATATTAATCGAGGATTTGTCCTCAACAGTCAGTCCGACAAGGACCGGACCATTGCGGTGACTTTTTTGTTTTATGTCGGGCTACGGTATTTGTTCTGTTCCGCTCTAGGAGGTCTACTATCCCAGGCCTTGCATTCTCGCTTTGGGGAGGAATTAGTTCATAGCTAACTACCTGAGACGCTCCCAACGGGGAATGATGACAGTGCTACTCAAGATAGTTTTAACGGGCTAGAGGCACGCATGCGTTTGCGTATTCCTACTGCGGTAGGAGGGAAATAAATACTAGAATAATTATATATTACACCATCAGAAATACCAAACGTAATCCGGGTATCTAATAACTATCTAAATACCTTACAATTTAAATATGTACAAATGTATTGCGGCCATTTTTGTTTGGTTAGCGTAAATGCCGTATCTTACACTACCAGTTAATAGAATAAATACAGTCGAACACAATGTTAGGAATTTGGTGGGTGGATCAAACACACACCCATATATATATATATATATATATATATATATATATATATATATATATATATATATATATATATATATATATATATATATAGTTTCGGAAGTTTCTCAACCATTAAAACTATATTAAAAAAAAAAAAACACTTTTAGTCCCAAGTCTTTCAGTGGAAAATCACTCATGTAAGTCAATTTATTTTTTACAGTTATTATATTAGTTTGTTTCTGACACTATTTTAAGGGATCATCAGTTGTTTACCATGAAAAACTGTTATATATATATATATATATATATATATATATATATATATTGATATTATTCCATTAATTGCGACAAAACAGGTTTTGTTTCATTGGTGCGAGTAGCTACCAACTCATCGGGCGAAAGGAATTCAAATGGCATAAAATTTTAAGTTCACTCTAACGGGAGATTTTGCTCTGAATTTTCATTGAGCACTCTCATAAACCCGGTTTCAACTTCCTTCGGATTCATACCCCCTGGATATTTGTAACAAGTTAATTATATATATATATATATATATATATATATATATATATATATATATATATATATATATATAATTAATACATAATTTAACCTTTGGCAAAATATGAATATTTTATTTTAATTAAAAGCTCATTAAAATCTTTTTCAACCGACAAATTTTAAAAGCCTATATTCGGAGCATCTAGAAGTTTCATCAGATGCCCTGCGGGCATGTCATGCCGAGAGCAGGTCTAAAGCGATCCGTCGAATAATGGCGATTCAGAGGCGGCCGTGAGGCCAAGTCAAATCAATAAACTATATATCTATTTATTGTCGCTTTCACACTACACACCAAATAACAATTAAAATATATACTATTTATAATCTTTTTCGGGCAGAGTTCCTTGTCGTGCGGGGGATTATCACTCTAAAACAGTACGTATACGATTCCAGGTGGAGGGAATGTCAAAGGTATACATCCCATAGGCATGCCAACGGACAAGTTTTAAAGATACCCCTCCCCAATAAAAGCCCCAAACTAGTAACTTATTATACGCGACATGTACAGTTGTACCTCGGTTCACGAATTTCCCAAACAACGAACAACTCGACACACGAACAGAATGTATGAACAAACTTCATTTTGACGCACAAACACTGTGTTGGTATACGAACAGACAAACACAGACCCGCTGAATTTTTGCGGTAGATACACCAACACAAACTCGTGGGCTGTTACGCCATGCTCGCATTACGAATACTATTAGTTTTACTCAGATTTGTGTACTATGAATATTGATCGTCGGTGCGTGATTCGTGATACGCTGATAAACATGCGAATGGTGTTCGTGTTGCTGATCTCCCCAAGCAGTACGGCATGGTGAGATCAACGATCCGTACTATCTTAAGGAAAAAAGACGCGCTCAGTGCGAGGCTGTTAAACAAACGAAAGTCTCCGATTTACCGAGGTTGTTTTTTATGTAGGTGATGTCTAGTTCTCCAAGAAAGAACACTCGATAGGAACGAAAATGAAAAAAAAATGTCGTCAGTCGAGAAGGATCGCTCATCTTCTGGCTATATTATGTCACACATTTTTTAACTATCGACTTGGCCACATGCCGGTATATTTCATCAGTATCAGCTAGGTCGGTTAGTGTTAAAGAGATCTACAGGAAGCAAGTTTATGGTGACAACGCTTTGTCCGATTACGTTTGTACGGACCAGGAAGAATATATATGATATATTCGCGATTATATATACGTCTTTCAGCATAATCTGTAATTGCAAATTTAGGATGCTAATTAACTTTAATAACCAAAGTAATATAATATTAGACCCGTCTTTATTGTAAACGTATCAACGACAGGCAATACATTATGTACTTGAAGGGTATCCACATTCAAACTTTTTACGGCATGATCACTATTACATGGATCATCTTTACCAAATGTCGGAAATAATGATGTAACCTGAAATATAAAGATTTATTGTACACGTTTTTATTTTACATATAGGCGTGGAGTCTGGAATCCTGGTAAGGTATTATTGCATAAATGATATCATTCCCGATTCTGATTCAGTATGTTACATATCAAATGAGTAACCTCTTTGAACCCAGAAATTTTTTTATAAAGACTCTTTTTTGTCTTGACTGTTTACTTATATTTTTAACTGTCCAAGTTTAAAAGGTACAACTCTTTGATTGTAAATAAATGATTTATCTAACCATTGAGCTGATCATAACCGGATATTGTAAAGGATCGACTTTTAATCGCATGTAGCAATACGAACAAGAAATAGGACAGAATTGTTCCATAAAAAAGGATTTACAACACCTAAAACCGATTGTATAGTGCCTGTTTATCCTCTTCTGGGCTATTTGTCCTAGTAGATGAGGGAATCGTGTAAGAATTGTTCTAGAACTTAGTCCGACTTAGAGATATTTAGTTCCGTCTTTATTAAAGTAACCAGTCCACTCAAAATGGATTAAATAAAGGATTTAATTCGAAATTCCTGGAAGTTTATCCACTAAAACAAAAACAACGGAAAGTAACAAGATCGAAGCATTGTGCAAATTACAACAAACCAAAACAAAGAGAGGGGGATATTAACATAATCAGCTGTAAAGTAATCAATTGACGAATTACATCTGTGGTTTGCGGACATCCTCTGTCCACGGGATAGCCTAGCTAATGTTATTATAATAAAGGGTCCCAGAAAGTTATAGAACAAGCCACAACCCGGCAGTGAAATAGTGTAAAGAAAACGTTAGTCATTTTGTCGATTTAGGATATTGATAGGTTTCGTTCTAGAAAATAAATGTGTAATTTTGGTTTGTTGTGGTTTGTGCAACATCGATACATTTTCATTAGTAAACAAATTATAATTCAATTTAATTCGTTTGAGAAATTATTTAGTCCAACCAGAATACACTTACCCCATTCTAAGAAAAGGGAAAATGGTAATAACTCTGTATTCGTCAATACAGATTTACTTCTCTTTGTTGCGTCATTATAGAAACTTGTGTACTCGACATTTTAACCTTAACGTAGAAGTAATTATTAGTATAAACTTATATTATGAATTCTCTTTTTTGTTTTGATTTTAAAAAATGGCGACGCTGTCAAACACACGTCCTACTGTTCTTGTTAGTCTTTCATAGTGGACACTAAACGTCCGTTTCTGCTTATAAAAGAAAAATATATAAACTGTTTTGTTTTTTTCAAAAATGGCAACGCTGCCACATAAACTATCAGTTACAGTTAAGAAATGTATTTCAATAAAAAAATCGATCAATAGTAAAAAATAATGAATAGTAAATTAAGAATAGAAAATTAAGTACACGAAAATAGAGCATTTTTTATATCCACTCCATTCAGATTAAATTATGATTCTGATGGTATTCGTATTAAAAAAAAAGTTAACACGTTTTCTCTTATTTGATACAGTATTCAACATCCTCATTTCCATCCCTCTTTCCTTCTCTCTATTTGTTAATAAACAGTCAGAATGTGGTAAAGAAGGAACTAATACAAAAATTTGTATAGTTCATTGTAAACAAAAAGGTAATATCACCAGCGCTAATAATGTTATTTAACACGTAGTTGTAGCGAGAAACTGAGAAAGAAAAAATCAAGACAAAAAGCAGACACTATAAATGATGGGTTTTGTATTTTGATAGTTCACTGGATTAACAAAATCATTCTTCCTGATCTAACTTTAGTTCATTTTTTCTAGTATGTATATACTTTAAGCATTTTACTCTTGTTTTTTTTCTTCTTTTCGGCAGCTCCACATAGTATTTTGAAGATTGACTCTCATAACGATATATGTCATAAAACTACATCATCCTATGTAGTGGATGAGTATATTTCATTCTGATCAAGGGGATTCAATAATATTGTAGGGTCTGTCTCCGCACCTATGAAATACGATGTTTATTTGTGTCTTGAAAATTATAGAATTATAAATAAAATAAATATATACATTAGAGTTACTGATTTGCAGCAGGACTACACAATAATTTTCATTTATTTCCGATTAAAACGTTGGGTGTGAATAAAGGGGGTTTAAGAAAATAAATGAACAGAAAATTATTTCAATATATATCACTGTGTTTACACCCGCTCCCACCCAATCAATGCTACTACATAATTGTCCCCACCCAAAACATTGAATTTATAAAATGTCAAAAATAAGAATAAAAAGGTAATATTTAATGGGGTGAGGTCATGACAACGTAGTATTCCTTAAAAATCCACCTTGTATTTCTTATCAAAATTATTCACTTTAACATATATATATATACATATATATATATATATATATATATATATATATATATATATATATATATATATATATATATATATATATATATACGTGTAAGAGAGATGTTTGAAGCCTAAGAATGCATTTTTTTTTTTAATAAATAGTAATTTATTTAAAGTAGTCCCAAATTTTCGACGTAATACGTCTTCGTCAGGGGTACAAGACATTTTTTTTCATAGCGACATGTTTATCGCTAGTAGAAGGTAGAATCCATAAGATGTTGATTCGGTAATAGTTCAAATGTCGAAGTCTTTTAGCGAAAGATGCGCGGACACGCATTAAAGATAAGAAGATATGTTGGTCTCCCATTAGAAAGCATTCAATATTGAAATGTAAGAAAATTGTTTGAAGCCTAAGAATGCATTTTTTTTTATTTCCCTAAAAGACTTCGACATTTGAACTATTACCGAATCAACATCTTATGGATTCTACCTTCTACTAGCGATAAACATGTCGCTATGAAAAACAAAATGTCTTGTACCCCTGACGAAGACGTATTACGTCGAAAATTTGGGACTACTTTAAATAAATTACTATTTATTTAAAAAAAATGCATTCTTAGGCTTCAAACATATTTCTTACATTTCAATATTGAATGCTTTCTAATGGGAGACCAACATATCTTATATATATATATATATATATATATATATATATATATATATATATATATATATATATATATATATATCATAAATAAGTTGAAAGAAACGATAAAGTTCTCAGTGGTAGGTTCTGCAAGAGCTAATATAAAATATATTCATTCATCAGTACCTTCCAGCATTCGACAGCTTCGAGGATTTTCTCGGAGTTTTCGAATACTGAAATATACTGATGATTCGAACGGACAATAACAAGATACCGTTTATTAAATGAAATACAACCTCTGTATACACAAACAGACGCTGTAATATATAGCTTTTAAATAAAATACTTTATCTATCTATCTATCTTTTTTAATTTTCTTTCAACATAACCTGACACGCATACACAGACACACACACACACACACACACACACACACACACACACACACACACACATATATATATATATATATATATATATATATATATATATATATATGATCATTTTATTTACACAGACATGTACAAAATCTGCGACACTGGCATGTTGATGTTATCGATCAACAGTTACTATAAACTGAGATCTCATCAGGCAGAGTTAGAATCATGTCTTAACCTCAGATCATATTTGGAGAGCTATATATATATATATATCATATTTAATATATAATGTGGAAATGTATGTATGTATGCGTGTGCGTATGTCCAGCTAAAACTTAAAACATCCGCAACAGATACATATTAAGTTTATATTTTCTAAATCGCTCATCTTCAGACGCTTAATATTTGAATAATCTGAACAAATAATTAATTTCTTGCTGTAGACACAAACCTTTTCATGTTAGTCGCCAAAATTGTTCGTTTTTAGCATTTCTTTATAGCATACTTCATCGCTCGTCAAAAAGTGGGCAAGAGGTTAACGACGGAAACTGAGGAAATTAAGTAAATGATCAGATTTTTTCCACCTAAGGAGATCTTAGTTTTTAATAACTAAGGATCTATAACATCGACACACCAGTGTAGCGGCTTTTGTACATGTCTGTATGAATAAAAATATTAATATAAATAGCTCTATTTACTATTGAGCACTATTCTATGAGCCCGATTAAAACTAGTTCGATTTTTATCCTGTGGATGTTAACTTCACCTGGATTACTATATATGTATAAAGAAAAATCGAAGGATAAAGAGTGTCCGAGTGGCATAAATAAACGACAGAAAAATAGGTGTGAAAGAGAGGGAGTGAACTAGATATAGATACATTGTGAAGCGAGAACTTGATGGAAAAAGTGGATCCTATATATATATATATATATATATATATATGTGTGTGTGTGTGTGTGTGTGTGTGTGTGTGTGTGTGTGGTGTGTGTGTGGAGAGATAAAGAGAGAAGGTGGTGGAGGGAGACAGAAGAAAAAGGTTGATACATAAAAAGAAAAGGAGAAAGAAAGAGAGCGACTGGAGTCTCATGAATACAATTGTGTTTTCGAAAGAATAGTACATGACGAATTTCACCTCCCATCCTCCGTTTCATAACCCGCTGACCACCGAGCGGTCGACAAACCCCATAGCTGTCAATCCAAGATGTCATCTACGTCAACCTTTCCTGGTTTTACTATCTCCCTGCAGACAGGACGTCAGCAGGCAATAAATAAAATAGAATTTAAAAATGTAAAAAAACAATAGCATAATGTCATGCAGAATATTGTAGTAACATTTTGAATCTTAATGAGAAAACGAAAAGAAGATCATAATTCACATTCTTCATTCTGTTTCGATGTTCTCATGTGCTTGACCCAATCTCACAATTAAGGATAAGTTACTTCCGAAGGCAAGGAGTTTTCCATCAAATAAGTCCCTATTCACTTGCAGCCCCACCAGGGCAAATTAAACACAAAGTCTTTTTTATGTGGGGAATATCGAGCTCGCCACCAAAGGCTACTGTGGATGAGACTAAAAGAAGGATCTATCCCCCCCTCCACCGAGGACGGAACAGATACTACAGTGAGATCCTAGCCTAAACACAGGGAGTTTTATTGTGAACACAGACGATACCGTAAGCCCCCCCCCCGTTGAAATAAATGTACGAATCTATTAAAACGTTACTAAACATACCTTTATGACAGTTGAAACATTGACATAAACGGGAATGTAATGGGCTATTTTTTAAATTTAGTTTTGAGTGGAAAGTTTCTTTTTAGTTCATAATATACTGTTGCATGTGGGGTTACCCTCCCCATTCAGGCAACACCGGCTATCTTTCTGCTATACACAAACACACAAAATAGACACGTATACACATATATAGAATTTGAATGTCTACTGGAGAGAACTTGAATGTCTACTGAAGAGAACTTGAATGACTACTGGAAAGAATTTGAATGTCTACTGGAGAGAATTTGAATGCTTACTGGAAAGAACTTGAATGCATACTGGAGTAAACTTGAATGCTTACTAAAGATTACTTGAATGCTTACTAGACACATATCTGGAGTGTCTGATGTCTCCTTATACAGGGGTTTGTCAGGACACCATGACATAGGGATACTTCCTCTTACAAGTAAACCTTGATTAAATATTCAAACTAACATCGTGTTCGAAGCCCAAATAAGATCCTCTCGATATGGCTAAGCCACATTGGTGTATACGAGAAATGGTGCACCTCAAATTGATGTTGCCTCTAGTAAAAACACTAGGCTGGATACTCCACCAGACTAGATGAATTCTTTTCCTGGAGTCCGGTAAGATCAAGAGACCGCCAGAAAGCTATACTATAAAATAGTTAACTGGTCAATTAGGGAGCGGAAAATTAATATTCTTAACTTGTTTACTAACTCAACGTTTGACAGATGAAGGAGAATAGAATATTCAAATATCTATGCATCTCATATAGAGATCAAGTGTTAGCCCCAGGAAGGGGGGCCTTGATTTTTTAGAACTTCAACTGAAGTAAAATGAAACAAAAACGCGAAAATATACTGGATAGCTTTTTCACTTTGCTATCGCTACGAAAAGGTCATCAATTGAAATACTTGAAACAAAACTGTTAAATAATAAACATTTCTTTCATGAGTTTGTTGTAAACACTAGACAAAAACTGTCGTATTTATTCATTACAATATGTATTACTATTTTCGGAATTTTTATATAAATTTATCTTTTTAAATAAGACCGTTAAGAAATGGAAACTTAGAGGAAATCAATTTATCTGAAGGATGGTGTTTGTGTGTGTGCGCTCTGTTTTAAGTGAATTTAAAAACTATCAAAGAACGTAGCGGCGGTCGCTGTCGGGATGGAGTAGTCACTCACCCTATATCCTTTGTCTATGTGACGTCACTAACAGGAGAGTCAGTTACCCTCTCTCCTTTCGAAACTCTTGTTTACCACTTGCACATCTTTTTTTTTCGAGTTAGTTTGATTTAAATGACCACCCCAAAAATTAATCAGCAAATATGTTTAGAAATGTTTACTACTTTATCTTGTTTTCATGAAATCACTTCATTTAATTACTGTTAAAATAAACAACATTTTTGGATACATATAAAAAAAATAGGACAATAAAATTACGAATTAATAACCGCAAACAGTTATTTATTATGAACTGTTTTACAAAATGGCTATGCAAATTATGCAGGCAGAAAACTGCCTTTAGACGTTTTGTTTCTAGAATATATACAGTATTTAAAAACATTATGTTATACTATTAATTTAAATAACAGTAACCCGTTTTGATGATAATATAGGAGTGATGAATGAAAAATAAACATTCGCATTAATTAATTTGGTTGTACACATTTATTTATGAGAGAACACCAAATATATATATATATATATATATATATATATATATATATATAGAGAGAGAGAGAGAGAGAGAGAGAGAGAGAGATTTTTCACTTATAAAATAGATCATTCAGTGAAGACCGGGGTTGTTCCAATAAAAACAAGCTCGATGATACTCGATTACAGAGTACAGAGCATTTATATTCGATTTGTTTGGGGGGGGGATTTTTTCATCATTGTGCCGCCCGACGTGAAAGTGTATTATCGCACATTGTTCCGGTTTATTTTTGTTTTTTTAATACATTTCGGACCGATTATTTGCTTGTTGGCAGAAAAAAATAATGCACGAGCTACTTTTCTAAGATATTTTCTAGGACTTTCTTTTTTTATCGTTGTTCTTTCTTGTTTTTTAATTTTAACTTTTATTTTTATTATTTTCCTCTTCTCTTCTTAAGTGACCTCAACTATTGCAACGCCACATTGTGTATTGTCGGCAGTTGAAACCCTTATTCCAGACATTTAATTTCCCTGATGATCTGCCAAGCCAGTACATGCTTGGTAGTGAAACACGTGTAGGAAAACATTTAATTTGAATAAATAATATTTGTAAGTAAAAAATCTTTAATGGTGATCATTGGTGTCCTGAAAGGAATGCTTTAGTAAGCCTTCATTAAATCGCATATATATATATATATATATATATATATATATATATATATATATATATATATATATGGCCCAAACCCCTGAATTACTATCTCCAGGAGTGATCAAAACCCTGATTGTGATGGTGATGATATATAGTATGTATGATGTAAGTTGAAAAAACAATGAAGTGCTCGGTGGCAGGTTCTACAAGAGCTTATAAAAAGCATTTTATTTAAAAAAAAACTATACATTGCAATGTCTGCTTGTGTATCCAGATTTCATGAATCTGACGAACACTAGATATTCTTTGTTCATAAAGAGCTGTCTATTGTTATTGTTTGTTTAAGGGATTGTTTTTAATTGTTGGGAGAACATAAAAAAGTGGGCATCGCTTGTCTTGAACCAGTAATTTACGTTTTTCACGCTTTTTCTCGAATCCATACTGTACGGTGCTGAAAATCAGTGCCACTATAACCGGTTTCCACCCTTGAACCTGCATGGTTAGATCGAGGAAAAAAAAAACGATACACCCAGCAGGCACTATAATGTATAGTTTTTAAAATAAATATATATATATATATATATATATATATATATATATATATATACTAAAATGTAATTCATTTAGATAACTCTTTTTGAGTTGACTACATAGATCAATCATCAACTTGCCAACATCTACAGCTTAATAGTTAGTGATACAGAACTGAGCATATATATGCATTTTTAACGAGTTAAATTATTTTTGGATAATTTTCTAAATAAAGAGTATACACAAAGAGTTTACAGTTAACAGCTGTTTCAAGACGATGTTGATCTTAATCATAAAATGCAATAAAAGATTTGTTCAAACATCGACTCTCACCAATTACGTAGATTACAGAAAAATAAAATAAAGTTATCAAGCTACTTAATTTTGACAAAATCAAAATTTAAATAAATATATTTGGTGGAGCTCGAACACTCGAGGTACGGCGCGTTACATCAATGACCCAGGAGGCAAGTACGAAATCATCACGCGATTAAATACATAAACCATGATGTTTTTCGTTAATGTCTTTCTCTCTTGAAATTTAAATTTTACGAAAAAAGGGAGAAAGAAATCGAAAATTACTATCGCCCCCCTTTTTAACCGACAAAATATATGTTATTGAATTATTACGCGGTCGTTTGGTAGAAGTATTAAGACTCCTTACTGAGCGTAAAACTTTCTCATCCCTCTTTCTTTATTTTTGACTGATGAAAAATAAAATATTGATCTGGATTAAATATAAGAATCGATGAAATTGATTGAAAATATGTTTTTCTTTGAAAAAACATGGATCAATATTTGCCGTAAATCACTGAAGAAACAGATTTGTTTTGTACCATTTTAGTAAAAAAAGCTATTAATCACAAAAGTAAGAGGTAAAATCTACTTTACTTTGAATATAATATGGATAAGTTCGAAATAAAATGGAGGAGACTTATTAAAAAGAAAATGAACACGGAAGATATTTTAAAACGAATATAAGTGTAACCTAAATGCATCCTCATGCATGAAACTACTTGCTTAAATAGTAATGACTTCAGATATACATTCAGAAAACCGAGTTTAAACGGTAAACAATAAAAAAACGAACACACCAACATAACTAAAATGCCTTTTCTTTTTATTCATGTATCTGTTGATAGACAGTACACGCTTTTAATATATCAACTTAAGTTTTCTGATACTAATTACCGGGGTTTATTGAAATATGTTAGTATTTACCTGGGGTTATTTCCCATTGTTTGAATTAAAAAATGAATGAATATACTTTTTATCTGCTTAAACATACTTAACTATAGTCGTTGTTTTGTTTACCGTACACTGATTTACGATGTTGATTTAATTAGCTACGTATGATGTAGCTTAGATCCAAGGTTTATCCTCGGTGTAACTGTCACTAAATAGACCCTTTAGTGAGTTATGTAGTGTAATTATTATTATTATATACATTTTGTTGTCAAATTAACAAAAAAATTAGTTATTTGAACAGTTTCGATAACTTCATAATTAATCCCCTTTTTATTTTGTGCTGCCCCTTTTTTTATTCACCCCGAGACTAATCTCTCAACCCGGAAATGGGAGAGGGACGATTCACTACATATCGGCTAAGACGGGCACAACGGTAATTAGCTTTCCTTCCTTTGAAAATTTACTCTATTGTCGATTTCTTTCTTGTGTTTATTATTTTATTTATTGAAATGTATTATATTGTTTCCTTACTGAATGTTATCCATCATTTACTTTGTAGTTTTCACGGTGTTTTTTGGAATACAATTAATAACATCAGTATAAAGCATCAACCCCTTTTTGGGGGATGGCCGACGTGTAGCTACACTCGGTATTATAAAGGTAAGCGGAAAGGAGATCCTGAATCTTCCCCGTTGGAGGCCGGTCATGTTTCTCATTGAGACACTTGGAGGCTTTGGTTTGTATAATTGCAAATGCAATTGAATTATATTAAAACTGTAATATATTTATTTATACAAAAAACCGCAACTCTCATATGACTCTAGACTGAGACGGTTTATAGGAACCAGTCGTATATTACAGACTATAAACAACATTATAAAAAAGTCGGGATTTTTTAATATTTCCGACAGCACTTCAAGGCACATTTTCATCGAACAAAAATTGATCAAATATGAAACCGAATGAGTTAAAACGGCATCCACGTGGCCTCTTTTTCTCTCCTCTCGCCATCCCCATCGACTTCTTCCGTTACACTCGACCTACTATTCCCCCTGTCCATGTTTGATACCAAGCCGCTTCAATCCACACCACTCCTACCATCGCTATCGCCTATCCATCTTGCCTTGTTCGTACATACCCAATCAAACACCCACTTACCCCCCCCCCCTCCACTTACTCTACCCATACCTGCTTCGTTGAATTTAACTCTACGCTTTCTAATCTCATACTGGATTTTACTTCAACTTATATGAAAATACATTTTTTTGCAATAAAGTCCCATTCTACGAAAGATTACGTTAGGTCGCACGACTGAAATATCTGTTGGATTTAAAGATGTGTTCGTGTTATAATTTCAACAAGATTTTTGTCATGCTTATCCATTGTTCCATATACTAATCACTCCATATATGTATCGTAACTGTGTTTGCCCTTTTCAACTTTAATAGGAATAACGTAGGAATAAAAATAAAATTAGCATTTTCTTCATCAATAATAACTGAGAACGCATTAAGAAATGTTAACATCCAATGGATAATCACCAAATCAAGCGATAGAATTCAACTGTATATTTAATTAATCGTTTGCAATGAATCGTTTACAACATGTATTATTATTCTGACATAGAATACCCCACATGTCACCCCATTAAGTCCAACCCTTCCTCAACTGTTTTAGAGGTGGTGATAGTGGAGTAGTGTCAGAGCTATGCCGTCTGGAACAACAGTTCGTTGAAGGGACACCCATGTCGGACAGATTTTACACCATACGATACATAGCGCAACTGTAGTTAGCAATAACGAATCAAGCGCAGAACTCCAAATCAATGGAGTTAAAGTGGCAACCTTGCTTCTGCGCTATTCCTTTGTGGGTTCTGGGCCAAACGTTCACCGACTTCACATGCATCCGCTAAGCCTTGTTGCTCTCCGTATCGGATGGGAAAGCGGGGTAAAAACTAGGAATGCCGCAGGTTGATGAATAGCGGCGACCAGACCACCCTAGTTAGCGATCTACCTGAGCTCTATGCAGACGTCGACTCGCTTTACAAATAGACAAACAAGCGACGAAGAATAGGTTAAAGAGGGTGCGTGATAGGACAAATGGACATATTCGCAGACGGTGTAATCGACTATCGGATCAATTACGTTTTATTATGTACAAATACCATTAGAAAATATATAAGCACATACATTCCTCCAGCTATGAGTAAATAATGACGTATGTTCAATTAGTCGTATATAATTAATTATCCATTCATCATTTCCATTCCTCTCATTTTATTGTTCGTCATCGAACTGACAATCTCATTAACCTCTATCCTCAAACTGATTTTGGCCTTGGTGAGTGGTGACAAATTAGGCTTTTCTAATTTGACAATATGCATTGTTATTTGGGCATTAAATGACCCGAAAGTTGTAAATATATATATACAAGTTGAACATACAAGCGAATCAATCAGATGAAGCGAACGTTATTTATCAAATTGAGAAGTAATATTTGACACTGTATGTGTCATCGGGAAATATTTTTGAAATAAAAAGACGAAAATTTGTCTAAGGAAAATATAAACAAGAGAATAGTGAAATAAAAATGTCTGGAACCGAAGAAGAAGAAAAGTAAAAATCAAACTGTGAAGAAAAGAACACAGAAAACGTGATAGAAAAAGAATACTAATGAAAAAAGAAAGAAATATGGCTGCCATCTATTTTGCGCGCGTTTGGAACGGGAGTCGCCTTATCTTAAATTCTGGGCGAGGTTTTCGTAAATAGCGGGAAATCCGAGGCGGTACTATCAGCAGAGCTATATTGCCAGTTTCTTGAAAAAAAAGAAAATCCAGATCAAATTTTAGACATACATGAATAAAGAATTTATATATATATATATATATATATATATATATATGTATATATATATATATATATATGTATATATACTATATATATATGTGTATATACTATATGTGTGTATATATATACTATATATATATGTGTCTATACTATATGTGTGTATATATATACTATATATATACTATATATATATGTGTATATACCCTATGTGTGTATATATATACTATATATATAGTATATATATATACTATATATATACTATATATATATATACTATATATATGTGTGTGTGTATATACTATATATATACTATATATATATATATACTATATATATGTGTATGTGTATATACTATATATATACTATATATATATATGTGTGTGTATATACTATATATATATTATATAAATGTGTGTGTATATATACTATATATATACTATATATATATGCGTATATACTATATATATATCTGTGTGTATATTTACTATATATATATGTGTATATACTATATATATATATATACATATATATATATACATATATTACACTAACACTATATATGATATATAACAATATATATATATATATATATATATATATATATATTATTATATTTTACGTTATTATTGCTCTGTTTACCACATTGAGCTCTCTTACCCGGATTTCTTCCTGGAATTATTCCATTATAACACTATATATATATATATGTATATATAAAATGCTAGCTAATACTGTTTATATATACATACAAAAACACATATATATGTGTGTGTGTGTAGATAGATAGATAGATAGATAGATAGATAGATAGATAGATAGATAGATAGATAGATAGATAGATAGATAAATAGATAGATGATTGTGCGTACGTAATAGTCTCACTGGAATTTGAAATGAGGATAACGAAAATATGGGAAAATAAACCAGACGGTGTTTAACCGTCATCTGATCCCATTAACTTGTATAGTCTGTCTCGGTTTCAACATATGCGACGGTGGAAGAGATAGCACGTCGGAACCTCCGCCCCCTGTCCTAATCGACTGGCGGGCCAATCTTCCGTCATTCTCTTCTGCTTCCATTTACCTCAGTTTCTCTGCTCTCTCTCTCCCTCTCTTTCTACACACACAGACACACATATACACACACTTATATATATATATATATATATATATATATATATATATATATATATATATATATATAAAATGTAAATGTATTTTTTTTAATTGTCTCTATGTTTATGTTTTTTATATTTTTTACATTCTAAAATGTTTGCATTACAGTAAATTTTAATGACTATCCGTCAAATTTCCTACGATAATAAGAGCGTATCTTTGAAAATCCATGGATTAAGGAAGGAAAAATGTGTCTTTATATAACCCCTGTTTAGACAATTGATGATTTAAAAAATACTACATTTTATTCAATTTTTATTCTCATCACTTATCTACTTCTTATCTTTTATATATATATATACATATATATATATATATATATATATATATATATATATGATAAAGAGAATATTTTTTATAAAATATTTAGAAAACCTTCACAACGCAAATTATTTGTTTTTAAAATAAATTATTTATTTACCTTAAAAACATTTTTTTTTTAACTTGAGTACTTTCGGTAATATATACCATCTTCAGAAGAATAAGAATATTTTTTCTTCTTTTTCTTCATTTTTTTTCCTCCTTACTGGGACAAACGTATCGCAGTCAGATTGAAATTCGTCTTGATTTTATGGACGACAATGTTGATATGACTGTGTGTATCACGTGGTTACGTGGGAAAGGTATTTTGAAAAGTCACACATTGGAAACGTTGGCGGAATGGCAATAATAAAGAGAATATTTTTTTATAAAATATTTAGAAAACCTTCACAACGCAAATTATTTGTTTTTAAAATAAATTATTTATTTACCTTTAAAAACATTTTTTTTTTAACTTGAGTACTTTCAGTAATATATACCATCTTCAGAAGAATAAGAATATTTTTTTCTTCTTTTTCTTCATTTTTTTTTCTTCCTGACTGGGACAAACTTATCGCAGTCAGGTTGAAATTCGTCTTGATTTTATGGACGACAATGTTGATATGGCTGTGGGTATCACGTGGTTACGTGGGAAAGGTAACCACGTGATAC
>OY744519.1:69471811-69494311 GCA_963556195.1 Sepiola atlantica
GTTGGTGTAATTCTATACACTTGAAGGAACTGCTGGAGTGCCTTTTCTCTCGGCGTGCCCGTCAATTTTTTCAACGCTCTCTTCAAGGTATCAACGAATTTTTCTGCTTGTCCATTTGTCCTCGGATGGTAAGTCGGAGTGGTGATATGTTTAATTTGAAAGTCTTCACAAAATTCTTTTAACTCTCGTGAAGTAAATTGTGTACCGTTGTCCGATACAACAATGTCCACCACTCCCAATCGGACAAACAGTTCATGCAACGTGCATATCGTGACATCCGTTGTTGGGTTTTTACATCTAACAACTTCTGGCCATTTTGAGTAGCTGTCGACTATAATTAAATAGTAGAAGCCCCCCAATGGCCCCGCAAAATCTATGTGAATCCGGGACCATGGTTGCTCTGCCTTTGGCCATGGACAGTACTGAATAGGTGGTGCTTTCGCTGTCGACGCGCAGCCCGCACAGGCCTTCACCTTCGTCTCTATGTCCCTGTCCATGTTTTTCCAATACACATAAGATCTCATTAGGCTCTTCATGCGTGTCGCTCCGGGATGCCCCTTATGGAAATCCTTCAGGATTTTTTTTAGCGTAGCTGGGATTACTACTCGCTCACGGTATAATAATGTGCCGCAACAAACTGAAAAAGCTTCTGCCGTTTGCTCATTGTCTGTTTGTAATTTATTTTTAATTTCGAGAATAAAATTATCTTCTCTTGCCTCTTTTTGTATATCACCAAGTGTGACTGACAGCTCTTTTATTGTGTTACAGAGTACTTTACTATAGTCATATTCAGACCGAAGGGATGCTATAACTGTATCCTCGAGCGGTTCCGTGTACTTTGAGATTAGCGATAAACCATCTGCGTGTCCTAGTCTTTTTGACGGTAACAATTCCATCTCAAAATCATAATTTAACAGAATTGTACCCCATCTCTTTTATCCTACAAACAGACCATAAGCCACTTATCCCCATCTTTGGATCAAAAAAAGGCTTGCCAACTTAAGTTGTGTAAGTTGGCAAGCCTTTTTTTGATCCAAAGATGGGGATAAGTGGCTTATGGTCTGTTTGTAGGATAAAATGACGGCCGTGTAGATACCTGTGAAATTTGGCCATTGCGAACACAATACCCAACGCTTCCTTTTCAATCTGCGAGTAATTTTTCTCTGCAGAAAGTAAAGTTCTTGAAGCGTGCGCGATGGGTTTCATCGAGCCATCTGGCATTTTATGCAAAATGCACGCCCCAACGCCGTAGGAGCTGGCGTCACTTGGAACAATAGTTTTTAGCTCTGGATTAAAATGAGTAAGAAATAATTCTGAAGTTAACTTCGTTTTTAGGTTGTCGAATGCAGATTGACAGTCAGTGGACAATTTCCATTTACTATCTTTCTTAAGTAACTCATTTAAGGGGGCTCGCCATTTGTGCATACTGGGAATGAATTTTTCGAGACCCAGGAAGCTTTGTAGTTGGGTAACGTTGTTCGGTTCGGGCATATTCTTGATGGCTATAGATCTTTCTGGGTCGGGACGTCTTCCATTCTTGTCAATGACATGTCCCAAGTATTTGATCTCTTCTAAAAAGAATTCACACTTTGACTCCTTGAGTGTAAAACCAAAATCGCTTATCCTTTCGAATACTTTGTTTGCGTGCTCACGGTGCTCCCCGACGTTCGTACTTTTCATTAAGATGTCGTCAATGTAGTCGATCGAAAAATCGAGCCCGCTCAACATCGTGTCGATTACCTGCTGAAAAATCGACGGGGCCACTTTAATTCCAAAAGGGAGACGATTGAACTTTAGTAGTCCCCTGTGTGTCGAAATACAGAAAAGCTTAAAGCTATCCTCCTCTACAGGTATTTGCAGATAGGCTTCACTCAAGTCAATTTTTGAGAACAGTTTTCCAACGTTTAATTTTGTGAAAACCTCTTCTGGAGTCAGCAGAGGATAGTGATGATCTTTCAGCGTATCGTTAAAACCGGTTGAGAAATCGGCACACACTCTGATCTCTCCAGATTTTTATTTCACGTAGACGGTTGGGGCCGCCCATTCCGAGTAGTCAACTGGTGTTAAAATACCTTTCTCCACCAACCGGTCTATTTCTGCATTAATTTTTTCAAGTGAGGCAAATGGTACATTTCGTTTTCTCTTAAAAACGGGATTCTTATTTTCAATTAGTTCAAAACTCGCCTTCATTTTAGTACAACGTCCTAATTCATTAGAAAACACCTTGGGGAATGACTCTTTCAAATCCTTCTTCAATATTTCTGCTTCAGCCGAAAGGTTCTCTATTCGTTGACAATAGGCGTTTATCGGCGAATCCCAAAGCTGGAATTGCTGAATCCAATCTGTACCGAACAAGTTTCCTGTATTTTTCATTACGAACATGCGTAATTTTAATGTCTTATTTTTTAGTGTCACTTTTGAAATGACTTCCCCTTCAAAGTTTATTTTCTCTCCGGTTACTGATCGAGCCACTTTATCTGTGCGTAGCATAGTCGGTCTGCCGATCTTTTTCCAGATATTAATATTAATAATTGATAAGTCAGACCCTGAATCAAGCTGTAGTTTAACATCTTGATTGTTCATTTTTACCGTAACATACTTTCGTATGTTTAGGTTGCCACCATCAATTCTAGTTGTTTTTATGTAACTTTTTTTCTAGTGTTACTTCTGCAATGTGAGGCTTTGCGTCCCATTTTATGGCATTTGTCACAATTTTTTCGTTTAAAAGGACACTTCTGGTACCAATGTAGGTCCCCGCAAACACCAACAAAGGTGGTTTGACAGCTTTCGGCCAGCTCTTGCAATGTTAAATTTGGCTCGGTTTCTAGTTAGCTTATTGCACGTCTTCTTAACTTTGCATCGTTTTGCGAGACGAGCCCTTGAACAAATATTAATACTTTGAAATTGTCCGCTGTGAAGGATGATAACTTAAAGTCGTCACAATGTTTATTAACGATCGAAGCAAACGTTGTGTAATCCTGGCTTTCTTTTCGCATTAGGTTCATGCATTTCCACCTTTTGTGGAATAAACTTGTTTTGGGGCAATATAGTTCAATTAACATTTTGTTTTGGTTTCCTTGAAAGATAGTTCGCCCGTTATCTTCGGCAGAATGTAATCGACAAATTTTGTATGCTCTGCCGTTCCTAGTCTACGAAAAACTAAACGAACCTTTTTGTTTTCCGACCATGTGCTACAATCAATGTCGAAAAAATCTTGATATCGACGGTATCATGATTCGAAGTTTAGGTCGTCTTCAGGCACATAGTTGAAGGTTTCTATAGCTGCCCATATTGCATTTTGGTTGAACACGTCGCTGTCGTCATTCGTCGTATTTAGCATTACTTGTGCCAGCTGTTCAAATTTTCTCTCTAATTGAGTCTGTTGCTCTAATTGTAAATTTTTTATCCCAATCAATTGTTCATCTAAAGATTTTCTTGCCCAAATTTATAACTACCGGCGACCATACGCTATTTTAAGTTCAAATAAAACAGACATTTGCACCGTTATTACAAAAAAAATACCAGGTTAATACCTTTTACTTGTCTAAACTCCGAAGAGGCTTGTTTTATCAAGCGAAATATCAGTTATATAAGTCAGGATGAAAAAAAAAATGTTTTTATTTTTTATTTTGATTTAATAAATTATCTGCATCTAACACATGGTTTTCTCAATGAAGGCTTTTTGCCTCTATCTTTATATTAAAACTCAAAGATGCTTAAGAAAATGAACTTGCCTAAATTTATATATATATATACACTAAGTAAATGAATACGCTACCACTTTACAATCAAACCCGATTACTGTAATTTAAATCAATAATACAAGATAGTCTTTCGGACTACTGTATATATTGTAGAGACAAAAGACTAAGAAAGAGATCATTATCTGCCTAATTTGCATAACTATTTTTAAACAGTTCATGATCAATTAATGTTTGGTGTTATTTATTTTTATTTATTGCAATATTTTGTCGATATTAACAGTAATTAATTAAGGGGAAATAAAAAGAATAAATTGCGAAAACTTTTCTCAAAATATTTCCGGATTAATTTTCAGAGGAGATAAGTTTAATTAAACTACATAGAAAAATACAGAAGGCATTGTAAGTTAAATCAAATAGAGCACGCAAGCACACACACACACACACACACCATCGTTTGGGCGAATTGATATGGTCTTAGTTTTATTTTCATGTCGGTCTTATTTAAAAGATACATAAATTTGTATCAAAATAACCGAAATGATAATATCTATTTATATGAATAAATGTTTATTCATATGAATGAATGCGAAAGTGTTTTGTTTTGTGTATCCAACAAACTCATAAATGACATGTTTAACATTTAACATTATGATTACAGGTATTTCAAGTGCCAAATTACTCAAAGCGATAGCGAGTTTACATATCCAGCTAGTATATATATATATATATATATATATATATATATATATGGTCTATTACCAGTCTATATCAGTCTCGCACTCCTTTAAACACAAGCGAACACATTTTCCAGTACAAAAAATATTCCCCTTAAAGCACCCCGCCATGTTACTTGTTCGTACATAACATGACGCATCTCACGTTGTAAATACGACAGCCATTTTTTAAAAAACTGAACCTTTCGCCTCTGTCCGGCTCTTACCGCCAAAACGTTTTTGTCAACTCTAAACGTCATGTCAAAAATTGATCATCACCATTTTCTGCATACCACTAATCTGCAAACTGCGTATTTCAAGGAAGTTAAGGACATTCTTTTTTCTTTCTTCCATTTGTTTATAGGTATAGGTGATACAAAGGTTATCAAAAAATGGAGATAAAGAAAGTTATACCAAACGTTACGGCAAAAAAGTAAGCGGAGACGAAAAAGAAAGAGAAGGAATCGAGGAAGAAGTAGGAAAAAGGCAAGGGTAGGAGGGTAAGGGAACGAAAGAGGTAAAAAAAGAAGGAAGTGACGAAGAAGAAGGAGGAGATGGGGGAGACGAAGAAGGAAAAGAAGAAGCAGGAGGACATTGCGTCCATTATGAAGCTCTTACACACTGATGATATCATTTCAACATTTTTGTGACATATCTGCCTTTTTATCTATTTATATTTTATAATATATATATATATATATATATATATATATATATATATATATATATATATATATATATATATATATATATACGCAGTGGTCTCAGAAACCGCTGAAACATTCCAACTTTCACAAGTGCCTTTAAATGCTCAATTATTGTATTCTGATGAATAGTTATCTGCATATTTCGCTGTTTCCCAGATGAGGATAAATAATTTGTATCATGTTCATTTTCATCTTCGTTGTTATATTCCCAACGTTTCTGTTGACGGAATGAGAGGAATCTCCCACCCACCTGAATTAAATGATGGTTTCAGTTCGAAATTTTCTACATGTTCCCAAGTTCGACATAGAAATCCTCAAGTTTAACTTAAAGGTTCCAAAGTTCGAATAGATGCATGGTTACATCGATGATGGTAATAGCATCCCGAATGATCGAAATGATACCAATTCATATTAGAAGCATTTTTTCACGAGATTATTTTTGTTCATGTAATATTTTCATGTCGTTGCTCTGCTGTGCATTATTCAATGATCAAGACTACAGTGGTACATTGGCATAAATATATGCATACACTATATATTTCAGCATCTTTCTTTTAATAAGATATTGATAATTCTTCCACAACTTCTAACAAACGTACATATGTCAGGCTGTAATGTAAACAGCATTTTCGAAAGCCATGTTGCTTTGAACATACTTTTTTAAATTCCAAGTTGTACGATGTCAATATGACTCACGTAAATATTCCTGGCCTTTGGGCAAGAACCAACGTGTAGCATCTTCTCTGTCTTCGATTGAAGGAAAACAGGTCCTTCTTTATTGGATCATTAAAAACATGTCTAAATTAGAATGCACCTTTTTGGAGAGTTGGATATCACCAACATTTAAAAGCGTACTTATGTTTAACTTTAGCCACGTGGAGAGGGAAGTAAAGTGTAGTATCTCTTTTGTTATCATGATACGCTCTTCCCAGGTATTACGTCCTCCTGTTTGGGAGTAGAGTAGTATCAGTTCCGTTTACATGACGCTATTTTCCCAGGCATTACTTGCTCTTCTGACTGTAGTATGTATTCTGCTGTCATAAGACCATTCTGCTTGACATTACCAGCTCCTTTGGGGGCGGGGGTAGTGCAGTATATTTTCGTTCGTCATGTATACTATGAAAATATCCGATCAGACGGAACATACTATTACTAGTATATATGATTTGAACATTTTTTCATATATATTAATATATGCATGCACGTATATATTCCAACCTATTTTCATTCATAAGATATTAGTAAACCACTTCATTCAGAACGTTATTAATGCTGTAACCAACACGTGATTCCCGCAAGAACTATATTGAAATATCTAAACACCATGTCATTTACTCGATAACAACCCCTGAAGATGGATCCAGATCGATCGGAAAGTACTAGGGATATAAGCGAATACGGCAGATACATCGGCCAATTCCCGCTTGAAACTATACAACTCACGCAGAAATTAAAAAGGATCAAAAAAATATGCAGACATAAATTTTCCGTCATATTCAACGAAATATTTTTTTAAAGAAAATATGCTGCCCATATATATATATATATATATATATATATATATATATATATATATATATATATATATATATATGGGTATAATATATATATATATTTGAGCAGCATTTTCTCTTTAAGACAAATATCGTTGAATATGACAGCCAACTTATATCTGGATATGTTTGTGAGGATCCGTTCCAATATTAACTTTATGCTCTTTACTTGATTCCGTTAAAGATGGACCCGGATTCGATATTTGACAATTATCCACACAAAGATATTCAGACATAAGTTATCTGTCAATACAAGTCTAAAAGTTAGGTATATATATATATATATAGGGCAATCTCCTAAACTAATAAACATATCATTATTAATTTTGGAATATATATTGTAAGCAACACGGTAAGTAAACTGGGTACATTATTTTTTGTAAACTCGCCCAAACTCACACCCAACACCAAAAAACTTTTAAAATTAGTTAGATGCCAACGATTTAATAGAGAAAAAGTGCTCCATATCAGATTTTTAGTAATATTATGCAATGCATTTTGAAAAGGATTTGTACGCACGCATGAACGATGTATGTGCTTGGTAAAATTCTAAACTATTGAACTTATCATGATGAATTATGGAATAGGTATTCTAGGCAACATGGTGAGTAACGTAGGCATATTAGTTACTTTTTTTGGAAACTTTACCAATTAGAGAGGTCCCACCGTACCTTACCTCCAAAGAAAAAAAACACACACATATTTTATATATATATATATATATATATATATATATATATATATAGTGTGTGCAGAGTTGAATGGTTTCGATGGGAATCCGAGTAAAAAAGCTCAATGTACTTATTAACAGAGCAGGAATAAACTTAAAGGAAATAAACTAAACACACATTAGGTCTGTCCGCATTATAAATTATTTCGACTTAGAGAGATCTCATCAGACGCGTAAACTGCCACATTTCGGAACTGTTCCGAAATGTGGCAGTTTACGCGTCTTTTGAGACGTCTCTCGGTCGAATAATTTATAATGCGGCCATCCCTAATGTGTGTTTAGTTTATTTCCTTTAAATGATATATATATATATATATATATATATATATATATATATATATATAACTTGATGTGAATTCGACATAAGACTATTCCAGAACCGAGTCGATATTCATTGTTGTGGTCTGTCAGTGTATGCATATGTGTGCATCTATATTCATGTGTGGGTATGCGCGTGTGTATGTAGGGATACTATACTGATATTAAGTACATCTATTTATGTAACATCTTAAAATTTGTGTGTGCCATCTTTGTTATTTTCTCCATTGTGAACTCTTCTCTCAATAAAACACATTTCAGACGAATAATCTGGAAAGATGAAAGTCTTTCTCGTAAACAAGTTTGAGACTCAATCAATTTTTGCTTAACTATCAAAAAATGGACGATGAATAATTTCGAAATAATTTCATTCCTTCTTCCCCCAATCAAAGAATATATTCTCTAAATAAACAAGATACCTTAACTCCTACTTGTTCGAGTTCTTTTTTTTACAATTATTCTAACGTTTTATTTTGTTTTCATGTTAATTTTCAATATTTCGTGTTTTTTTCTCTTCGTTTTCGACGAGATACAAAAAGAATTTACTCTTTGAATTCTTATTTTTATTGTGATGGAAAAAATTTGAACCGAAAATCCACCATACTTGTCTGCTATCTTGCAGTATGAATGCATCGAATAACAATTTATCGACAATAAATAAATGTCGCTTTCTCTAAATATGTGTCTGAAAAGTAACGGAACTCGAGTCACACACACATAATAAAAATCCCAAGAAAAATATACTGACCCAACGGGTCATGGGTGATTTAGTAACGTATGTATTGCATGTATAAGTTTCACATACATTGTTATATTTTAATTACACTTTATTAATTGTAATACGAATTTAAAAAAATGTTTTATATTAATGGGTCCACAGTTACCGAGGCCGAAGATCACTAGAGGATAAGGGTCAATGAGATTGTCAGTTGGATGATGAAGAATACTATGAGAGGATTGGAAATGATTGGTGGAATGAGCAGAATTTAGTTTAAGAAGACAGCTTTACAAGAAGGTCTTGACATTGGACTTGAAAACAACAATGTTGTGGTAAACTGAAAGACAGTTCCGTGGTCTTGCGTTCCACAGATAGGCTGTACTTGGAAATACACTCTGTTCATGGAAGTTCCGTTCAGTTTTAGGTACACATAGAACGAAAACAATGTTCTTTGCAGTGGTTGTAAATAGACGAGGCTTTGCTATCAATGTTTTACAAGGAAACCAGAGATTGGAGCTCAGTCAGCACCTACCGTTAAACTTACGCTTGAGTACAACAAGAAAGGTATGCTCTTTTATTTAATTAAAGGAATTGAATTCAGTAAGATTTTTTTTACCTTTATACAGAAAATATTAATAATTGAATTATTTAATTCAACAAAAAAATTACATGTATAAATTATACTTTTGTCTGATTATCATTTGAAATAAGAAATAAATTTAAATTTCATAGATTGAGGACAAATACCTTGCGTACATCTCTCATGATAAACACGATATATTTAAAATAATTTGTTATTATATATACTAGAAAATGCGACAATAGTATTTCTTTTATTCTTGAATGTCTGTAAATAGGCGAAAGTCGAGAAGTAAAGACGAAAATAGATGTAAAAAATATGTAATGCGGCGTGGTAATGTAATTGTTGCTGTAAAATGAATTATATCATGTTAGAAATGCGAAAGAAAATCCAATAAGCAAATATGAAAAATGTAAGATGTGTATTTGTGTGTTTTTTTGTAATGATAAACTGCTATTCCTCCATTCAATCATTCTAAAATACGCCCGGACAGGAGTAAGAGTACATGAAAAGAGCGATTTGTATTTAGAAGAAGAAAAATATGAAATAATAGCGGCGATTTAGAGAAAAAAAAGAACACTAATCTATAAATGTATCTTCAATGTTCAAACCATGCAGCTATCGCCATTGACCTCTTCTCATAAATTCTTTAGACTGAGCTTAATAATTATATTTGATAAACGAAGGTGTCTATGAAAAACATTTCGCAAGAAGTGGGAACGTAAGTAATAAAGAATGCCTGCTCTGCCTATAGATATTTCATAAAGAAATTGTTTTCGAATATTTTCAATTAATTTTACAGCGGTCAGTGTTATCATTTCAGGTAACAAATTCCTGCGTATAACTTGTCAATTTTGGTTACGATACGAAAACTCATATAGTAGTGTATATCTTTTAGAGTTTGCTTGTTGATGTATGGGTTTGTATTCACGTGTGTGTATGTAACGAATACGATAGTGCGTATGTGTGTGTGTATAAATTGTGTGTATTTAGGTAGCATTTTTAATTTATGCAAACATTGTTAAACACAATATAATTTTTACGCTTACTTATACTTTTTTAAAATTTTATTTTGTCAATATTTTCTAATAATTCTTTTACATTCAAAAATATTAATAAATGTTACATAACTATAACCGATACTTTTGATTCGTTGTCGGGTCATCTTCACGCGAGAAAAACATGAATAAAAAGCTGATGAAAAAGATGTTCAAACCGGGAACAACCGGGAACGCTGTATGTTAAATCGTTAAAGTTAACAACATGTCGGTGTTAGTTCCAATGTTAACAAATGCTTGTCAGGCCGGCCTCTAAAATAATCAAATCATGTCCTTTTTAACCATCGTTTCCTAGTCCTCTCGAGGTGTTGTTACTTGTCCAACTGACAAACTCATTAACTATTATCCTCGAACGGCTTTTTGGCCCTGGTAAGTGGTGATTCGTTAGTATATAAAAAAGAGCTTTACAACTTATGTTCCGGTACACCGACAGAATTAACGTCTCATAATAAATTGTAGTTCTATTCAACATTTTAAAATAGTTTTACTAGTTCCGTATGTACTGTTATTTATCGTGGGTTGCTGAGTTTAAATATAGATAGCTTCAAGTATTTTTATTTTTTTTATTGTGTACAAATATAGTGGAGCAGACTGCGTAATAGACATGAAACTGATTGTATAAAATCGGTTAGAACTGGTTTTGATATGATTATCCTTAAAACTAAACCGACTTGCCCAAAGCGATTTGAATGTTTTAATTTCTGCTTTCCATTTCTGTTTTATTCCTTTGGTTAACTATCGCTGTAACTGCAGTCTTTAGCTAACTAAGCGTTCTCGGTTTGATTGTAACTGATCGATAATTACATCTCGATTTCCTACCTAGTTGCACCGTTGAAAACGAAATAATGTCAAAATGTAAGAAAACAAAGATAAGTATTGCTTTGATAAAGACATGTAGTTGTCGAAGGTCTCAGCTTTTAAAATAAATGATTTTATTCATCTAAAAATATATATGATTTATTTTTCAAATTTCTATAAATAATACTATACGAAAATAATGTTTTCTAAGATATGACCAACTACTTTAAATAACAAATTAATTGTATAATTACTTATATTTTTTCTTTCATCGCATCTTTTATTTAATTCTATTTGCGAGCAGTTAATAACATGACATTTGAAAGGATGTGAATATTTACAATCCTAATCACATTTTAAGGTTTTACACCAATGCACATTCCGTGCACAAATGAAATACATTGTTAAACTTTTAACTTCTTAAGGTTATGTCCGGTTCCATAAGAGGATCCTTTACTATAAGATTGAATTTCGTTGGGTTTTTTTGCGAACCCTAGTAAGAAGGCCAAAGAGTGTGAGTGCGTGCATGCCTATCAAAAATAATGACAACCAGGACACAGAAGACCGAGCAAGTAGGAGGTGGTATTATGAAAAATATGAATTTGGCATACTCACTTAACTCATTCATATCTCCTGAAGGGAGAAGAACCTCTAACATGCATAGCATGCCAGTCACCCTTCACAGTTTAACACATATTACCCGTAAAGATCTCCAACAAAGCAGACACAACTCCTACCAAGTAGACAATTTAGTAAGAACTGTTTAATAAAGTTCATGTAGACAATATGTATTCAATTTTCTGAAAGCTACAGGACTTTACAAAAAAATTTGAAAAAGACAAAAATCTTTTTACCCATCTCCCAAATATTTCTACCATTATACGTTTAAAAAAACTCATACGACCTAGTTCTACTACAAGTGACCTACACGTAATAATAGATAACTTTTCATGGCATTAAACTACTTTACAGGGTCGATATGCCGCTAAAAATCAACCAACCATGTGTAAGAAAGCATATGTGTCTGTGCATGGGTGACTATATATGTGTGTGAAATGAAAAATAGAAAGTAACGGAAATATTGTGGGCGTGCGTGTGTGCAAATCTGGCTGAGAAGATGGATAACAAAAACGAATGTATGTAAATGTGCACGCATGTGCGTGTGTGTATATGGAGAAGAGGAGGGAATCACAGATAATGTGTGTGTTTATTTATGTTTGTACGTATGTACGCGTGCGTGTTTGCCAATGCATATGAAACGATAACGTATACGAGTGTGTGTGTATGCGTATGTGTGTGTGTGTGTGTGTGTATTTGTGGCACGAGTGAGGGGATACAAGGAAATAATTTTGAAGTGACGAATGTTGCGTCATCGCTTAAATGTTTGAAATTCATTTCATCAGGTGATGTCCGGACGTTAAACTCTGACCTTGTAAAATAAAGTTTTGACAATGGTTGTTGCATTCTCTACAATTTAATGTTAACATATTCATGTACCGGTAGGTGCTTCGGTCTAGAAACGAAATATCTTTGCACTTCTGTAATATGGTGGGTTGCCCTGTATACATCGACAGACAATGTAATCATTGGGCTTTTCGCTAAGATCAGAGTGTAGTATTCGTTCCGATGGATGCTACACTCTGTAGACCGCTACCGTCTTGAGCTTCGAGTCTTGAGTCCGCCGGTCTGAAGTATTGTCCTGTACGGTTCTAGGAGATACACCCTCCCAGGCTTTACCTTCTCTTTGAAAACAGGTTAGTTATTGCTAATCGTCTGAGGCGTCCCTACTGTGAAATGCCGACGGGGCTGCTCAGGCATTTTTTGTAGGCCAGAGCGCGCTAATCCTAGTGCGCTGGCTAATCTTGTGTCTAGCCTCCGAGAGGTAAGATAAAAATACTTTGATCTTGTGTCTAACCTCCGGTAAGTAAATAAAGTGTAGTATCTGTTATGATAATACACTTCATCTTTTTCTGCCTTTGATCAATAAAAGAGAAATAGCCTTAGACTGAGGAAATTATGATATTTTTCCTTATCCAGAGAGTAGAAACCAACAAAGCGTACACTTAAGTTTTTTACAACAAAACATATGAGCAAGGAAATTGACAACATCTTTGAGGCACGTGTGAAACTGTATTTAAGTGAAATATTTTGAAAATCAACGCAACGTTCAATTTAAATGAAAAAATCATTTATTTAATTTTTTGCAAGCTTTTGTTGTAGAACAACTTTGTCAGGCGAGACTGCCTTATAGTTTTTTTTCTTCTTTTCTTCTTCCTCATTTTGATGGTATCAACCCCGAGGGGGTGGAATCACGATAGAAGCAGAAAGGCACGTCAAGTTTTAAAAGACGTTAAAATAAGTATAGTCCGATCGATGTTATGCACAGATTGGCGTTTTTTTTAAGTAAGGACATTGACAACATCTTTGAGGAACGCATGAAAATGTATTTAAGTAAAATATTTTGAAAATCAACACAACGTGCAATTTATATGAAAAATTCATTTATTTAAAAAAATTAAATATATTAATTTTTCATTTAAATTGCATGTTGTGTTTAATTTTCAAAATATTTCACTTAAATAAAACACATGATGTTTATTAAAGTTTCGTGCGTTCTCCGTGGAGCTTTATGAACTTTTGCTAATCTTTCAGGAAACGAGCGGCATACTTTGAAGCACAGCTTCAACGATACGACTTGAGCAATGCCAGTTCGATTTTGCTACTTAAACAAAGAACAGTCTTATTAATTCCCAGTGTTCGCTTCATCAAAACAGATAACATCACACAACAATTTGAAGTCGAATAAAGCATCAACATTATTGACCATCACATACATATTTATTATAGGAAAAACACATGCGTAAAAATATGAAATGGTTATAATAATAATGAAGGATATACACCAATAGTAACATGTGGAACTATCATAATAGTTATACAAAATATAAATAAAAACTAAAAGTATAATTAAATATATAAATATATGATATAGAAAATATGAAAAGAATTTAAATGTAAAAAAAAAAAAAAAAAAGTTATCTTGAAGGAAAACAAAATATCAGAAAGGAAAAACTAGTAGGCACGAATGAAAGAAAGGAACAATACATACATCTAGGGAAAGAAGAAAGGAAAAGAAAAAGAAAGATTAAGTAAAGAATTGGACACAGAAAGGAAAAGGATTATATGGAAAGAACCCACCACTCTATAATAAAGTATGCGGATCAATTCCCATAAAGAGACGTTTTCTTTTATTTTTCTTTCTGGTTTCTATACTAATTTATATGTATTGTCTTTCCACTTTATCTGTTTTTAACCAATTCGTCTTTGATATTAAAAAAGTTCTAGCGTAATTGTTTTATTAATGTCTAGACGCCTTCTAGCTCAAAATAATCAAAGAAAGAAAATAAAATGAAAGAAAATAACAACAAGCAAAATCAATGTTTGGTATTTTTTCTCTTTAGGTCATCAAAAATTACATTTTCTTTTTCAACTCACGATAGGCAGTCTAGGTCCATTGAAATGAAAACAAAAACATTATAACCACTTACTTTAGAAACAAAATAGCAAGTCAGAAAACTTCTACTGTCTGAAATGAATTTTGAAAGAAATCCTTCACTCTAAATAAAAAAGTTAATGGAAGTGTTTTTCTTTAGGTCATCAGAAATGATAATAATAATTTATCCATGAAAAATCAAACTACTAACGTAATTGTACTATTTTATATGAATAAAAGTGCAAACACTGGCGAAGCAGATTTTTTGTCCATATTTTTGACGGATGTTGTACAAGGTATTTGAAATCAAAAAAGATAAGAAGGGTAGAAAGAAGAAAACGTACAAGAATTTACCCCCAAGGATTAAAAGAAAGAAAGAAAGCAAGAAGCGATCATCTACATATATAAAAGTCAGATACATCCAAAGATTGAAGACTACTGTCATAGCTGTTAGTGAGGGGGGAGCTGCACAGAGCATCTAATCCTACCTTGACAGAGTCCAAAATCACCTTTGAAATCTGGTAGGAAGTGAACTTTTCTCTTCTCTACACCCCTTTTTCACAGAAGAGCCGTTGCTTCTCTCTCTTTGACCTCTCTTTCTCGTTCTCTCTCTCTCTCTCTCTCTCTCTCTGCGCTCTATCGTTATTACCATGGAAGGTGCTCACCTGAGCTCTAGTCTTTGGCTCCTCTTTCTAAAACATTCCCGGCAAGAACTCGTTTTGGTCCCGCATCAAAAAAAGATTTTCTTTTTTCCTCTATGGACCTTGCGTCAGGCAGCATTTTTATGGACAGAGATTTGTGCAACGGCTTTCCGTCTCGGGAACACATAACTGTGGGACCGCTTCCTTGCTGATTTAAACTGGGTCATTTTCAAGTGCAATGTCAACAAATTCTTGGCAAAAACAGCCTAATAAGTAATAATCAGTTCGTACAATTGCCTAATTGTAATACTTTCATAGTGTTCTTTATCTTTCAGCTAACAATCATTACTGTTACATTAATTCTCATCCTCGACTGGCTCTTGGCCTTCATAAGTGGTGACTCAATATTAAAAAATAAACGTAAAATTAAGTAGAAATTGGAAAAGAAATTGAACTTATATAAAGAAAGTCGATGAAGACGGAGTTTGGTGAAAGGGTCGGTAGGTTACGCTGAAAGCATGGCGATCTTTTTTTCTACTCCACTTATAAAATCCACTCATCAAGATAATAAGGAAAAAAAAAATAAATACAAGGCAACAAGAAAAGAGAAAAAAGAAAGAAAAATCCAACCTATCCTCATTTTTTTGTCTTTCGTTTCGTCTCGTAAATTGGCGCCTAATCAGGCCATACCAGGTCACAAGTCAATCACTCAACACGAGCAGGAGATAACGTCATCCATCCAACCCCCGATCCCGATACGTTGGAAATCCCCCCTTTAACGACCCTAATTCGTCCGACACCAGGGGGCGAAGGTATTTCTCACAACGACCGACATATCGCAGTGCTGAGTATTTGTGCATTCTATTTTCTTTGTAATTTTAAAGAAAACCCCATTTCTTCCTCCCGAGAATTTTTCCACACTTAGCCTAATAGAAGTCTGTTTATAGTTTCGAGGAAATCCAGATCATCTCTGGATGTGCGAAAAAATAAAAACAGAACAAATACTACACTTTGATCATAGCCTGAAGAAAAGGAAAGCAGAAGTCTTACTAACCATCGACACGTATTATATTTGTTGCCAAAACATTGTTATTCTATAGTAAATCTTTCTATCCATCTATCTATCTATCTAACGAATTTAATATCTGAGCCCACAAATTGTTCGTAAATTAAAATTATAAGCAATTAGAAGGCAGATCATTTACTTAACTATTGCTGATATTTTTAATTTATATTTTAAAAATCTATATAACTGTGTATTGTTGTTATTATTATATTTTAACGATATTTCAGGGTAACAACATTTTGCCAAGTATTTCGGGACAATCGTTTGTTGTCTTTTCTTCATGTTTACGTATTGATTATTTCTGGATATTCGGTAAGAATTCTGCGTCTTGAAAGTTCAATTTTAGTCGTTTAATCCATTTCCATTTCTTTTTTTTAATATATGAACTCCTCCACTCTATAATAAAAATCAATGTGTATTATCTTTATATTTATATGTATAAATTAATATATGTACTTTCATCGTACACGTACAAGTTTCGTTTTCTAGTTCTCGGACGAAACCATTTCAAGTGGTGAAGGGAAACGAAAAAGCAAATAACAAAGTCAGACAACTACCTCAGACTTACGCCACCGCCTGAAATAAATTCGAAAGAAATCCTCGACTTTATAGTAAAAAAGTTAACGGTGGGTGTTTTCTTTCTTTAGGTCATCAGAAATGATGATGATGATGATGATGATTTATATATAAAAAATTGAATTACGTTAGTTCTATGATTTTATATGACTATTATAGTAATATATCTAGATTAATAACGAGTACGAACACTAGCAAAGCCTATGTTTTTCGTCATACTTGACGAGGGTGCACGTAGGCTTATACCGTATGCAGAGTGACCCAACAGCTTCACTCATGAGAACGTCTGTAAAATCTTTAATAATTGGTCATTGCTTTAATATTTCAGGTTTATGAAAGAGAAGAATTGCAATAACGATCAAAGTAGAACAGTTCAAAAATGCTCTGAATAGTTCAAGAAAATACACAATTAATGGTACTTGTGCAAGCTATCTTCAAGAGAAAATTCCGATGTCAACAATATCCAGACAACAATGCCATGTGCAGGTGGGTGGATAAATAAAGAACCCTTGGAACAATTTTAAACTTGTAATCTAAAAGCAACAGAGCCACTGATGCAGTGCCAAGAGAGGAGTGTGTCAGTCATTGAGAATTTTGCCCGTCGTATCCAGGTGTGCTTGTTATGCAGAGGCGAACATTTGAGCGCACACTATCGAATAGTGATAAAAAAATAACCTGTTGAACATAGGTGCTCGACTGAGCTCAAGTCTGTTGTCCCCCTTTTAGTCCAGTCAATCTTGCTGATTATTTGGCTGGACCTCAAACAAATTGCTAACAACGGTTTTTAACTTGGATATTGGGCATGAATAACCTCGCTTTACGATAAAAAAGTTTACTAAAATTAGCCTTGCGGAAAAGGATCAAAAGCGCCATATTTAGAGATTGCCGCCGATTCTAGCCTCCCCTTTATCAACTCAATTTCTGTAAATTCATCTTCAAAAATACCAAATATAGCAATGTGAAATTGGATAAAACCAACAGTTTTCATAACGTTAAATATAATTATAACTTCTTATGCCTTTTTTTTTCTTTTGATGTATTACTGCAGGAGTTTAATATTCTCTCATATTTTAATTTCAGGTTGGCCAAAGTGAAGTACCAATAATTATGGATGCTGGCAAGTGTGCTATTTGCAACAATGAACTGTCCAGTAATGAAGAAACATTCATCGTCAGCCAGAAGCGCATCGATTCCATTAACAGAGCTTCTAAACAACGTGGAGAGAATATCATAATTCAGATTGGTCAACGTCTTCGCAAGAAATACAGACAGCGTTGGATCAACCGCAAATACATAGAAATTGAGCGTAAAAACAGGTCCACCAATGACAAAATGCTATCCCGTGCAGGCCGCTCTTTGTGTGTTTTTAAGTTTAATGAACATTGTCTTTTTGTGGTTCTGGAGCAAAATCTAATAGAAAGAAAAGAGGTGTTGATGTGTCCCAGGTAGAAACTATTGAGTTTAAGGACAGAGTGTTAAAGACTTGTGAGAAAGTCCGAAAAAATGATGGCTGGCCATCCACTGTTAAAGGTAGAATAGGTTATGTAGCTGACCTTGTTTCAGAAGAAGCACATTGTCACAGAACATGTTTTGCAAACTTTGATTCCAATACAAACATTCCTAAGGCATTCTCTTCTGCTGATTCTTCTAAGAAACAAAACCTTGGTAGACCAGAGGACCCAGAGAGAAAGCAGGCATTTCTGGAAGTTGCAAAATATTTACAGCAAAATGAAGAGGAGACACTCACCATTGTCGATCTCTTTTTAAAAATCGAGGAAATTCTCGAAGACACTGGCTTTGAACCATACAGTCTCTCATACATGAAATCTCGATTGTTAGAACATTTCAAAGACAAAATCATTGTGACTGAAATTATTGAGAAACATAATGTTGTTACATTCTTAAGTACAGCAAAATGTATTCTCCATGAACTCTATGCGCAGAGCCGCTCAACAGACAATTCAGAATCAGAAGCCATTAGAATCATAGAGACAGCAGCCAAGCTTATCAAGAATAGCATTAAAGGTATCCAGACATGTTCAGAATATTACCCGTCTAAGAATGATCCTTAACAGGATGCGATTCTTGAATATGTTCCTAAAACATTGTTGATCTTTCTCAGGAAGATATTTGCAAGGAAAGACAATGATTTGAAACTTGCATCAGTTGGTCAAGCGATAATGCAGGCTGCTATACTCAGAGTTCTCCTTGCACCTTTGCAGTTTTGTTTAGCAGTGGAAATGCATGACTAATTCGGATGGAGTTTTTTAATTGACACTCTGAATAAGCATGGCTTCTCTCCATCTTACTCGGAAATCTAGAAATACGAAAGTAGTGCTGCTCTTCTTCATGGCGCTGAAACTCTCTTCCCTGTTGAAACTGAATTTGTGCAATTCGTAGCTAATAATGTGGACCATAATGTAAGGAGTATTGATGGATTCAACACATTCCACGGTATAGACATCATATCATCTTTTACGCCCGGGAAAGTTAAAGCAAAACCAGTTCCAAGGATTCAGGTCCTTTCAGAAGATATACTTAGGGTTGGCAGAATCAACATCAAGTACCTAGATCACATCACACCAATAAACCGCCAGTGAAATTTAAAGAGCTCCAGCCCAAGAAAGTTGTTGATTCCACTGCTAATGTTGACATCCTTTGGGAGGTTTCACTAATTTAAGGACTTTAAGGTACTTTGCCTGAACATTGAATTCTAATGAAATTTGATTCGCACATTATTTTATTATTTTACTTCATAGTATGCTATATATATATATATATATATATATATATATATATATATATATATATATATATATATATATATATATACTTTATAGTTGCATTCAAATGATCATAGGAAAAATCAATCCAAAACCTTAATTTTCATTTAAATTTCATAGCAAGGCCAAGAGAAAATATATAGTCTTTAGTTTAACTTCACTGATTATCAGAACAAGGAGTAAATGTACAAGTAATAAGAACACATATCATTCTAAAAACAGGAGGACGGAAATTAGAAAAAAAGTTTAAGAAGACCTGACAAAAAAATGGCAAACCGAAATATATGAGAAAACCTCACATCAAGAATGGTGACAACATCCAAGGACACCCTCCTCTTTCAAAAAATAACATCCGAAATTTGAAACGATTCCTTAAACGGTTACTTTTTACTTAATCCCAAACTGAGCTAGCCTGAACCTCGAACTCTGGTGATCAGCAAAGTTAATCTAAATACTAGATATATGTGTTTGACCTTGATCTGAAACGCGAGTAAAAAAGTTTTAATTTTGGAAGATTAATAAAATTTTGGAAGATTAATAAAATAAAGGAAAAAATGTTTAATTCGATTTTTTTTTTAAAATATAGTTTTGTTTGTCGAGAGAAAAAATACAAGTATTTATAAAAATCATCGTTTGAATTGATTTTTCTTACTGTTATTGAAATGCAACTTTAAAGTATATATGCTCTGAATCTTGTATTACAACTTTTTTGAGCTTGCAATTTGAAATATTGCACAGATTATAAGGAGTATATGCCTAAGTATATATTTTTATAAGAACTTACAAATATATATATATATATATATATATATATATATACATGATGGCGGCTGCTTGACGAATGGTTAGCCTCGTTGACTGTCAACTAGATGATCATAGGTTCGATTCCAGCTTGAAGCAGATGCCTGTCTAACACCACTGAACAGCTGTGATAAAGCGAAACAGTTTACTGTGGATGACTATATATGCCCCCCACTTGGGTTGAACACTGTGGTAAAGGATATCGCTAATTACGATTAGCGATGATGAACAACTAACGTAAACGCAAATGGAGCACTCTCCGGTAGTTGTTAATTTTCATACAAGCATTAAGATGTCGCTAATCGCGCCTGCCTGACGAATGGTTACAATCGCTAACTATCTACTCGGTGGTTTTACGTTCGATCCCGGCTTGAAGCAGGTGCGATTCTAGCTACATTGAATCGCTGTCTGTGGATGACATATATATATATATATATATATATATATATATATATATATATATATATATATATATATATGGAAAATGAAAAACGGAAAACCAAAATATTATTAATGTATTCGGCAATTTTTCGTATTTATTTCAATACTTCTTCAGGTTGATTGGTATGAAGAAATAACACACAAGTACAAAATATTTTAAAATAGTAGTAGTAGGAGGAGAAAAGCTCAAAAAGTTGGTTTGTGAAAAGATAAATTATGAGTAACAAATAAATCATAGCAATTGGATAAATTGAGTTAAGTGTAGTAAGTGTTGTGGGGGAATGGTAGCGGTCGGAGCTATTAAAACCATTAGCGAGGGCATAAGCGTGCGTGATGTGAGTCCAAAAGAGTCGCTGATGAAAAGATAAGTTATAGGTTCAAAACGATAGTTGCAGTGGGAGAACATAAGTTTATTATAAAAGAGATATGGGCCAAAAATTGGTAGCGATCGGAGTTATTCAAAGCATAATGGAGGAAGAGAAAGCGTGCACCATGTTTATTGAGGTTATATAGTTGGTTATAGAAGCAGCAGAAAGGGAGGGTTACATATCAAAGTATCATAAGGAGATGGTATAGGCGAGGGAGGACGAAAATAAGATATGACGAGGGGGGAAGTAATGTATTAATATTTGATATATAAATGCATATAAATATATACATATATACCTCAATTCAGATTTATATTTTACACACACATATACAAATATACATACAAACACGTACATATATATATATATATATATATATATATATATATATATACAACACAGAGATGCATATACACGCACATATATATAGAGAGAGATAGAAAATAAAAAAGGGGAACAAAGATAGTATTTATTTCATGACATCTTCAAAATGATTGACTTGAAAAATAGTCGTGAGAATATAAAAAATATGTACTTGTATATTTTTTCTTCGAAATAAAATATAGCTGTTGGAAATTGAAATGCGTAAAATGTTTATGAAATGAAACGAATGTTTTTATTTATTAATATTTATTTTCTGTTATTTATTCATTTTATTATAAATGTTATGTGTAAAAAAGGTTGGGAATATGGTATAAATTAGCTGGTCTGGATCTAAATTAAAGTTTTGTTCGAATAAAATAAGTTTGCGTATTACAGGAGATAAATTGTAGAAATTATTATGTTGTTTAATTGTGTTAGAGTTTATAATTAGTACTGACACAAGAAGTCTTCGTTTAAAATGAATTTTAGGATTCTAACCTGCCAAAACTTAAATCGTTTTGTAATGCATGCGTGCGTTCAAAGAATTGTTACTTTGTATATCTATTTTATGTTCACCAAGCATTTTCTTCAGTTCCTGTTGAATTTCCCTTACGTATATCGGGTTGCAATTATTGCATGGAATAGTGAACATACCTGCATTAGATGGGGGTGTTTTTTGAAAACGTTTTGTTGTTAATATTTGTTTTACTGTTTGTGATGTAGTTAGTATTGTCGGAATTCCTACTTTATTTATTTAAAGTGTTGCAAATTATTGTATTATCGGAATGTGTAGGTAAGATGTATGTTTATGAGAGAAGTGTCTGATGTATGAGATATTTGCTTCTTTTTTTAAATATCTGTAGGGTTCTTTTCTTAACATTAAATATGAAATATGTGGGGTATTGCAATGGTTTATTTGAAATTGTGATGTAATTGAATTTTATATTTTTGCATATAAATGATTAAAATATTCAAAGTGTAGTATATGTTCTGTCCTCAGTCAGTGAAGGAGAAACCATTACAGACTGAGGCAATTTTTATTTTTGTCCCAATCCGGAGAGTCATTTCTTTGTGGAGAGTGATTTTCCC